>UFQX01000796.1:283623-322256 GCA_900497675.1 Arapaima gigas
GGGGGGGGGGGGGGGGGGGGGGGGGGCTTGTTCTCAGCCTATAGGAACAACAGCTGGTTTGGATCTGGTCGGTGCATTTAATGCTTAACGTAAATAAACGTAAATGCAGTATTTGGTACTAGTTATATAGCTGATGCCATAAGTCATTATTACACTATCAGACCTGAAGTGAAATTCAGCTGAGCATAAATCCTCATACACATATTCTCTCATTGTTATGATAAAGGTCATTGTGAGACTATAGGTCATTATAGACTTTTGATCCTCCCTCTGATCCTGAGTCACAATACGGTCAAGTTTTATCTCTTCCTCCTGGTTGCCACTTCCTTTCTTTGTTTCATAAAGAAACTCAACCGGCTGCAATCAGATTTATCAAAAGTCTGATCAGAATGCATTATTCTAAGTATTACTGGACGAACAACAGGAGACAGGCACCCAAATGTAGGGCCACACCACAGCCCAGGCAGCATCATGCAGCCGTAGAAAGAGTATGATCTCACCCTGTTGGGAGCAGGAAAAAGGTTTATGACTTCACTGCGCAGAGGGTGTATTTCCCCTCAATCTTTGGGAATGGGGGCAGAAACAAAAACGCTGCATGACTGGATAATGAGGATGGTAACTAGCGCCGGGCTCCTCCCCACATCCTCCCTCCCTGTAACATCAGGACCCCAGGGGAAAGCATTACCTCCTAACAGAGGTGTGGCTTCCTGAGCCCCTATGCGGCCCTCTGGGGGAAGATCCTAGAAAGGGATGTGTTGGGGGGGGGGTGGGCAGAGCCACAGGGTGATCGGACACTAGTGACACACCCCTGGATTAGAACGGTGGAACTGGAGGGAGTCTGAATAACCGATCACACGTCCCGCCGAGGGGGAGAATTCTGCCCTTACCTCCCAGGAAGAGGTTCAGCTCACACTCCAGGTAGTCAAACATCTCCACGGTCAGCTGGAAGCTTCGCAGTGTGTGGAAATGCACAGGATACCACCGGTCATTTTCAAGGACAGTGAACCTTTACTGCAATGACATTTTCATTGGTATTTACATAATTCTGTTTCTCTGTGAGCACTTGCCCAATCCACCGAGCAAAATACAATAGCGATCTGTTGACAGACATGAAGATGTTTCTCGTCATCAGCCATCCTTTAGTATATGGAAGAACGCGGCTGACAAGCTAGATGTGGACACTTAAGGAAGCTGGACATCCTTTGGCCAACACTCTCCTGCATCTGGCTGTCAGCGGCTGTCTACTGCAAACAGAGCAGCGTGCGACTCGGCGTTTTGGAGTGCCCACAGAGGTGCTTGTTCACTGTGTAAAAAAGGCGCTCACAAATTGTTGACGTCATTTTCTCCCGCTTCCTCCAGCTGTCTGTCCGTAATCTGCAGGTTGCCAGGGAAATGAGGATTCTAAGACAAAACCCAGGCGACACGCGTTATTTGACAGTTTGGCTGCATGGTGCTCAAGCAGTCTTTGTTTATTCTCATTTCCAAAGGTGCACGATACCACATTGTGTGTTTGGGCAGGTATGATATTGAAAAATGAATGACAGCGAATGTGGTATATGTGGCACTGAATGAAATTAAAGGCTTTGAGGCATCGCGATTCGGAGACAACCCACGGTTTTGTTGTAATGGTAAAAAAGAAAGAAAAAGTGACCTTGATGTGAAAGTCCATTTTCGTGATGAGCAGTTTGAGGTAGATGCTGCAGAGCTTGCCGTAACCTTCGCTCAGGTGACCCTGTCGGGTGAAGAAGAAGGGAACAATGCGTTAGTTCAGTGATAGATAATTGGTTCTTTCTACTATTTCACTATTAACTATTTGCTGGACAGCGCCAGGTAACTCAGCTACTTGTCTACACAATCAATAAAAGTGTAAACGTGGAAGTGAGTTGAATTAATCTGGTCCTACCCTACTCTGTTTAGGTGGGTTTTACTGCCAGTTAATGGTTGGATGCAGAAATGCGTCTGACATTTGTTCTCCACCTTATTTTTCTAAAGAGGTACAAAAACATAAAGTTAAAACTGAACAAACAAATTGATAGACGTGCGTGTCTTCTATCATTTGTAACAAAAACGTAGGATTAGCTTGTGTTTGCACGGGGGCACTGTGTCTTCTGGGTAAGCAGGAAATTTGAAGATAAACACACCCATCAAAGTAAAGGGTTACATCCATGAAGATTGCTGGGAAATTCAGGCGTTCAACAAGACATTAATAACTACAAAGAAAACATTCCGGATGTTTCTTTACAGTCACTACTGCTATACTGAGGACGGTTCAACATTTGCTCCACAGTCTTTTGAAAACTGTGAGTACATGAATATCTCTAACTGAACAGAAACGTTTGTTATAAATAGTAAAAAATCAAAATGCAAATTAAAAAAAAGTAAATGCAAAAAAATTCAACCGATGAATACTGTAGAGAAGCAATGGGGTACTATAGTACCCAGAATCTCCAGCCAGCTCAGAGACGTCAGTGTGAGATGCAAAATCAGTACGGTTCTACAGAACACAATGACCAACCACTCCAGCGTGACAGCAGACGGCTGAAACAACACGTCACCATGTGTCTCATAATGCCGTTGTCAGCCCCCCGCTCCCACTGCTCGTCAGCCAATAATCCACCCCTTTCCCACCCTGAATGATGAGGGACTGGTGTACGGTGGGGCACCAGGGACAAAGAGCTCCCCTTCCAAAGCCATCGAGATCCCCTAGTGTGGAACTCACCCACATTCTGCTCATGTCGCTCAGGTCCGCCTTGTTCCTCATAGAGTCTTTTATTACCTAGATAGAAACACAGAGGGGAGATAAGGGAACAGGAAGTGGACCCGCCCCCCCAGGTGTAGATGCACCCCTCAGTACGAAGCAGCTACTGGTCTAATGTGTGTTTTTCAGGTGATGTTGAATCAGCACATTCGGGTCCTTCCACAGTAGTAACTGTGTTCATGGTGCCAACACTGTCCTAAATAGACCCACTGAGGTCACTGTGACAAAACACAGTGGCACACATAGCTTCTGCAACATAAACGTCATAAGCTGCTTTGGATGAATGTGTCAGCTTAAGAGAAACAACAAAATACACCGGGTCCTTGTGTTACAAACACTTGAGCTTAGAATTTTCAAAGATGCCAAAATTTTCCCTTTTATTATTTCTTAGGTTTATTTTCTTCATCTGTCTGTTTCAAAAAATGTCTCTGTTGCAGAGCAAATGTCACCGGTTTTTCCATGGCCTGTCATCAGCTGGAAAGAAACTGCATGCAAACAGTGTAGGAGTGTGGAACTGTAATATTTCACCTCGCTTCCACAGTGTTTACAGCACATGCCTGGTGTTCCTGAGTGCTGGCAGTCAGTAAAATGACAAATGTTTCATGTTTATAGGATCAAACAGTCAACAATTGGTATATATGTGTCAAAAATGTATCTTTATTTTAAGCCTTTTTATTTGAGTTTTCACTTTAATGGAGTTTAATGTTAATGTCAAAGTATTGCTAATATAAGTCTTAAAAGATATTTTTTACAGCTACAAATGAGGTTTCTAAAGACAATATCCAACGTATAAATTGGGGAATGTCTGTATTATTGAGTCTTTATTGATTGTGGCAGACATTTGGACCCAACTGTGTTTCTAAGATAAGGACCCAATGAAATGAATGAAAAGACAGAGGATTTATATGTGGAAATCGTGTTCAGTGTGAGGACACTACTGTGCAGTTGCAGGCCTGCACACATCAAGAGACCAGTGAATGCTGTGCGGATACACGCCCGCATCAGGGTGCCACGATGTTACGCATAGCAGGAGCCTGCAGCCAGCCAACCACTTACATTTGGGTGTCCGTCACGCAGCAGCTTGTGGAAAACGTGGCAGAACTTCCAGCAGAGAACTGCATTGCTGGACAGGGGCAGCCGATTGGCTGCTGCCCAAAAGGTGTGAGCACCTCGCTCATGGTGTGTGCCCAGAATACAGGGTGGGGCAGGCTGTCAAGGACAAGACAGGACACAACTGGAACACCCAAACACAGCCCGACACACACACACACACACACACACAGATCCGCTATGTGCCTCTCCACTCCACAGTGTAGAAGAAAGGATATTCCTGGCGTGTTTTTCTTTCACAGCCACCTCCTGGGTGTTGATGGCCTTGTTGATGCTCACAGCCTGCACAGGAAGGACGAGGGGAGTAGAGAAGTGAAAAACAGAGCCTCGTTTCACATGTGAAAAATGTGTGGAACGTACAGCGTTTGTCCACATGAGAGCTCAGGGCAGGTGTGGGCAATGCCATCAGGTGTTTTGCACCCTGACCACCATGCTCTATAGTGTTATATTATACCTTCATTCAGGCCTAGTTTTTGGCCTGCCTTTGGGTAAGTGCAGGCCATACACATTTACATTTATGCATTTGGCACACACTTTTGTGCAAAGCGATACAGAGCTCAGAGTAGATGACAGTACATCTCATTTGAGACGGCTTAGACACACGATTATTGAAGCACAGGTTGGTTGTTCGAGAACCGCGGCTGTCAATGCGCACATATCACAGTGATATAAAAACAGGGAAACAAGTACAGAAAAAGTAGAAGGTGGCATAGAACTAACTTTTGAACATGTCAGCAGCCAGCAGTTTGACAGACAAATGGGTCCAAACAATGTGTGTTCTGAGATTTTTTTGAACGCTGAAAGGAATTCAGGATTTCTGGAGGGACACAGGGAGCTCATTCCACAAAATCAAGTCCAAAAACATGCCCACTTTCAGTTTTTCACCCATCATGAGTGGGATTGCAAAGAGGCCAGCAGTGGAGGGGCACAGAGGTTTTGCTCGGGTGCAGAGAATAATCAGGTTGAGGAGACGAGTCAATGAAATGGCTCCGAGCAGCCCGACAAACATTCAGATGCGAGTAACCGAACTACACAGCTTTTTTTGTTGGCCACAGCTGGACAAACGCCTCAGTTCACTCTTCAAGGCAGAGACTTGACTTCAGTGAAGTGCTGGAGATGCAAAGACTGTGTTTAAGGGCTAGTGGTCCTTAGAACAGCACAGACGCATGTTAGCAGTCAACAAGTCATCCCTGGGCTGAGCTTAGCTGGTTACCTGGGGGTAGAGGTCAGGAAACAGGCGGTGCCCAAACACCTGGCAGCTTCACACCAGGTGTGTGTGAGGAAAAGCTGCTTTCCTGGGATTTTAGGCCTTCAAGTGACACACCCGCAGCAGCTACTGCGACACCTGCAATACTCTTCCATTTTAGTTCATGCTAAAACAAGTTATTTAGCGGACTGATACAGTCAAAACAAACTGAGTGAAGACAAGTTATACACTTATACACCTCTGCGCCTATTTACAGCCTCAGGAAATGCTCATCCAGTTAGGGCCCTGAAGGTGACAAAGAGCAGGGTGTTTATTTACATATGAAAGCGATATCATCAACGCGTTTTATATCTTTCATATTTAGTTGTAACAAATTATTTCTAGCTTATCTTTTAAATTTCTCTCATAATTATTAATAGCTACTTGCCCAATGCAGATCTGTGTTAGTGTGTCATTTTAACTTTTTTCTTTTGGGAAACTTCCATGCTAACAAAAGAAAGAAGCAATGTCTTTTAAAGTCAAATTTTAAATAATGTTTTTAGATCCTATTTATATCATCTTACCCCATTGTTGGACAGCTGGTGTTTGAACTGTGGTTCTCATTTTGAAGATGTGCTTCGCTGCTGCGTGTTCAGTTTTCCTCTATTTGAATTAAAACACAGTTACTTTTCTGTGGAGTACAGAGTACTTTATCTGGGTTTTAAAACAAACACTTTTTATGAACTGCCCTTATAAGAGCTTGAAGACTGCCTGAAAATCACACAGCGACTGTGCTGCACTGTGACTGAACTGTTCCCTTTTAAATTGCTGAAATGACACAACAAAAGCAAAAGGGATCCTTGTTGCAACTCTTTTTACATCCTTTGTTCCAGTAAAATGGCCATGAAAAGGGAAAAAAGCCACTGTACAGAATCATAAGCATACTGTAAGAAAAAACGTGCACATACTATCGTAATCCGTTGTGCTGGTGTTCGTTTCATGGGATCCCCCCTATGCTGGACATGTCCTGGACCTAATGCTGCTCTCCATCATCGGATAAATGACATCTACAAAACCGTACTTGCCATTTTACACTGTAAATCTCTCTGCTGATCCCTAGCCTGGATGTTCACGGAGATTAGAAATGACTTAACTTGAACAATGTACTAGAAAATGTGGCATGTCTGCTTTGGTATATGACGTCATGTCAAGGTGTCTGGGGGAACAGAGGTCCAGCAGTGGGACAGATGCTCCGGAGCTGAAAGCTGAAATAGCCACTAGATTTGGAACACGGTTATTTTGGAGCGGCCTGCTCACGTGGCATGGAAGTAGACAGGGAAAACGCAGCTCAGTCAGCCTGGACTTTAGCTCATCAGAAGCATGAAAGCACCCAAAAAATGGGAGGATGAGATGGACAACAAGTTAAAACCAAAATAAAACAAGGAAACGTTCAAGACTTGAGCACGATACAGCGCTTACACACCTAATTTTAAGCAAACAGTGTTTTATATTGTTGAAAGTCCTGTGATGGACTGGTGTCTGATACTTGGCTTATGTTCACAGAACAAACTCTGAAACTCAGTAATTGAAACCCAGGACAAGCAATTGATGAAAATGGACAAAGCATTAATTCATTATAGTTTTATCTGAGTTTGTTGCAGAGCATAACCTGTGAATATATTGAGGGATGTTTTATTATAAAGCTGAATAATCCAGTTTTTTCTGAGTTGCTAAGGGTATTGCTGCACATAAGGACCACTGCATGTACTTGGTGTAAATTGTTACATGCAGCCATAAAAGCAACAAATATATATTTTAAAATGCAAAGCAAAAGACTGAGCAAACAAGGGTCAGGGTTAGTGTTAATCTACAAGGTGGACTTAAAATGTACATAAAGAAAAATTGTATACCCAACACCTAGAAAAAGGAAATTAATACTGAGCACCTTAAGCAGTAACACACTGAGGCTTGCAAGCACACAAGGCCTTACATTATTAACAAGATATCCGTGTCTCCTGTTGCCTACAGCACACATTCGCAGCCAGAAATGCTGAGCGAGGCCACGCTGGGCACCTGAAGCTGCTGCTAGATGGGACTTGCTGGGACCCTCTGGCTACGCTCTCCCAGCCCCACCTATCAGAGTGTGCAGGCCTGTGAATGGGAGGCCACGGCCACATAATAAAAGCACATGTAACCAGAGATGATGTTGGGAGCAGCCCAGACAGCAGAGCAGATGGCAGGCTGTGCCTGGTGTCTCCTGAAGCCTACAGAGTGGCATCAGAGGCAATAAATGGACCCCACCCGCAGCCCACACTCTCTGCCACATGTTTTTCGTATGTGTTTGGTTAGTTAAAAGAGCACTTTGAACCTCTATAGGCTTGAAAATCCATACAAACGGTAGACGTTGAGAAGTAAAGGACTCCGAGCCACCAACAGTCTGGCACCAAAGCTGCTGAATCCAGTTTCAGGATCAGAAGCTCATACTCCTCTACCTTTGACCACTTGGTGATCCCACTCACATGAAGTCCAAAATCAAACCTGTCAGTCCTCACTTTTGACTCCAGTGTGGTGGAATGGCTTCCCCTTTGTTTCTCAGAACTATTGAATCCCTTTCTAACATCCAAAAAGGGTCTCAAAAACCCATCTCTTTCATACTCACTTCTCTCCCAAACTCTTAACGGTTCCACAAAGTTACGTCACATGTGTGTCATGATCACCTGTGTACTTCCTATCAGTTCTACTCAATTTAATTCAATTCAGTTCTGCGGCTACTAGCATAACGTGTACTAGCAAAATGGTGGTATTGGACAAAGTGTGCTTCTGGAATCACGTGTATGTGTCTAAACCTCTTCAACTGTTTTGAAATACACCTTTGTTTACACTGCTAAATGCATAAATGTTAATGGAGACTATTTCATATATATATTAGTGCAACAACATTTCTTGCACAAAAGAAAAAAACGACCTTAACATTTCTTACACAGTCCAACCCAGAACCATGTCCAACGTCAGTACTCAAAAATCCTTATAAGCTTTATATTCAGATAAAAAGCAGTTAGAACCAGATATGACACTGGTCAGCTAAGAAGAGCTGCTCCATTTCCTCGCCGGCTACAATTTGTTTATCTTCAGTGGCCACATGATATAGTGAATGTTGCCTCTGCAGTATTTCCTGAGAAAGCCAGCTGTTGAGAAATCCCACTTGACAGTAACACAGTAACCCTGTGGCACTTAAGAGTTTCGACAGTTTTATTACACAAAACCAGGGAACACCCAACATCAAGACAACTACCTCATTTGTGAAAGAAAGTGAATATAAGCTTTGGTCCACTACTAAGAGGAACCTTCTGGAGGAAAAGCTGGAGGAAAAGCTCAGTTTCACTCCAGCAGGTGGTCCATCAAGTCAGTATGGAACAAACAAAAACTGACTTCTTGTGAGAACACGGAATCAGCCACCACATGATCTCACACCACAGTCAACCCACGCCTCGCCGGTCCTTTGACCTCAGGAAGTGTTCACTTTACCAACTTCTTTTCAGAGGTTCTGCTTTCAAGTCACGTCAGCACAAACATCACAGACATCAACAAAGCCAAAATTACTTTCTGATACAATATCCCTGGGTCAGGTGGGCCTGCACAGTGATGGCCCACAAAGGTCAACCAGTAGACAGTGGCCAGTGCATCTGATTATTTGTGCCAAAAATATGATGCAAAAGAGTAGTAAAACAAAGTATTTGAAAGTACAAGTCTGGTCACATGTGATAACTGCTGTCCCTCCATTGAGAATACCCAGCTCCTTGAGAAAGGTCTGTGGATAACAAGAGAGCGTCAGTCAAGGCTTTGGGTGGACTACTCAGGTCAAGGCGGCTGTTCTCTTGTGGGCGGTGTGGTGGTCATCTTAAATCTCCACCCTCCCCATTCCATATTGGGGTTGCTGCTCCACCAAGCATGCCCCACATCTCCCTTCTGAGAACTGTAGTGTAAACCATTACCTCACTTTTCTACAGGGCGGCTGCATCATGCGAAATGAACCAAAAATATGTATCCACTTCCTTCATAAAAGCACACCCTTAAAATGAAACACATAAAGTGTTGTGTGAATAGAAGCCTGTCTGTGTGAGGCTGAAAGTAAACCCTGCCCTACGTATGGAGGGAAAAAGCAACAAGTCAACTTGAGCACTCTGTCTTGATGTGTACTCTCTCTCTATACACACACACACACACACACACACACACACACGCAGAGTACTGAACAAAAGTTAGTTTAACTTTCAAATCTTACACCGTGGAAACATAGCAACCAGACACAAGGTGGGCATCCTGCATCATGAGGGTCTCTCCAAAGGAGAGCAGCCAAGTGTTTCCAGATATACTGTCCAAATTCCTCTGCAGAAGCACAAACATGGGCAACAGCTCGGACCAGAATCATGGTGGTTAGTCGCAGAAACTTAGCGCAGCAAACAGGAGATACATCAAGCTTAGTTCCCTTCAAAATGGGAAGATGTCTATCAGCTGAGGACTGGCAGAGACCACTAAGGCCATGGTAAACCTGTCTTCAGTCTAGAGAACTCTTGTCAGAAGTGGTCTTTCTGGAGGAGTTGCAACCAAAAGCGATTCTTCCAAGTTGGAAACAAAGAGAAGTGACTCAGCTACGCACAAAAACACAAGGACTGGGGTGCAGAAAAATGGCAGACTGATGGAGTCTGAACTGAGGAGTCAAAAATTGAAATTTTTGGCTCTAACAGAAAGCAGTTTATCTGCTGAAGGGCTGGACAGCTACATGGATGAGTGTCTACAGGCAACAGCGAAGCACGGTGGAGATTCCCTGCAAGTTAGAAGCTGCATTTCTGCAAATGGAGCTGGGGATTTGGTCAAAATGAATGCCCCCCAGTTAAGAAGTACAAGCAGATTCTTATCCACCATGCTATACAAGGAACAAGGAATCCTGAAAGAGATGCTATGGCCTCCACAGTGCCCTGATCTCGACATCATGAAGCTGGTCTGGGATCGCATACAGAGACAGAAGGAAGTGAGACAGCCAAAGTCTACAGAAGAACTGTGACATGTTCTTGAAGGTGCTTGGAACAACCTACCAGCAGAGTACCTTAACGGCATGCAAGAAAACTGAAGCTGTTTTAAAGACAAAAGGTGGTCACAACAAAGTACTAACAAAGTATAAGTATGGCAAAGTATTCATGACATTATTTTTGGAAGCATCCTCACTTTACCACATTTTTCCACACATAACTTTTGCTCAGATCTGTATATATATGAAAAGTAGAGCAGAACAGGAAAGAACAGTTAGCTGGCAGCGCAGCAGGTGGTGTTGTAGTTAGAGCTGCTGCCATCCACTCAAAGACTACAAGGTTTGAATTGCACCTTCCGCTATAGCACCTTTGACCAAGATGCCCTGACCTGATATGGTTCAAAGGACAAATTGTTGTGAGTGGCTGTGCACTGCAAGATCCCTTAAAGAAAGGCATGAATGTGTAAATGTAAGCCAGACAAGCACCTTAGGGATTACAAAGTATCTGATAAGAAAGTGGAATAACTGTAAATCCCACAGCAGTTACACTTGTTGTGGTCACCAGATTTTTACACAAAACATCTAAAGACTTGCCTTATTGCATTGTTCAGGGCGTTGGTCAATGGCACAACCTTCACAGCTGTAAATTTCCCTTCTTAAAATGCTAGCCCAGATGGCTAAAAGAATGAACCCAACGATGACCATAAAAGGGTAATAAAGCCGGCTGTCGGTCCCAGCCATCTCATTCTGCTAGGCCTGCGGCAGCAAAGGAGGACCTAATTAAGATGCTTTCGGTGCATTCCGGTGAATAGGCTCCCTCCGTGTCCGAAACACTCGGGGTACTGTATTCGCAGGCCCTTTCTGAAGAAGAGCTGAGCTCAGGAAGCTGGAACGGGAGTGTGGGTACCCAGCGAAGTCCGTGCATCTGCACAAACGGAGAGCTTTCAGAGCTGTACCGGCAAAGGAAATCAACACATTCCACTCCCCTTCCACCCGACCACAGACTAGAGAGAATAGGGGGAGGATTTCACACACAGGATTTCCACCAGAAAGGAGGCATCATAAATAAACAAACAAATAAATAAATAAATGACTTTACAATTTGGACGGGCGATGGCAGCACCTGCTTTCCGAGCCCCACAATCAATTTGTCTGTGCATGCAGGGCCCGACCTGCCAACTGCAGCTGAGATGTGACAGGTGTCAAAACAGAATATCCTTGAAAGAGGTGGCGCAACTTGACCTGGAACAACCACTTCACCCAGAATACGAGGAACACACCAGGCAAATTCGCTTCAGAGCTGCTTACTGTGTACAAAATCGACAAACCACATGGATGTTAAACTGAAATTTCTGTATTTTAGCTTTTTTATCCATGATAAAGTACATCTGATGACGGTGCTTCTCTGCAGCCCATATTACCTGGAGCAGTACTGAGGTCTTACTGTGCAGTCAGTTCTACTTTTTACTTTTTCACTTCCACTGTCTGCTTGTGCGCTGTGTATTATTCCTGTTATTCCAGTGTATTCTGTCACTACTCTACTGTATGTGTGCTGCTGTGGCCTCCTGTAATTTCCTTTGGGATCAATGAAGTCTTTATTTATCCACCCACCAATCCACCTTTTGTGTAGACAAGCTTATTCCACACAGGAAACAGCAGGTTGATCAATAAGGTTTTCATCTGTCTGTCAGTAGGTCTAATAAACGCTGGACTTTGCTCATGTGCCGTGTATTAACTGTACGGCTGACTCAGTACTAGCTGGTCCAGTTCAACCACAGCGGAATGGAAAAACACGGTCCAAGATTGACACCATCATACAGTTCCTTTGATGATGGGCAACAGCTCATCACAGGACTGTCTTGTGGACCTTAGGGTGCCAAACTCTACTCGAGGGTTGCAGAGTATGCAGGTGTTTGTTAGACCTCAACTCTTACAGCTTGAGGTATTTCTGCAATACACCGGTTGACCTCATACTTCAAGCACTTTCATTTTTAATCATTTATCAGATGCTTTTCTCCAAAGTGCATCCCATAATTTACACTAAAATGTCCTGAAACACACCTGGTTTTCTACAGCCATCCTCAATGACGTGGTGAAGGGGAAATGAACAATGGTTTTATTAAACGACAATAACAATGCCGATCCATATCCGACCATGTTTTGCTCAAACTTGTTTTCATCTTCCTCCTCCTATACAAACAATAAAGAAACTTTTTGTTATGACCGTTACATTTACCCACAACTCGGTGTTAGTCTCGTTCTTAGACGCGAGTCCACCCCGGTTTCTGGGTCATGGCTGCGTTTTACTCACTTTTCACAGCGTCTTTTGCGTTGTTTTACACTGTTTTACAGTTAGCTTTGCGGCTCGTTTTGGCGCTGTCTCGCGGACAGAAACCCGCCCGCCTGTTCACACGCACGTAGGAAAGAAGGAGGAGGAAGAAAGAGGAAGAGGGAAGGAAGGAAATAACACCTCCACTTACTGCCCCCCCCCCCCACACACACACACACACACACACACACACACACACAACCGTGATATGCGGTCACGCTATGATCGATGTTGGATTTGGATTTCATCCTGACGTTACCGCTAAAATCAGTGGCAATGTGTGAAAAATCGCAAATACTAACGCATCTGAATATTTCATGCCTATTTTATGGCTCGATGCAAACACGTCACAGCAGGTAAACAACACGAGCACGACGCGGCTGTGTCCTCGTGCTCGCGAGCGGCTCGTAGGACGAGACTGTAACGGACAGACAGGTATCGCACTGAGTCGGTGTGAGGTACTGGCTCGCGCGCCCGCGCGCGCGCACAGACACACCGATCACCGTGACCACGCGCGCGCACCGTACCATTTTGGCGAGTTCCATGTCTCCCGCGCCCGTGCTGCGGGGGAAGGTCCGAGACGGTGCGGGAACGGCGGTGAGACGGCGCAGTGCGGGCAGCTCAGCTCCGCATGGGTCTGGACTGTGGGCAGCGGCTGTCGGTCACGCACACCGTCTGAGGAGGATGGTGCTGGTGGTGGTGGAGCAGGCGCGCAAACAGGCGGCGGGAGGAGTACAATGTCCCCGCGTAGAAGGACCGGTCGATCAGACGGTCCGATGGCGTCCACAAGTGCAGTAAAGCGGGCAGCGAGGTCCAAAGAGAGTCAGCCGCGGGGGAGAAGCTGGAGATTCGGAGAGGAACCCCAGCGCCGCTCCGCACAGGGGACTGGGAGGGGAGGAAGGCGGGGGCGGGGGCGGGGGGGCGCGGTGGTGGCGACAACGCGCGCCGGAAATCCCGGCGCGAGACCCTCCATCGCCATGGTGACCCGTGTGGCACGCGGACGTGCGCGCCGGACTCGCTCGTCCAAAAACACTTCCGAAGCGGAGCGGTTTAAAATGAAGCAGAATTCGCGTTTCCTTTAAATGCCCCACGTAAACACGACGAAAAGAACGAGCCTGGGTTCCAGCGATTGTCTCCCAAAGTCGAACGAAGGAAAGAGTGACATTAGTGGCTCGACGTGACTGTCACTGTTACCCACTATACACACATAGGCTCTTCAAGACAGCAAGCAAGCGGTACCGTACAAACACGCAAATAACGGCCAGATTCGAAAGTAGCGGGCATAACTGCAGCAAATGTAGTAACTCAGGTCAGAAAGCGGCATCGTTACTAGCTTAACCACAGACTTGACCTGGCTGTGTGTCAGTGTCGCCCTCTCTCGGTAAACTGCTGTCGCACGTTACGCCTGTGTGGCCTCGCCTCACGCGGGAGACCCCCTGGAGACTTCATTACGTCAATTTATTTAGTTCTTATTAAAGGAAAGAAGTTTGCAAAACGGATCTCCCGTACTGTGCAAAGCCCTGCTGTCCTTGGTGCACTTTATTTATTTTTATGAGCAACTGCAATGTAATTTTATCATCAGGTTTATTTTTACTAATATTGTCTTGTGCAAACTCAAGCTCCTCATACAGCAAGTGATGCAATATCCCATATTTACATGCGTGATGTGTATATGAGGAGGGACTGAGGCCCAGGAATCACTGGGAACAAGGGTGTGGAGCAATGGACAGCAGGAAGGGGAGCTGGGATGAGCAGAGGGACCAAACTCAGACTGAAAGGTTATCTAGATGACACGTAACAAGACTCTCCGTGAAGTGGCCACCGGACATCCTTCTGGACACTTCTGGATCAGGGATTCGACCCGGTATGTACCGAGACAGCCAGTGTGTGTGTTGGACGTGTGCGCTGCTTTGTGACACACTGCACAAAGATTAACACTGTAAGTCACTTCAGAGGAAAGTAATAACAACATCATAGAATGTGCTCGTTCATTTGGGATAAGATAGTTGCCATAAGCGATGTTTGTCATAGGGAATTGGAAGTATATGCACAAGCTGATTTTGTTAACAAGTTTGAATAAACTGAAAGAAAATATCCCCACCGACACTACCGAGGGACACAAACCGCTTGAGACACACCACGTGTGTATCGCTGTCTCAAAATGTCACAAGCGTCTGATACTTGCCATTGTACAGAATCAAGTATCATTTGTAGATGTAAAATGGCTCCGTAATGGACAAAAAGGCCGTTGTAATGAATTGAGTAAGCCCGCTGTATGAAAAAGGTTATATTTTTCTAAGCTGTTGCTGTGGATTTCCGTTGTATGGGACCCTGCTGCATGAAGGTTGAGTAACTAGGATAATGTCCTGTATAGACTGTAAACAGCTGCACTGCAACTTGGCGCTGCATCACACCCAGCTGTTGCAGGTATCAACAGGCAGAGGTACATTGGGGCCAATAGAATATGTCATTTCTTTTATCATTCAAAAACCTACAGCAAAATTGAGTATTAGTGTTAATATTGAGCTGCATTTAGGTTAATCAACAAGTTAACTGCTTAACAGATTTACTTAGTTACTAATGAAAACCTAAGAAAGATTTAGTGCACATTTCTTATAATAAAACAGATTAACAGAAATAGCTGCTGTTACTCATTTTAAAGTGAGGAAAATTTACATTTCCACAGTTTCCATTATATTTAACAACAAATCAAATTAAAACTTAAAACCAACGTGAGTCCTATTCTTATTTAAAACCGTGTGAGGTATGTCATCAACAATTCTGTCAATTATAATTAAAAATTTAGCTGGAACCAAAACCAAATATTGAGGTCAAGTCCAGCCCAGGGGTGAAAACCAGCAGCCTGTATGGTTCCATAATTTATTTCAAAAAGTGTAATTAATTTTGAATTAGGATATGTTACACAAATGTGCTGTAAGCCTAGTCAGATATTTAATATTTACTTCTGGCTTACACTGGTGATGACAGGAAAAAAGAAAATTTCACACTGCTGTGTTTTCTTACCGATATGAGTTAGAAATCCGGTGCAACAAGTACAGGTAAATGTCAACATACAAGTCTTTGAATTTCGAGTATTCGCGTATACGAGGCAAATTATTTAACACCCTTTACAGAGTTACAAGGCGGATTTTTGCGTTTGTGAGTAACAAAAGCTGATCACGGGGGAATTTTCAAAGTCTGCTCCAGCAGTTGGCACTGTGGTTACTGTAAGATAATGTAAAGCTACTGCAAAGTTTGTTCCTTAGAGGTTGCAGTACTACACAGTAGTACGTGGCCTACATATACACACGTACACAAGAATTAAAAACCACAAGGTAAAGTAATATATAACGGATACTATGAGCGCACCTTAGTTGTGCTCGGTGATTCTTGTGTGTCCCGTCTTGTGACTGCATCTCTATTATCTAGTGCATTATGGCCTCTAAGTCGCAGAAGGTGGGAAGGAGGGCAGTCGAGGAGTCAGGAAAGCACAAAAAAGACCGAAAGGCAACACCTCTCAGTGTTAAAACTGATGTGATTAATCACCTCTACCGGCGAGAGAAGCAAAGATGTAATATGAGTGCATAACTTGCTGCCTTCTGCATGTACAGTTTATTTGTCAGTAGAAAATATCACGTAAACTGCTGAAACTGCTGCTGGAACTTTCTCTATGAATGCAGTGTCTATTATTACCTCATGTTAGAAAAATGGAACAATTGTTGATCGAGTGGATCAACAGTTCAGTGAATGTAATTACAGTCCTATATTACATTCGTGTTATTATTATTACTACATTACTGTATATTATTAATCAAAACACTTGTTCTTAATAAAAATGTTATTATTTTTTGGCATTTCATTTGGTTTTGGTGTAACTTAAGCAAACATGCGGGTGACTGTGGGACCAAGATCGTCTAAACTTTTCCCATTGAAATTACATCTTTGACTTACAAGCATATTTCTAGCAATGCATTAGACTTATAAGTAGGGGGGTACCTGTGTTATTTTATTAATATGTCTCTTTATTTATTTGTTTCTTTATCAATTTTTTTTCCTGCCTGACACCTTTCTTGCAAAGACAATCTTGCTTGTTTATGAAACTGATACCGAGTTTAAATGTGCTCCCTGTGCTCACGTTGCTTTCTTTCCACAGTCCAAAGACAAGTCCAGATTTAGCTCATGCTTTCTACAAACAATCTTATGTTGTTAATCTGCTCATTCTGTAGGGCAGAAGGTGGATTCAAGGTGCTTATTTGCACATTATTTACAGAAACAGTGACTGAGGGAGAACAGTGAGGTACTTGGCACAGGGATGGGCTGGGAAGCAGATTCTTGCTGACAGGGATCCTCTCTCTGGTCTCCGTCTAGGGGGCATTTACCCTCCTACTGTTGGGGAAGGTCCGAATAAACAGCAAGTCGCACGCACAGAACCACAATCATATGAACATCTTTAACAACATAAATACAATTACACCAATTTACTTAAAGCCTTAATGTCAGGATCAAATGAAGGTGTTAAAGTGTCAAAACATTTGTAAGAATCTGTCATCCTTGAGCCAAATGATCAAAATGTGCCTGTTTGGCATGTCGTGTACTATGTCCTGTACCACGTTCTTGACTCTATACAGAAATGTCCTTTATTTTGGTTTCTTTAATTTTACTGTACCTCCAGGAACCATTTTTTCCCATAAGAAATAATGTCAGTAATCTCACAACAGGAATTCCTCTAAGGAAAGTGATTTGACAAAATGAATCAACCCTGTTAGGCAGGGGATCAAAGTATCTGGCTTAATAAAGGAGATAAAAAATAAAAAACCTGTGGCGACCGGATCCCAGAGGCGTAGGAGGCCATGGAAAGGCATTTATGTAGCTTCTCTTTGTCTCCTCCGATGGCTGTACAAAAGCTCTGTGTACATTCAGCTCAGCACTGTAGATGTTTAGCAGGGCTTGACAGTCAAAAATGACAGTACAGATACGGACGCCCAAATCCAGTGCTCTACATCCTGCAAATGTCAGGTCTGATAGTTGGTTCAGGCTGCTT
The DNA here is from genome assembly GCA_900497675.1 of Arapaima gigas. Lineage (NCBI taxonomy): Eukaryota > Metazoa > Chordata > Actinopteri > Osteoglossiformes > Osteoglossidae > Arapaima > Arapaima gigas. Next base: position 301,074 of record UFQX01000796.1, read on the forward strand.
GTGTCGCCTTGGTGCCTGTTATGGCACGATGCATGTGAGCTGTGTGAGAGAGCAGGGCGGCAGTGATTAGAACGTGCCTGTTTCGGCCTGCCCCGCCGGTCTCTGTCTGTCCCCGGGGGACGCCATCGCGCCCCCGCCCCCACCACATTCCACAGCTGCTCGGGTACCGATTAGCGCACCAGTCAGCAGCCGCAGGACAAGAATGGTGAATGAGGAGCCCACAGCACACTGGACCGCGCCTGTTTACCCTGCACAGACTGGGCCCCAGGGGTGCATGCAGGGTCCCGCAACACAGACACCAGCCTGGAAGCTGTTTGTGGGAAAGGGAAGCGTAAACACACTGGTGTGCCGCTTCCCGTCGCAAAGGATCATTTATGTTAACCATTAAAGGATGTGCACTGAGCCCCTTCCCTCAGACTTGCAGAGACCTGGCGATCTGTGTCCTTCCAGTGTATTCCGGAAGATCACAAACCATAAAGTAAAGCCACATGGTGGATGGTGGTGGGGGATGGGGGGTTTCCTCCCGCATGCAACACAAACACTTGTTAGACAATTACAGCAGGGCCTGGACCAGGTTTTTGGGAAGAGTGCCTCACCCCAGTACTGAGAGCAGAGGAAGTGGCTCCATTGCTCTCTGAGAGGGAACTTTCAAGGTTCAGCTTGTTGGACCTTGATCTGGAAAACTTCAGTCCCAGAAAAACTTTTGCAGTCCATCCATGCTGGAGTACATCCATAGCCCCAGCACCCCTCCATAATGAACGGTGACTTTTTAAAATGCCGCAACAAAAAAATCAACATTCTCAAATACAGTTCTGGACTTAGAGTCAAAGTACATCCATCCATCCATCCATCCATCCGTTATCAGTAACTGCTTATCCTGAGGGTGGTGGCAGTCAGGAGCCTATCCCGGAAACAAGGGGCTAAACAGATGCTGCTGCCCCTCAGCGGGACGCCAGTCCATCAAAGACCAAAACAAATCGTGAGGGAAAAACCGAAAAAATGTCAGGTCTCTGTTTTAGCATTTAATTTGTATGAATACATTTTAAAATATAGTGAATATGCGTCTGCTGTGTACCAGCCTGCAGTTTTCAAATATTGCACAACAGAAAGACAACAAATAAAAATAACTTACACCAGCCCAAAACCTAATTCACCACTTGGATTGTATGTTGATGCAGAACAGGAAAGGCGAACATTTTTTCACAGCTGTGCAGTGGTGCTGGTCTGCAGATAAGGGTCTCTGGGAAAGTGAAGGCCATTGTGTTTACTGAGTGAAACACTGCATTCCAGTTACACTTCACAGCCCCTGACTGCCGTCCACATGGCAGCTGACTGACCTGCAGAAAACGTCCATAAGGACATTTATTCCGCTGGAGAGGCGTGCTGCTCTGTAATGCGCTTGGTGGGAACATGTGATTTCACTGTCCTTCTGACCACACACTTGATAAGCAATCATCTTAAAAAATATGGTTTTTATATTTATCATAGATTTATCTGAGGTTTTTACAACGTGACCCTTTAATAAGTGGAAGGATATATGTATTTTTCAGTTTTTGTTGATTTCCTTAGTGATAAATGTGACTTTGACGCTATGAACAAACTGATTTACAAACAGACGTTTGGTTGCAACTGTGTGTAAGTTGTAGATCAGTGGAACACCTTGCTTTAGAACATCATTGCAGAGCTTCTATTCGGCTGTCAACTGGCAGCTTTCAGGCTGAACAATAGATACCGTTAACCACCGTGTTGCCCAACAGTGAATTCCTCAGCATGGAGATGCCTAAATATTGCAGAAATGTTAAACACGGGCAGAGGCTGCAACGAAACTCATTGGCTTTCCGTATCTGTAAAGGCTGCCATTACTATCAGCGCAAAGGGCCAAGTTCAGCTGCCAAACAAATAACATGGGACAAACATAGCAGAGCTGCAAAGCTCTTCTTTTTCAGTCACTACTAATGATAAACAGAGAACATGGCAAGATTGGAGCAGCGTTTACTGGAACACGGGGTCTGTGTTCGGTGACCCACATTTTGCGAGGAGAGATTTTGACCTAGTGACCAGGCGGTGCAGATATGGGTGATATGTCTATCTGTGCAGAGGGGTAATCCCAATGACCTAGTTGTGTGGAAATGAGCAGAGAACTTCCCTGTGAGAGACAAGTCTGCCACAGAGCTCATGGGAGGTTTATGGGCAAGGTTGCTAATTCAACCCCACTTTCCCTCCCTAGAAGGCCGGAATCTGTGTCCCTAAGGTGCAGAAGTGGGGCCACAGGAACGCAGAAGATACAGCGACAGTATGTGATTCAGCACAACAGAAACACGCAGCTGAACCCAACCAGCCATCTCATCTCCACACCCTTGAGTCGCTTCCCTGTGTGACCCCTGCACCCTGCTGCCCAAAAAAGCCACAGTCAGCAAGGCTATCATTATTGAGCCCCACCTCATGGCACCTCCCATTCCCTTTCACTCAGTCACCCCATGGGCAGACAGAACTTTCCGGAATGCATTGCTGTCTCCTGTCTGCTGCCAGCAGTAACGCCATACTGTCCCTCCACCACTAAAAGCTTTCACAGTATCTCAGCGTACACACACACACACACACACACACACACACACAACCAGGAAGCATAACAATTACCCTTCCAGTGCACCTTTTCTATTATTTATAGTAATTAAGGAACACACACTGCGCTCCTTCAATACCAGCTGCAGTTTTTGTTGCCAAAACCTTGTAGTTTACTGCTGCAGAGGCCACTGCCGGTACCACTGGCTAGGATGGGGAGGATAGCATTACTGTTATACAGACAAAGAAAATCCATATCTTTCAACAGCTGTTTTATTGACCTGCCCTGTCTGAAGGACTGACTTAAGCTAAGTGCAGCACTTTGGGGGACGGGCGCAAGGGCCTGGATGAAGGCAGCACATCCCTAATTCTTTATCCCCATTAGACATTTGGCCTTGCTTTTGTATGATGATTTCATACAGAGGCCTGGGATATTAATCATGACAAATTCCAGTGTTATTGAAGTAATTTTGGATACAAGCCTTGAGCAATTTCCTTTCCTGCATCTCCCAGCTCATTTGAAAATATGTGGAGGAGGAACGGAGCCATAAAAGTGTGCACATTTTTTTGCCATTGGCCTTCTCAAAAGTGAAGCCGCATTAAATAGGAAGAAAAACATCCGGCCATCCATCCACCCATGTACCCCCAACCACTTGTTCTGATCAGGGCTGTGGCAGTCCGCACCCTAACAATTCTGCCGAAGTTAATTTGAAAACAGATGCAGTGAGAGTAGCTAAGAAGAAGGATAATGGTGGATCTCAGAGTTCCTTCAGTTAACCCCAGGAAAGCCCCTACTTGTTTACAAGCATAATAGTTCCCAGTGCTCAGGACAGTAGTAATCCTTGACTTGCATCCGCATTCAAAACAATTATTACATTTTTATACATATTCAGGTTATTGGGAACACAATCAGATTAAAGGAATGTTTTGAAAGCTCTGTGATGACTCTAAGGGAATTGTGGAGGTGAATTGTTGTAATTTTGACTCCACAAACTGAAGAGCTTTAAAAGCTACATTGCATTACTATTACAAACGACTATATCAGCCAGAGGAAAAACAAGCAGAAACTTAAGCCAAGAGTAACAACATTTGGACATATCAGACATTTAGCGCTATACAAACAGTACCTTTACAGGGATGTGCATGAGCTTATCTAAGTTATGCGAGAATAAAAGTGAAAACAGCAGAAGGGCAGAATATTTAGCATGACACATTTATAAATACACAGTAACGTATTCATTTAGGATATACTGTGTACTATATAACCAGTGTAAAGTCTGAATCTGTAGTCTGTGAGTTTAGAGCTGGATGTCAAATGTAGAATCTTCTGATTATGCAGAAATCCGTGATATGAAAATCGGGATTGGGGCCCAGAAGGTATAGATCGAATGCTTTTAACATTAATAATACGTTTTAATGTTGGTTTGCCTGCGGAGACCTCGTGGCAGTAAAGCAACAGCGAACAACGGAGCCCAACATGACCACGCCCACCCGTCCGGTGCAACCACAGTAGTGTCAGCGCAACCTCAGGGGAGTTTTGCGTTTCTCTTTCACACTCCATATTACTTAAAACAACTTAACCAGCATATGAGACGCACTATTGAACCGAGACATTTTAATAACACAATAGAATGTTAAATAACATCAACAAACCCCGTGAATTCCGATATAGCATCGTTCCTTTATGTGGCACACCCCTCGCTTTGAAATGCTACGTGCCAAAGCGACGCCAACAGTTACCAAACTGCGCCCGAGAAAAAGTGTCGCGCGCCGATTGGCGTGGGGTCCCCGTTGTTATGGTTATACACACGTCGCGCTACGTTTCTCTAACACTGTAAACCGCACTTCTCAACAAGCACCTGACAATATTTTTAACATCAACAGTAACAGATTCTTAGAAAGTGTCCGATGGCGTCGCGGGAGGCGTCCCACTCACTGCCATTATCCTGCAGCCTAAACTATCAGGGATATGCAGCTAATACCAGTAGGGTAAGGGATCGAGACCCAGTTGATTTTCAGATAATTAACATAAAGTTGAGTTTAAAGTAACATTCATGGATGTGAAGTTTAGGGTTGATATGAAGGTGTGAGCAGTTCCGTTAGAACTGTAACTTTAAACTATCCACAAAACTTTTTTTGGAAATAAACGTGTACATATAGAGAATATTATGAGCGAGAAGAGGTTCTGTGCCCTCGAGCGGTTCACTGTCCTGCCGGCTCCGGTCCGCTCCACACTCACCTGGCTGCGCTCGAAGTTCTCCTTCTCCAGCTCTAGGCTGTTGGCCCCGGGGCGCCGGATGAGCCCTTTGGGGATCGGGTTGGAGACCTGCTGTATGGAGCTCTTCACTCGGTCCATGGTGAGCGGCGCAGCGACACGCGCACGAAACGGGGAGACGGCGGCGGAGGGAAGGGCGCTCCTGTCCGGCAAACAGCGACACTGGTTCCTCAACGTCGGATCACAGGGTATTAATATAGCAAGTTTATGTAATATGGCTCCCGTGCTTGTGGCCCGTCCTCCGCCCCGGAGGCGCCGTCCCTCCAGCTGTGGGTCCGATACGCGCTCAGGACAGCAGGACAGCGCAGCCGAGTGTCCCGCAAACTCCTCCTACAGCCGCTTCTCATGCCCCAACGCCCGCCCTTGCGCGCCTCGTGTCGCCCTTTGTTCGGACAGCCGGGCTCCGTTCGGACAGCGCAGCGTGTGGACATGGGAGGGTCGGCATGGTCACATAACGGTCAGGCTGAGGCAGGCCCTACACAGCTCCTTATAGTACTTCAGCATCTTCGTCGATGATGAGCTTCAGTAATAATAATAATAATAATAATAATAATATTCGGCCAAATATAAAATGCTATATCAGCTCTGTAAACCTACTGTTGTGCCCGACTTCTTTCCATTAAGTTTCTTTAGTCAACATACTCTGATTTTCTTCGTTGTTGAATTAATGTTTAGAAATTTGTCTTTTTTATTGACATTTTTAAAATTAAAAACCTACTTATTTAATTACTGACTAGTAGGAAAGACAAAATGACTTGGTTGATATAAAAATGTTTAACAACTTACAGATGCATATAACTCAGATGCCATGATCGTCAGTGTTAAGAACATGTGCGAGTATCACTTTTGGGAAATGTGCCTTTATTCGATTTTCCTAAAAATACTTTTTAAATGTGGGCAATTAATGTTTTTTTTTTCCTGTGCGCACGTGTGTTTATTTGGTATTTGAAATTGTACAGAAAATAAATAGAGAGTCGGATTTAGGACATGGCATTAAGCCCATATATATGATGGTGTTAGTGCGACTGTGAATCCGGCGAATACAAACAAGAAATAACAGCACAGCTCACTGCTTTATTCAGTTGTTTTTATAAAAGGCTTTTGTCTCAGTTTTTGTATTTTTCTGAAACATGATTTTGGCAAATTTATGAACGCAACGAGTTGGTGACATGCGAAAAAACATGTTTGAAATAATAATTATAAACACTGTATTCACGCATTTTAACGGTAAATTATTTGCCTAATTATATGTTACGTTATTAAAACTATAGCAGAACTGAAACGCGCAAGCTAGCACGGCTAGTCATTTATGCTAGGCGCTGAGCTGAGGTACGCTCGCGCAGGCTTCGTGACGCGCGAGAGCCGGAAGAGCGCCGTAGGTTTGCGCACTGCATTATGGGATATTAAAGTGAACTGGCGGCGCGGTGCCGCAATGTCTCCCAGAGAGAAATGGTGGCTCGCGTTTCTCTCTCTGGCAGCGTTTAGTCTAACCGTCTGCTTCACTCCGCTCTTTCTTTCTGCGCTGGTCGTTTTTGGCCTCTCCTGCGTCGCCTGCTTTTATTACACGAGCGAGTGGCACGTCCACTCTGCGTTAGGCCTGCATCCTCGGGCTCACTTGAAAGTCCCGGCGGGGCTGAGGCGCTGGCTGCCGTCTCGGGACGCGAACGGACTGCCAAGCCGAGAGCGACCTAACAGAGCCGCTTCTCGGGACTCTGCTGTGGCATCGGCTGGCGAGCGGCGCTTCGGGAGCCGTGTTGTTTTTCACAGTGACGCGGGAGGTAGCGACTCGCCACTGTTCAGCCCCCGGGACATACTGATGGGGAGCTACTTGGCCAAGGCAGACGACACATCGGGCGCCGGCGGGACCCGGGAGCTCCGCGAGCGGCTAAGCCAGCCTAACGACGCGGCGGACACCCCGAGGAGGCGGCTGTCCTTCGGGTCGGTAGCGGTAACCAGATCTTTCTTCAGCTAAAATGAGCTGTTTAAAGTCAGGAGTTTCTAACTTATTGTTGTAGTTGATCGATAGGTAAAGCGCTCGGTTAAGTACTTGTTGGTGAAGGAGCGACTGCGAACCAGTTCCCTCCAAAAAGTTCAAAATGTGGGAGGTGCTGTCTGTCATCGCCCTCGCTGTGATCATCCTCAGTCCTTCTCTCAGCTCTCATCATCATCCTCATCTTCTTCTTCTTCTTCTTCTCTCATCATCATATCTGCCATTAACTTTTCTCAGGCATCATCCTCTGTTTCACGATCTTCTGCCTTGTCTCTCATCTGCTCGCTTCTAACTACACTTAAGAAGACAATGAATTTGAGTTAAGCTCAATGGTTCTCTAGTTAGCAGCAGGCTGGATAAGTTATTGCTTCCCCTTTTCAAGGGCCCAATGGGTAAATTACTGTTTACAAGTACAAGAAGCTTAACATTCTACATTGTTTTGTAAAGTGTCAGCTAAATACTGTGGACTGCGAACCCCGGGAACTTCATTTCACGCTCCTTTGTATACCTGCTGTATAAGATTGTTCAACGACAAAGGAGTCTGGATTGTTGAAATATAAACGGAGGCCTGTATTCTCACCTCATTTTTGTGTTCATGTAGAATTTATTTGGGAATTGGTGTTTTTTGGTGCATGTTGTATTTATCTGCTTATTCTGGGGTATGTGCACTATATTCAGTGCATGCGTGTCACAATTTTGTTGAAGTGCACTCATTTAAATTGATTTAATAAATTAAACTTCATCCACTACCCATTGTCCAGATTGCTTACAATAGTCGGAATGTCACGCTCATGTCGTCCCCGTGGACTCCTCTTGTGCACAGGCTGCTAGACTGCTGTATTCTGGACAATATAGAGACTGATCTCCTCCCACTGTGTCATTGCCACATCACTACTGTCTTTGTTTGCATTTATCCTTTTTTCTTTTCCATTTATTTATGTATTTACTGACTTATTTATAGTCTACCTCAATGTGTTTGCATTTATATGTTTTCTGTTAGTACAGTGCACCACGATCCAAGAGGAAGTACATCTCATTCTCTTGTACGTCTGTATAATTGGAGAACGACAAAGTGAGCTTTGAACTTTTCAGTCTTTGTTTAAACTACACGTCAAAATTGTCTTTCATGCTTTAAGCAGAGAGACCCTGGGCACAGTCAGCAAGTTCACCACGGTTGGAGTTATGCCCCCGACTCAGCAGGATGGTGTTCGGAAGAGCTTTCTGACCCAGCGCAACTCCCCTGCGTTCCATAGTCCGGTCACTGTGAAGATATCACCACTGGATAAAACTCAAGCCCAGGTGTAAGTTCAACAGTCTGTTGCAATTTTGTCTGCTTTTAAACATTTCACATTGTCTTATGTGACAATTCAGGTTTCATTTTTGAATAACTTTTTATATTTGTTAAAGTAAAAACAGAATTGTTTATTTCTGCATATGACTTTCCTCCATTTTCTCCCAGTTAACTTATTTTAAAATATTTTGAGGTACTGTTATTCTTTTTCCATAGAGTTGACCACATGAGCCCCCCATCAACCTCTCAGTCTCTGGGACTGGGTCCATCTACTGATTCCCGCTCCCCCGCTGTGCCGAGTTCACTCAGAGCCAGCCGGAAGAGAGACGTGGGCAGAATTGAGGACAGGGGCTCTGCTGGTGGGCAGAAGAGCAAGAGAAGGTATGAAAAGAGACCAAAAGTGAAGTAGTAAATTTTCCCTGCATGTGCAATATCCATATACAGAGGCGCTCTCATTGAGCACTACTAAAGTGGTTCCGTTTCTGACAACCCCCATCTTCACTTACCAGTCCCAGTGATCGATTATCTAGCTTTCATTTTTCACCTTTATTGAATTTTGTTAAATGTAGTGCTTTTGCTGTATTTATGTATAGTATACACCAGCTCTATGTTACAAATATTCAAACATCCAATTTTTTTCGAGTTTGTTACATTTATTTTTCTGCGTCGTAAAACTTTGTGTCTGTTGTGTAGCAAGATGTTTGTGGACAGTCTTTAGTCAGCAGTAAAATGCTTTCAGACAAAATGACAGGCCACGATTATTGACGTTCCTTCCAGAGTTTACTGTTTGCGCCTAGGCTTTGTGTTGATAACAAGAACAAAGAACATTGCCTGTGTTTTTGGCATGAATTGGTCCTGAGTCAGCATTGAATTTAAATTTGTGGAGTAAAGGGTGAAGAAAAAGAAATGTGTTTTTCTTAAGTTAACCTGAAGTCCAATTGTTCAGTTACATTTTCCTTTTGACTGAACCGCACTGATTTAAAAATAAATTCAGATTAAACATCCATTTGGGGGATATATAGCACTCCCTTAAAGCAGAATGAAACCGGTGTTAATCTGCCTTCATGAAAACACTATGTTCAATGTAATTATTGTATGCTTTAAGCAGAGAGACCTTCGGCACAGAAGCTAGGTTTATCATCACCCCGCAGCGACGCTACCCCCTCCAACAGACGGGCTCCTTGTTGGTTGGAGTTATGCCCCCGACTCAGCAGGATGGCTTTCGGAAGAGCTTTCTGAACCAGCGCAACTCCCCTGCGCTCCACAGCCCAGTCACTGTAAAGATACCGCGACTGGATAAAACTCGGCCACAGGTGTAAGTTCAGTGGCCCGTTCAAATTTTGTCTACTTTAAAACATTTTATAATATCGTACATGACAGTTTAGGTTAATTTTTGGTCACCTTTTTCCTAAACCTTTTTAAAGGAAGTCAGTTGTTTCTGTAGAGGACTTTAGTCAGTTTCCCTCATTTTCCCCCAGTTAACACAATCCAAAGTTTAGAGTTCTTGTTTTTTACTGTTTAAAAAAATCTACAGTCCCTACAGTTTTACGTGACATTAAGCTGCATTTTTTGTTTATTACAGTTTTGACCACCTGAGCTCTCCTCCCTCCTCTCAGTCTCTGGGGTTGGGTCCACCCGCTGATCCCTGCTCCCTGGAGGCTGTGTTGAGTGCACTCAAACAGAGTCGCAAAAGAGAAGTAGACAAAGTAGATGACAGGGCCTCTGCTGTCGGCCAGAATAGCAAAAGAAGGTAGGGAAACGCACAAAGCTGAAGGAGTTGCAAGTTTTCACTCTGTCTTGTTGTGATGCCGTTGACACTCAGTAAATGGTACTGAAATGAATTGTTTTAGTGCAAAACTTTATGCGTAGGTTTGTTCTGCAATTTTTCTGCAAACCATATTCAGTTTTTTAGAATGTACCTTCTCTGGGAATTCTTTTGGAGAGAATTCATGAACTCCCTAATAAATTACTCTTGCTGTTCTTTATCAATCTGCATAGAGAGAAATAGGTTTACATTTTATATGTAGGACAATTTGCTTATAACATGGAGAGTGTGCTTGAATATTTAATTTTTTTTGTGTATTGATCGTGGCGGGAGAACGTTAACAGGAATAACGGCGTAAGCTCACAGGACTCTTGCTGGGCAATGTGCACAAGATCCTACACGGCTAGTTTTACAGGGTCGGAAGTCTGCTTTTTGTGTCATGACCTAATCTGTCTGGACATGTATGACGTGCAAGTCATCCTTAGGTCCTTCTCTTGTGATGAGTAAGCTGTGTGTCTTGCAGCCGTCATGAAAGCACCGGAAGCTCTAGCTCAGCTGTCGAGCAACTCCTTGCCAATGGGGCCCCTTCTCAGCTGCTGCCCAAGTGAGTCACTGCAGTGCTGCCTGGTGCCAGGCAATGCAAGGCCACACTGTGCTAGCAGCTGCTTGCTCACTGCAGGACAGTAATGCATTCAACTGACCATGGATCACAATGAATGCTGAATGGTGGTTGTGCTATTGTTTTTTTTTTTTTTTTTTTGAGTTTGTCCGCTGACGTTTTGATTCACATGAACAATTGCAGCATCGAAAGTAAATGTTATCACCTCTCTTTGTCCATATACTTTTCCTTAGGCCTGCTACCCTGAAGCGAGGGTTGAACATGTCGGTGGTGGAGGAGTCCTCTTTGAAACGGTCCCGGACCTCTTCTACAAGCTCCATGGGCTCCAGTCTGACTCCTTGTGGAGTTCTGGGTTCGGCCCGGAATCCAATCAGCAGCTCGTACAGCTCGTCGCTGGGTCCTCCCTTGGTAAACTGCTTGCCCTTGGTGGTCCTCATCCCCCTGCATCTCTGTCTAAATCTCTTTATCTGTTAATGATGCACTTTTCTTCACTCTGAATTTTACTTTGGACAAAAGAATCTCCCACATAGATAAAATTAAATGTTATATGTATTATTCCTTTCATTTTAGACAAGTATCAGCTGATAGTGATGTGGTTCTGATAGCATAGTACATCCCTAAATTGGGCCTGAGTAAGGAACCTATCAGTGCACATTTAATCAGTACTGTAGTATTGTTGCAACTGAACTAATTACAATTAAATTCTTATAAACAGCCCTTTTAAAATCTAGCTTTGTCAATTTCAATGATTTAATAAAATTTTATTTATAGCACAAGATGGCCACCAGTTCTTCTCCCCTTTCAAGCCCTGGGTCTTCTCACTTGCAAACCCCAGAAAGAGTCTGCAAAAAGCCCAGGTACTGATGCTTCTCTGCTGCATTGTCTCATGGAGGTGGCGTAATGGATGTTTTTTTTAAAAATTTTTTTTTTTAAATTTATTTTTTTATTTTTATCTTCTAAAACTTAAAGTGAACTAGGGCAACAATGTCCGTTTTGAACTTTAATGTGTTTTTTCTTTTGCCTCTCTCCGGCTCCTTAGGGATTTACTCATCTCTTTGTAGACAAAACAGTGCAAATAAAGGATGTTTTATTGATAGCATTTAAAATATTTTAATTATTATTTCATCTTTCTGTTTGTAAGTCTAGATAAACATTTATTTGTGGAGTTTGGTTTTGGTGCAAATCACTTCAGTAGTTGAACAAACTCTTGTCTTCAAAAAAAATTTTATTAGAGCCCTGACTGATCGTTTTATTTGCTGCTTTGACACAGGGAAGAGGAGGTACAGTCACCCACTTCTGTGTCCACATTGAAGCCAACTAGGACAAAAACAGATGATATTCCAGCTCCAGGTTTGAGAAGAAATTATGGAATTTGTGGCAGTTGCTCTGCAAGAGTTGATTGTATATTGGAACATGCATATACTAACAATAGAAGAGCTGTTGACTTATTAAATACATTGCTTTTGTGTCATCCTTAAGGGTTATAAATCATGCTGGCATTTTGGGTTGTCTGTCTGCAGGAAACCTCACACCAGCCACTAAGGTTCCTGTTCCTGCAACCTCGTCAGACTCTGGTGGGAGTGAAGGAACACGCAAGCGTAAGATCCAGCTGGTGTCCAGCCACAGGGCAGACAGAATATCTCTGGTTAGTGACATGAGCTCATTTAGGCTTTTCTCCACAAAAACAGCAGTAGATTTAGCAGAGTGACATTGTTTGCGTCTCGCATTTCAGGGGCCACACTTGAAATTTTAGTAGTTTTTAATGAAAACTATTTTTCTGTGTGTTTGACTAGCCTCCTCCCCCTGAACTTGGCTACACTGTCACAGTGAAAGACTTGGACTTGGAGAAGGCGGCAGCACTCAGCCGGATTCAGAAAGTCCTGGAGGAGCCAGGTCCGTATCTTGGGCAACCGTCCGATCCCTTGTCCTGCTTTGTGGGGAGTGGTGTGTGAGGCCTTCAGCTGACTTGGATGTGATAATCATGACATGACAAAAGGAATTTTTTTTCTACACAGAACATTCAAATTACACGCTTCACAGACCACATTTTCTTCCATTTATGTTTTATTGCATTTTTCAGTCATCCACACTGCCAAACAAATGTTTTGAACACCTAGTATTTTATCAGTTTTGGCAAAATTTCAGACAGTGTACTCATATAAATACCCTAAAATGACAAAATCTAATTTAGGAACATGTACGTGTAAGTTGAGAAAAGTTTGTGAATTTTTATTTTATTCAATTCAATCTAGATCTAATTAGAAACAGGACCTAGTTTTCATCAGTGAAATTAGGCACCTATAGTCATTCTGTCAACAGACACATACAGTCAACATGTATGTGTCCTCATCTTGATGCTAGCACTGCCTTTGGGTCCTTTACCTATATTGGCTTAATTGGTTAAGCTTTCCTGTGCACCTGCCTTTAGTTAAACACTAGTTTAGTGTCCCATTAGCATCTAAGAGCCCAATTAGTAGGTCCTTAAATACAAAGATGGATGCTCTTGGTGGGGGGAAAAGATTTCTGTTGCGGAGCAAAAATTGCTTTTCTACATTACAGTAGTTGACAACATAAGCTACTCAAACAGATCAGGAATGTGGTAGTGCCTTTAGTTCAATCTACTTTGTCTAGTGTTCATCAGTGTCCATGATTTTGGAATACACTCGTCCTTTACTTAACAGGCTCCTGTCAAAAGAAAAACTTTGCATCTATGTCACCGCTTGAGAAAATGTATAGTGTTCTCGTACAGCAGGACATTTACTCTCAACAACATTTTCAGCCATTATACTATCATTTTCCTTCCTTACATGAGCTTTGAACAATCCTGTTGCAACACACATATGCAGCAGACCCCAAATAGGTGATGATTCAAAAGTATTCATGCTAACAATGAAGGGGGTGAAAATTTCTGCTGAACAATTAACCACGTCAAGCTGAATTTCTCATGGAATTTAGCTTTCTTAGCTTACTTTCCATACCATTCAATCAATTGAAGTCATTCAAAAGATTCAGATTTTTCTTCTGACCAAGCAACCAACCAAATCTGCCCCCAAATGTAAATTGGCACAGTTGCTCATGGAACAGGTGCCCACATTTCTTCTTCTTCTTCTTCTTCTTCTTCTTCTTCTTCTTCTTCTTCATCAAAAATATCTGTTTTACTAGTAACTACAAGCAACAATTTGATAGGAAAATCCTTATGAATATAGAATTGGTGATACCTTGTGTGAAATGCTGCCAAGGTTCCTTTTTGGTCCACATTTTCAGAAACTGAATTATTCCTGTGTGCCAAGACTTTCTTGAACTTACTTGAACTTCCCGATCATTGCAGAACCTGTGAAAGTGGCACCAAAACCTGTGCCCTCCTTTTCTGAGCCAGTGTCCAGCACGGTACAGCCGGCTCCTCCTGGCCTTCTGTTGGGTGCCCCTGCTCCTGTCGCACCCACAGCTGCTCCAGCTAGCAGCGTTGCCCCAGCTCCTGCAGCCAGTGTGGGGCCCACACCGGCTGGCGTCGTCCACAAAGATCCTACACCTGTTGAGAAGAATGTCATCCCTGGCACGGTCAACCCTCTCCTGGAGTGCCTAAAGATGATGAACAGTCCAGGAGCCAGTCTTACCACTTCCAGTCCTACAGGTGAACTGCTTGCGTCACCACTTCTCTTTGCATTTCCAGTAAAATTGGGCCCAAAAAACCAAGTTTTAAGGCTGTGTGTGCTGTATGCGTGATGCCCTGCGTGTGTGTGTCAGCGCTGCACGGCACCCTAAGTGTGTTTGTGCACACTGCGGAGTTCCACACATGCCATAAAGTGTTTTTCCAGCATTTTAGTAACATTTGGGAATGTTGATTTGGGGTTTCCGGATGAACCGGGGGTGCGTTATTGTTCTCAACATTAAAATAATTTAAAATGGCATCCTGGTATTTTCAATTTATGTAGTGTTTCAGGAATGAATTAAATGCTTAGGGTGTACCTGAAAAGAGGTGGTTGTACTCGAGTGATGATTATTAGTTAATTCCAGCGCTCCTGTGTTGGCAGCCCCCACACCGTCTACAGTGACGACAAGCTCCGTGGCCCTTGTCTTGTCCTCAGACAGCGGACCCGTGAAGTCGGAGCCCAGTGTGACAACCGCACAGCCGATGGCGCAACCCCCCAGCTCGCTGGCTACCTCTGCCTTCGCTCAAGTGCTGGCCCAACCGCTGCCACCATCAGCTAGCAGCCTCCCTGCAGCAGGGAGCCTGACATTTGGACTCGGATCCTCCGTGCAGCTGTCTACCACCACCACGGTCACCCCGAACAGCACCTCTCTTCTGACATCTGCATTTAAGCCCATTTTTGGGAAATCAATCACCACAGCACCATCCTCTACCACAAGCACTCCAGCTGTGCCAACCTTCAAGCCAATTTTTGGAGGTAGCACAGCGAGCCCTGCTTTTCGGCCGCCGGTGTCATCGGACCAGTCACCAGCCCCATCGTCGGCCCCTGTGCCTGCTGTGAATGGCCCCACCTTGTTCAGCACCTTGTCTGGCACCGCTGTGCCCACTGCTCCTACTAACCCGGCACCAGTCAAGTCTCTATTTGGAAGCTGGAGCACAGCACCGGCCACCAGCTCCACTTCCACAACCACTAGCACAGGTAGCATCTTCCAATTTGGTGGTAAACCTGCAACCACTGCAGCTCTGTCTCTCAGCACCACCACCACTACGGCCACGACCTTTCAGTTTGGGTCCGTAGCCACAACAGCTGCGGCTACACAGTCATCCCTCCAGGGGACCTTCACCTTTGGCCAGTCTGCGAGCAAACTGCTGACACCCGCTGCTGGCTCATTTGGTGGGTTCAGCACTGCTGGCCCGTCCACCACGGCAGGTGCCCCGGCAACAGCTGGGCAGCCTGTGTTCACGTTCGGGAAGCCCTCATTCAATGGCTCAGCCCCGGTAGCTGGACCTGCTTTGTCGGGTGCAGCCAAACCCTTTAATTTTGGTGGTGCCAGCAGCGGATCCTCCACATTCACATTTGGTGCAGCTGCCTCCACGGCAACAGCCACTTTTGGGACTCCCAGCAACCCGGTGTTTGGTGGTGGCACGTCGACCTTTGTGTTTGGCGGTACCTCGACCCCCTCGGCAACACCGGCCTTTGGTTCTGCCACTCAGACTTCAGCCCCAGCACCTACCTTTGCTTTTGGAGGGGGGGCATCCTCCCAGTCCACTGCCCCTGTGCCACTTCAGAGCACCCCTGCACAGCCAGCCATTGGGGGTTTCAACTTCAGTCCAACTGTATCTGGAGCCCAGTTTGGGACGCCATCCTCAGCCAGCCCGGCCACGCAGACGCCTGGGTTCTCCTTCGGAGCTGCAAATGTCCAGGACAGCAAACCAGCTTTTGGTGAGTAACTGTAGTGAGGACTGATCAGCAGCCCTGGAAATGTACTACACCCATTCCTCAGTTTACTTTCCTGGAAATCTGGGAATGATTTGTAAACTGAAGTGAAGATTGCTATTATAAGAGCAAAAACTCTCACTTGTTCTCAGCAGGATCCATGTCACCTAGAAATGCAAATACACTAAGAAATATTATTCCTGCCTAAAGAGGGGGAAAAAATCTAAATTCCAGTTAACTGTTATTAAATGATTACAACTACTATACAAAAATAATTTTAACATACATGTATTTATGTATGTATGTCAGGCAAAGAGAAAACAATATTAGACAAAAAACATTAAAGATTATTGCTAATTATAAACTGCAGTAAACAAACAAGTTGGGTAAAGAAAATGGAACTAAGGAGACTAGGTCGTGATTGATGTGGATTAGTTTAGTAAATGGTCACAATGCACAGCACATGTAGCCTCCTTGAAGGAACATATAAACTAATATGAAATTCATTCATTCATTCAGTAACAGAAATATGTAAACACTAGACTACTTAGTGCTAATTTAAACAGGGCAAAAAAGCATGGTAAAGATTTGCCTCCTAAGCAAACGGAAATCTTGTGTTTAAATTCAAAGTGAAATTTTCTAACTGAAACATTCAGTTATTGAGTTAGCTATGGTTCATCATATTTTACTTCTCTTGTCAAGCTGGGACAGTTTTTTCTTTAACTTGCTATTTTGTCGTTACCACAGTGGATCCTTCTTTTTCACTTCTGGCCAGTCCTGTGAATTCATTCGTATTGCAGATTTAATGTTTATGGTAAAGGAAGAGATGAAGTGGAATTTTATGACACTGTCACCAAGGCATTATTGCTTGTCTTGATTGCAAGAAAGAACCTTAACCTCATGCTGGCAGCTAGCTCTTGGGTGGCCTAGTGCTTTCTGGGCGCTCTATGAATGTTGCTATGCTGAAACCTTGCCTACCGAAATATCCCTGACTTTCGTGCAATAATCCTTTCCAGGCATTCAAGGTAGATGCCTGGTAAGTTATTTTTAATGAGGAGCCACTCATTAAAAGCGTTTTTTCATCGCTGTCATCATGCATAGTATAGTTTTGGCTTAGACATGAGTGTAAGCATGGAGACTCACAGGAGCCACAGGCGCTGCTGGTTTTGTTTGTACCCTACTACGATTTATTTAGTGTCTTACAATGTACTGATGTTTAAGCACTTGGGTTCTTCAGTGGTAAATTTTTAGGTTGAGTCCAGATGGAGAAAACTTCATGACACCTGTATTCTCTCTTGTCTTCCCTAGGAACATCAACCTCTGCTTTTGGCCAAAGTACTCCTGGTGCTCCTATTCCGTTTGGGATTCCAACCACACCAACACCAAGTTTCAGTGGCCTCTCACCTTCACCCTTTGGTATTCATAAACATTTCTCAACAATTCACAAAGTTTTTGCTTAACCTGTTTTTTTTTTTTTTTTTTTTTGTGGAAATTGTTGGAAGCTCTTGAAGTGCTTTTTGGACATCCTGCATTCTACCCTGTGCTTTTATGCACATTGACAGTGCAGAGGTGTATAAAAATCAAACTTTACTTGCATGTTTTGTCCTTATTTACACTTCTTCCTTCTTTTTTTGTTATCCTTCCTATCTTTTTCAACTGCTACTATGGCATATGTAGTAGTAAGTGTTACTTATAACCATGGAGGATGAGGAGCGCCCCTGGGAGGGTCCAGATGTTTAGTGTAAGGTTTCATATTGGTAAATGTTCAGTGAAAGTATTACTTGCATCCACAGATCGCAGAAGCAGACGTGCATGAAGTTTAACAAAAAAAAAAAAACCCAAAGTGGAGGAGGAGCAGAAACAAGTGAACAGTAGACCAAAGGTGTGGATGATGCTTTGCCACGTCAGAAGTAGGAATCGTCTGTCAAATAGTTCCCCTAAGTGAGCATATGGTGTGGCAGTTAGACTTCCATCCATCTAAAGCCTAAATGATGAAATTATTAGCCCTTCTTCTGGACATCTCTATCTCCAGCTCAGGTGCGAGGAGTGTAGGGAGAGTCTGTACCCTTGAGGCTGAATTGGTCAAAGAATTCGGACCTGGTGAGTGACCCATTACTCAGATCATCAAGTCTGGGGTGGATCATGACTGACCTTTTAGGCTGACCCTTAGGGTATTGATTTTGGAGCAGTACCTAATCCAAACATGAATTTTCCTGCACAGATACCAGGTTTTTCTGCACATCCACACTTTCTCCACAGTTCTGTGGCTTTATGAAAGTGTTACCAGATAAGTTGAAGGCAAAGGTGGGCCCACAAACCTCTCTGCAGACAAAGTTAATGAAGTTAGAGGATGGTAGGAATGGACTCTGGTGTTGAAGCCTGTACTGGGAGCCATGAACCAGCTGTTTTTCCTGTAGACTGTGTGGCAGATTCTCCACAATGAGATTAACACCTTTTGTAGGGTCCAAGTTTTCTTCTAATTCATTTGCAGGGGATCTTTGCTGAAACTCTTGGAGAGCTTTTCCAGCTGGTCAAAAAGAGCGCTCTCTCTCTCTCTCTCTCTCTCTCTCTCTCTCTCTTTCGCTCTCTCTCTCTCCAGTTTAAAATTCAGTAGCAAAATACCTACATGGAAAGCTCTTATAATACCCTGAATGCTACTTTTTGACCTTTTTGAATATTCTCTATATGTTGTCTGTCCTCAAGGACTGTCTCCTGCTGCCGCCTTCTCCATTGGCTCAGGCTCCAAGCCCTCTGGGGCCCGACAGCGGCTTCAGGCACGGCGGCAGCACCCCAGGAAGAAGTGACCTGCAGCTGAAGTTCCAACGTCTTCGCCCCCCACGCGCTGGGGACTCCTGCAGATGGGCTGAACCGAGCAGCTGCTGCTCCACTTGTGGCTTTCAGTTCCAACTCCTCAGCTTGCATATGGTGGCAAAATGCGTGTGACTTTGTCGTTTCCTTTCTCCACCGTGTTTACTTTCAAGCAGCAGTTCCTGTTACGAGTTGCTTGTTAATCCCTAAAACAGTCAGTTTGCTGGCCACCCGACACAGTGATGATTATTTCAGTGTGTACTCCCCGTTTGTAAAGCAGGATTTGAAGATTGGGGTGAAGTCTTGTTCTACGCCACCAGATCCCTATACTTTTGAGTGTCACAAGGGTTTGGTGAAGCGGTGTAAATGAGCTGTAGGGACTTAAAACACTTTGTGTATTTACAGAGGCTGAAACTTGCAAAAATGATAAAATGCTCCAAGAATAAAAACCATTTGTGAAGTGCTGAGTACTTATGGTTGCTTTTCTGTGAAGCCCTTTATAACGTTGGTGTAGATGCCCAGAGTTCTCTCTGCTGGGTTTAAGACCCACAGCGTGCTCAGCTCCACTAAAAACAGCCACGCTGCTTGATGCTCATGTTTGCAAGTTCTCCTTGGCCACCATCGCCATAAGCAGCTTCCTTCTAGACTACCTCTCTCACTCTGTCTGGCTTCTTCCCCTCCTAGCCCTGGGCCAGGGCTGTCGCACAGCACGAGAACGGTGTGCTGGCTGGTGCTGCTAACCACACCACAAGCATCTTTTCTGCAGCACTACATCACCAGGGTGAACTCCGGACAACTTTAGATGGACAGAGGCTTAAGTACTTTTTTTCTCCTTCTTTCTTTACTCGGGATGTAAAGTATGTCATGTGAGGTGCTGTTGCTGCTGTTTCTTCCTTTCCTCCCTGTTTGTCCCAAATTGAAAAGTATCGCTTGTATTTTTCCATGTTGTGCGCCTCAGAGAGTCCAGTTTGAAGGAAATATGTGGTGAATGGCGGCATATTAGTAGTGCCGGACGTGGTCTTACCTGCATCAGGGGTGAGGGGGCTGAATTCAGGAAGTGCGAACTGCTAAATGAGCTTGCATTTATATACAAATGTATTTGATACCTTTACTTTTTTAGCACTTAAATCTGAATGTTGTATTTGTATGAACCGGACTCAGCAGCTCCTTGGTTCGCATTGGGCTGTTCTCCCAGTATTGAATTCAAACAGCACGTAGTGTTAATGGCGGTTAGTAGTAATTTGAACACGCAAGTTAGCGACTAATACATGCTCACCTCAAGTGGAAAAAGAACGAAATATTGCAACAGGTGCTGAATCTGCCAAGAAGGAAAGTGATTATTATCCAGGACAGCACTGTCACTTGTTGTTGTATGTGTTTGTTTATGATGTGATCAATGAAAATGTGACCCGGAGGCCTTCAGATGTTTTCATTTTTTACACTATAATAAACAAATATGTAGAGACAACAGGGTGCTGTTCCATTTCACTCAGTTAAGAGTTTGAACATTTTGTTTATGTACTTGCTTGACATGCCTAATGGTAATGTTTGTTTGTGGACAGTTCTATTTAATACTTTGTATAACTTGAAGAAATATTTGGATTACTTTGCACATACTACTTTTAAGGGGAGTACTTGCGTTCTGTGACAAATGTAGAGCTTTACATGGCTCTATAGTTAATATTGACAGATTCTCTCGTGGACTAGTCAGTTGCTGATTGTACACAACAGTATGAATGTATGTGGGGATGATTGGCTACATGCAGGCAACAAATGTTTGAATCAAAAATTATTTTTTTACTAATGAAGCAGGTTGCCTTTTAAGATTTCCTTCAAGCTTAGCTCACTGGGGCAATATGTTTACAAAAGAGGATTTTTGTAATTAGGGGTTTTCTTTTGCGTTTTGCTTGGAAGAGTAAGGAGTGTTGCTGTTGTGCTTTCTAATGTGAATGAGCACTTGGTCTGCAGCTGTTTGGATGATGCTGGCTTTGGTTGTAAATTCTTCCCTGAGCTCCTCTCCCTTCCATATATAGGTGGTCCTTTCATATTACTCTCCAAACCTCCTCTTTTCTGAGACTTCAATTGCCATCTGCTGAAATGTGGTGTTGAGCTTGTGCAGCACACATCACTACAGCAGACTGATGCACCCCCTCCCCACTTGTGTGTGTGTGTGTGTGTGTGTGTGTGTGTGTGTGTGTGTGTGTGTGTGTGTGTGTGTTGGTTTACATTCACATCACACTCCAGAGATGTCAGCTTGCTGTTTGTCTATAGTTACACAAAAAAAAAAAGGTTTTATGACTTGGCAATCCCCTGGAAAGACCAGACCGAGAGAATGTGCTGGGAAACGGGCAGGTATGAATGCAAGCGATAGAATCTAGAAATATTTCCTGGACTGAATGGAGTCACATTAGCTGTCAGTTACTCCAAATGAACATGTTATTAGTGTTTAAAGGTATCTTGATTTCAGTTTCCCCCCCCCCCCCCCTCCCTGGGGTTGGGTTTCAATT
>UFQX01000796.1:322303-346465 GCA_900497675.1 Arapaima gigas
TTTCCCCCCCCCCCCCCATACCTGGTGTTGGGTTTCAATTGTATTATAAATCAGGAAGCTGGAATTTATGAAATTTGATATTTGTAAGCTAAAGGGATATTTATTTACCATGTCTGCATGATGGCTGGTTTTTCCTGTTTTTGAAAAAGGTTTTTTTTTTTTTTTTTTTTAAAATCTGGAATTTGCTGCACAACACATGAATTTGGTCAAACGCATTTTTCATTAAGTCTATATAACCATTTGCTATTTAATTTATTTGCAGATTGTATTGTTTAAAAAAAGTCAATAGTTGTAGGACCAAAATCCCTCTCCTAATTCTTGTTTTTGATGCCCTGTGTGTGTTTAGTTGTAAATAAGCAGAATTGTGCTTAAAGTGTTCATTAAGGGACTCCGTTTAATCGGTTTCATTCCTTCAGCCTCACATATTTAGAAGTAATTAGGGTCCCTTAACTAGTTTGCTGGAGGGCATAACTTGTAGCTGGATGTCTCTGGATTTTGAACGTGTCTCTGATTTAAGAGTAGGTGTATTTGTGGACGTGGGGTTGCGCGAGTGTGCGTGCGCGTGTGTGTGTTCTTGTAAGCTACTGTGGCTGTGTATTCTTCCTGCAATGCGTGTTCTTACTATGCGAAATGTGGATGAATGTGCAGACCTGTGCGGTGTAATATTTCCCCTTCACTGCTTCGTTATGTTATGAAACATGGTTTTAAATAAAAATGTGATGACAACGACACCTTGTTTCTGTTTGTTTTCCTGGGTTAATTTTTTTTTTTTTTTTAAAGTAGCATTTTTTCCAGAAGCACAAACAGCATGGAAGGATGTCCTATGATGGACTGGTGTCTCAAGGAGGTACCTTGTCTTACCCTAGGCTTTCCGACTCTGCACGCTTAAAGCGGATGTAAATAGGGATGCAATATGTTCTGTTGTAATTTTCAAATGCTTTTCATTATTTTCTTTTATTCTCTTGCTCTTTAATTGTTGCAGTTTGAAGCGCTGAATTTAGTAGAATTTGTTTGAGTAGTACAGCACTTAACCTTTTTAAAGGCACAACATAAATACAGAATTCTTTTTTCATTAGCAGCTTGTCGAGTGCAGGGCTGCTGTGATAATTATTACAGTACTACCTACAAAAGCAATTCTTGTCATTACTGTAATCACTCGTACTGCTGACAGCTTCTCGGTTGAGCTATTGGTAAAGTATCGTTTGTGACATTAATAGTTAAGTCAAACAAGGTTGTAATGAAATTGCCTTTTGTGAGTAATCTGCATTTTTTCACTTGAAGTTGTGAACCAAGTAAGATTTTCCTTTGCCATAGCAGTTTCTTTAAATTCTCTTACTTCAGATTTGCTGCTTATTATTGTAGATTAGAAAGAGTCACAAAATTTGAGAAAGGTCAAGGGTGTGTGGTGACAAGCTCTTGAAAGATTTCTAGCATGCAGGATAAGCCAGGAATACACCGTGGTGGTGCTCAGTGTCATCAAGGTTTGTATTTTAAATAAAAACTCCAGTTCTGACAAGTTGTTTCTTGTGAAGTTGACAGCTTAGCATGCAATTTCTTTGGTACAAGTAAAAGGGAAATCTGTGTTTCACAGATCTACTAAGATGGGAAAATGGGAGTGAATGGAGATGTGGGTATGTATAGTGAGTTCACTGGTGGAGAACTTCCTGAAACATGGCAAAAATTCAATTTTGTGAATTACAACTAGAATTAAAATTTTGTACTGTATATGTGACCTTTGTGTGCAAATTCAATCATAGTAACTAACAAAGCCTCTGAAGTGGTTGTATATTTGTGATGCATATGAAAGGTGTCATTGACAAATACCTCGTAGTTTGTTTTCTGTGACCAAGCATGTTTCCTTACAGTAAACCCTTACCTGGTCACAGATCAATCAAGAGCTTGTTTTGGTGATACTGATGCAACCATTGTCATTTTAGAATTACCATATTGATTTAAAAAGTAAAGTTTCTGGCTCCCATACCAGAAGAGGCATACAGAACCGCTATCTTGGACAGTATTTTTGAGACTGTGGAAGGGAAGTCTATTTTTCCCCACCGCGGCCATATTGCTGTGTAGGCGACCCGGAACTATAAATGCCAACAGGTGACGTGGCACGAACGCGCTTCCGTTCATGTTTTAAACTGCGCCGAGCTCTCACTTTGCGGCCTGTCGCAAAACACTTAACAGCAATTGACGTAAACCGAACAAGAAGTTGTTTCAACTCCTAGCTAATCATAGCTGTACGTTTATTTGTTGTGTGACTAGTATGACTGTAAAGTGCCCATAAAGCAGAAAGAAATCGCGAACGTAAACAAATGAGGGAATATTTGTGATACAGAGCAGCTTGAGCATTTAGTTCGCTGCTCCCGCGGTGTCGCTCAGGGCCGAGTGGGCCGGGCAGTTTAGGCAGCTGGCCGCACTAACGTGGCACAGCCCGTCCTCTCCTCTCCGTTTCTCTGTGTCCTTCTCAGCCACTCCACTCGTGCTGCGTGACATGGAGCCGGCGGCTCTCGTCGCCGTTTCCCTGCTCGTCGGGGCGCTTGTCATCCTGGTGGCCGTGGTGCTGGGCAGGCGGAACGGGCAGTGCACAGACGTGGCCGGAGACGGCGAGCAGAGCCACGGTGAGGCGATCCACTGCCCCGGCGCTGACATTTCGCTACAGCCGGCTTTATTCTGCTCTTTAAATAGCTTTAAGTAACAACTGTCCTCTGGAAGGTCTCTGTGGAGTTGAGTCTCGGCGTTTCATCTTCCAGTCCTCATGAATGTGGAGTTACGCACTTGTTCAGCCGCACAGCACGTTGCGCGCAGCCCCGCCGACCTGCGGCAGCTCTGCGGTCCTGTTCTGAGTGCCGTTTAACGTTTGAAAGTCCCTGCTGTGTAGAAAGATTCAAATAAAAATGGAGGAAGTTTTTTTTTTTTGTCTTTCCTCTGATTTGAGGGAACAGACGACAAATGTGAATGCAGACATGGCGGTCGAAACTTTATAGTACAAACAGTCAGTGGCGATGGCGGTGATACAGACAGAGGCCAGGTGGTGGTCGGTGGTCACCACTCCTTATGCCGCCTGGAGTTGAGCAGTGTGACGTTATTTTTCCTCCCTGTGGGTGACAAAGCTGTTCCTGCTGAGGCTTCAACGTGTTCTGACATGAAGCCGTTTAATCTCTCATGTTACAGTCACCATAGTGGCTGGCAGACTGGTTTCTTGCCATCTTAGTTGTCTGTAGTTGTATTTCTTTGCAAACTGCATAGATTTTGTTGTAGTTATTCCAACATGACAAAGAGTTTTGAGAGGAAAGTGTTGCAGAAATACACTGTCTTAACTTAGCGGGGTGATAAAGTGAACAGCCGTGTTTTGGAGAACTGTTACTGTTCTGAACCTTAACGTTACTGCTTTTTCAATTGTCCTTTTAGTTAGAGAGAATGGAGAGAAATCAACTGCCTCCAAAAAGCAAAAGGTGCAACAGCGTCCTCGCAAGGAGAGGGCACAGCAGCACACCTTCACACACCCACTCCTGGCGTCTTCCTTGAAGGTAGGTCGGAGTGTTTGGGCAAAGATTGCTTACTAATCCCTGGGCCTTGGCTGATGCTCCTCCTCTTCGTTTTGCAAAGTATTGTGACATTAATGAATGTTTTTACTGTTTACTTTTGTCGTGATGATCCTTTTTTTAAAATTTTAAGTACGGAAGTTTTTTTTTTTTTTTTTAAACCTAAACCTAGTTTAGTTGTACAATGACATTGTTTGTGTCATGGCTACCGCCGATACAGAAACATTTTCATTACTAACTGAAATGAACTTGAAGGTTAACTAAAATAATTACAGCATAGCAATGATTAAGTTCAGTGTTCAGATCAGATATAAACCTAAATGCAGGCATTGGTGAACATGTTTATATTAAATACTCTCTTAACGCCGTGTTTCAACCCCCTGCCATCCCCTTATTGTGGTTCAGAGCCACAGTGGCAACGTGACCTGCCTAGACTTTAGCAGTAATGGCAAATATCTGGCATCCTGTGCCGATGACCGCACCATCAGAATCTGGAGCACCAAGGACTTCCTGGACCGTGAGCACCGCTGCCTGCGGGCCAATGTGGAGCTGGACCATGCCACACTCGTACGATTCAGCCCCGATTCTCGGTACGTGTAGGAAAACCAGCCTCTATCCACCTTTGGTTCACTTGTCGGACGTACTGTGAACTATGATGTGAAGTGTAATGGTTTTCTGTTGCAGTTTTGACTAAACTTATTTGCTTCTCAATGTAGAGCTTTCATAACCTGGCTGGCCAATGGGGAGACCATTCGCATATTTAAGATGAGCAAGAAGGAAGATGGCTCTATGAATTTCAAAGCTGCAGCTGAGGACTTCCCTCAGAGACATAAGGGAAGTGTGATCAATATTGGCATTGCAGAGACAGGTATGTGGATTGGAAACATTTGGACTTTACAGATAGTCACTAAATATTCCTAAGAAATAAAATCATAAATATTGGTGGGAGGATACAAAACAAACAAGGGAAAACATAAATATTTTAGTTTGGAGAAAATAATTTCATTAATGTGCAAAATAATGTCTGATACTGATTCTGAAACGTCCAGCTGTCTCCATTGTTAGTTCCCTGTAGGTGGTGAAGTGCCAGCTAGTCCCCCTGTAGTGGCATCCAGATCGAGCACCTTATTCACAACTTTGTGCATATAATTCACTGTATGTTTGTTTCAATTTCAGTACTGACTTTATTTAATTTTATTAGGTACATTGCATGTTGATTACACAATATGTTAGCTTCTAAACATCTTACTGTAGTACATAGTACAGTATAATACCATAGCAAAAAAATTACGGTTTTATTGTATGGTGGCTACAGCTGATTTTAAAAAAATGTCATTAATAATCTCTTATGGCTTTGATTTTCTGGATTTTTGCCATATTCAGACACCACATTCCTCCACGACAATCAAGGATAGATTGTATGTGTAGGAACTGCGTCCGTCATCTGGCAGAAATCCCAATGTCATCTTTGTTTTAGGAAAATTCATCATGACTGCATCCACTGACACCACCATTCTGATTTGGGATCTGAAAGGAGAGGTTTTGGCCTCCATTAACACTAACCAGATGACCAACTCCTATGCTGCCATCTCTCCCTGTGGCAGGTCAGTTAGCATGTTTTGTGGAGACACTCTTGGGCTGGGCTGGGGTTGTGGAGTAGTAAGCTCTTACTGTAAGGATTGTAATGATTGTACATGAAGCCAGATCTTTTACACGTTGCTGCTCTTAAACATAGGCAGGTGTGACACAATTCCAATTGTAATTTTGAACGCAGCTCTCTGGCTGTGGCTGAATACCCGTTAGAATGATTTTTATTTCCAATATAATGAATTGGAAGACTGGTGAGAGGACCGATAGTTAATATGTCTAATAAGACAGACCTATAGCCTGAAGTTTCACCTCCAGTCCAAGAAAGGGCCCCCCCCCACTGATCTACTGATTAATAAGTGTTCCAGCAAAAAATGTACTTGTATGCATTAAAGCTTGTGAAAAGGTAAGCGAGCAAGTGTGGTGCTTAATGCGCTGCTGTGATAACTGTCTTCATCTGAGCAGATTTGTAGCCTCCTGCGGGTTCACGCCTGATGTCAAGGTGTGGGAGGTGTGCTTTGGAAAGAGCGGCGAGTTCAAGGAAGTGGTGCGTGCTTTCGAGCTGAAGGGTCACTCGGCAGGCGTGTACTCCTTCGCTTTCTCCAATAACTCCCACAGGTCCGAAACATCTCGTGTTGCTTCATGCCAGTATCTCTATTACTTTCTTTGCTGATATTTTGCACCTTCTTGCCCTGGGATCATTTAGGATACAGTGAAAAAATTAAGCTTTGTGTCAGTAATGTTGTGCATGCTTCAAGGAACATGTCTTCTGGTGATATTCTATGAACCTTAAAGGAAACCATACAGATCCATAGAGATAAGGATGAATTATTAACTGTAAAGAATTATGTACAATTAATGTCCTTTAATATACTTTTCTTTTGGGATTAATAAATATATTTTTCTATATCAGTATCTATATCTCCCTCTGTGTCCGAACCGGCAGTCATTCTAAAGCTGAAATACTAGAAATTAAAATATTCTTAAATTCATTATTTCCTCCTGTTGTCTGTATCATACTGTGATTTAGATTACTTCTTCAGAAGTAAATGCCTCAAGAACTGTTAATTCTGCATTAAGCCAGAAATGTATTGTTCCTTTTCCTCCTTTGCCCTGCAGAATGGTGACAGTGTCAAAAGATGGAACGTGGAAACTGTGGGACACTGATGTGGAGTACAAGAAGCAGCAGGATCCCTACCTGCTGCGGACGGTTCAGTGTCAAGTGTCTGAAGGCAGCCGAGTGGCCCTGTCGCCAGACGGGCGTGCGGTCGCAGTGTCCAGCAGCTGCAGCGTGGCCATGTATAGCGCCGCCAGCGGCGAGCTGGAGGAGGAGTTTCACGACGTGCACAGCGAGGAAGTGACGGACCTCGGGTTTGACGTCAACAGCCGCTACCTGGTGTGCAGCGGGGGCCGCGCCATACGTGTATTCCACAATGCGCCGGGATACCGAGCCGCCATCAGCGACATGCAGGCCATGCTGAAGAAAGCTTCCAACGAGGCCATGCGCCAGAGGCTGCAGCAACAGATTCAAGAAGCCCAGAGCTCCCTGGACAGCATCTTAACTGGCCCAAAGGACTGAGTCCCTCTGTGCCCCTCACTGCCTTCTGTCATCACACCTTCAGTTTGGATCTCCATGCTGATTTTAACACAATAAATAATTGTGCATTTGTAGTACAACTGTCTCGATGTTTTAAACCTTTCTTTTAAAGATTTGTCTTTATATCTTAATTTCACCCGAAAGCCGTAACAACCTGAGGCTGTGCATTCTGTGATGCTGCTTAATTTAATATTTTCTCTGCATTAATAGGGTTTAATTTATCATTTCTGTCTTTAAATCGTTGTCTCGCATGCGTTTGATTTTGGAAGTAAACAGGTTCCTTCCTTGAGAAGTAAAACTCAAAAAAAGACTTTAAAGTTAAAAAGGGGAGTATGGGAAGAGCAAAAGTAGTGAGTGAGATACTTTTCGGTGTGCAGTGTGATTAATAAATTTTTCGCCTCATGGACCCATCAATGTATTCACTGCTTTAAGCGAAGGGATAACGTGAGTACACAGTGGCCCGCAGCGTCGCGGGGTGTCAAACGCAAAATGAGTAATTTGAGGAAGCCACGTGGGAACAGGAGGAGGGCGCACCGCCGCGGGGCCACGTGAGGCAGTGGGTGGCGTAGTCTCGCGAGATCTAGAGACCGGACAGCGAGACCGAGTGTCGGTCGGAGTGGCGAGAAGGGAGAAAATAGAAGTAATATCAAGCTTCAAAATGTCTGGACGCTCAGTTCGTGCCGAAACCAGGAGTCGCGCGAAAGATGATATTAAGAAAGTGATGGCGGCCATTGAAAGAGTCCGCAGATGGTAAGTGAGAACAAAAAGCGGAACTGGTTTCCATTGTGCGAGAGAAATACCTCTAAACATTCCCGAAAGAGAAACTTCGGCGACACAAGAGGGGCGCTGCTTGCGCGTTCAGCGACAGGTGAGTGACATGGGAGTCAGCCAATGATGTGCGGCGTCGAGCTCTGTCCCAAGAGACGAGTGGCTGGTCAACGGAGGGCCGGACCGAACGCAGAATTTTGAGAGGCCGGTTGGCGTCCGTGACGCAAAGCAAGGGTGTCTGCGGCTCGGTGAACACACAGGTATATAAGTACGTATGTAGCGTGGACGAATTTCGTGTGGTGGTGTGAGGTTCGCTGCCCCGCCGCGAAGGGCCACTTATTTCGTTTTTGTTACTATAGGGGACGGGCGTCTGCCACCACATTCCGTTGGTTTTCGACTGGAGAAGCCAGTGCCGGTCCGCCAGTTCCCCGAGGAGTCCAAGTTGTGCCTTAGTGTTGAAGTCGGCGAAGTGCAGCGGCGTCTAGCTAACGGCTAACGACGTGTTTTAGCGTCTCTCGACGCGTCTTGACGAAAAATCCGCGACGTATTAACACCTCGTACACGCAGCGTGGTCCTCCGGTCAGCTTCGTTGTCTCGCAGGGTACGTGACTGAGGCGGAAAAGTGGCCGCTGGTCGCCCGGGAGACGCTGCGGACACGTCTTTCAGGTGTCGTTCTACACAGTGTGTCCACCTGGTCAGTCTGCTGCAGTGACCGCTGAACGGGAAAGGAAAGCACTGCAGTTCCTCTAACGATAATAATGAAGTTTAATGTACCCCCCTCCAACATTCGTGTAGGTCCCTTATCTGCACCCATCCCACTCAGTGAACTTCATTCACTCGCCACGAGTGGGCAAATTCCCATTGTGAGGTCTAGTTGCCTTCATTTTTATGGAGAAAGTAAATGGGTTCCATAAAGTGTCGCCTAAAAATCAGAATAAAGATTCTCATAACCGCTTTTTCTGTGCAGGGGCGTGGAGCTCGCATCTCACCACGGCGTGTGCTGGATAGAGATGCTTGAATAAGCAAAGTTGACAGGATCGCTGCCTGTGTCTTTCACCTGGTAAACCACAGTGACACCGCGCTGCGTAGAGGTTCTAACGTGTTTGTCCCCTCCTGTAGTTACCTGGAGTAAGGTACTTACAGTAAAAATGACCCCGCTGAATCAATGTGTGGCTGGTTTTTTTGGTCACTTTGCAGTGGATTCTATCATGGGCAGATCCCTGATTCGGTGGAGGCTGTGACGGGGGCCAGCACGAGGAAGCTACAGTCCGTCGTGAGCGTTGGTTCATATCTCCTAAATGAGCTCCTTTAGCCAGCGGCTTATTCAGCTTAGGTACACTAATAAGCACTTCTGGGGGTCCTTCTCTCCAGCAGCCATCTGACTAGAATGCCACACAAGGACCTGTAAAGGGAACTAGTCGGAATGTATTTAACACTTATTTATTTGGTTTGCTTTTGTTAATTGAATTACTGTTGTGTTGTTCTTTATCTGTTGTTGTTTAGTTATTGTTACGTGCTTTGTGCGAGTCTTCTGTTATGTGTCCCGTGTTCACCTGCTGCACTGTGAATCCCTGCACGGTTCAACAAAGTCCTGTTCTGCCCAGTCCTGCCCTGTCCTAATGGGTTATGGTAGTTAGTCCTGTTATGAACATGTCCTTGCAAAGTGAAAAACAGCAGGTGGGAGCAAAATGTACCTTTATCTGTGCAGAAATTTAATTGTACCAAGTAATAAACCCAATTTTTAAAAAAGGGTTTATAGTTCCATGAGTTTTTTTTTTGCCATTTCATTGTACATGACCCTGTTATAAGAGGACTGTATCAATATTATTGTTACCCTCTTGTTACCTTTATTTAGCTGGTGTATTTGTTCGACGCCGCTTACAGTGTTGAATAACCACTGATTTACCCATTTTTATCAGGGGTACTTGACCAGGAGCTGAGGTTTGAAGCCCAGTCTCATGGCCTCATGTAATGCCCATCAGCTTAAAAACCTCAGTGACACCCTTCAGGTTTCCACTTTAGAGAAGTATCATTCGTGATTTTAGAAATACTCATCCTGTGATCAGCTATGATGTTACAGCTGCAGATATGTGTAGTTTAGGATAAAACATCTTGACAGACTGTGAGGATTTAGATGATCAGTTTTGGAGTTTTTACTGCTCCTGGTTTGGAGCACCGCCACAGAGGTCGAACAAAGGTGGCTCACAGGTTATTGTGGGTAGCTGGTTCTCCGAGCCTCGTGTTGTTTTTGACTGCTGCGATGAGTGACTCATCTGTCTTTGCAAAAATAAGTGTGCGTCTCTGGGGACGGCCAATCGGCAATGCTTACACGTATTTCAAGTGTTGACATGCATTTTTCTCCAAAATTGCCGTTGAGCGATGTGTATGGTCCTGTTTAATTTAAGAAAGGCTATTCTGTGTAATGAGTTTACTGTAGTTATGCAGTTAAAGGGTCGATGTGGCTGTTCAGGAAATGCTGGGGTTTAGGTACTACAGTATAAAATAGGAAACTGTGTTCAGGATTACAGGTATTTAAATGACTCAGTCAGATTCCTGTGAGTGTCAGTTGTTTACATTTACCATTAATTTTTAGAAATCTTTTGGAATCCAAGAAACTACTGTTTTTTTCCAACAGGGAGAAGAAGTGGGTAACTGTTGGGGACACGTCTTTACGGATATTTAAATGGGTGCCTGTGGTGGACACAAAAGAGGTAGGACAAGTGATTAGTAATATGTAAATTATTACTGTTAACTGGTTTTGTGTGATTTTAAAATATATATGTATATATATATATATATTAGGCAAACTCAACTCAAAGGCTGGAGCTGTGAGTACACTCCTTGTTGGAAAGTATTTGCTGTTAATGATGCTTTGGGTTAATAAAATAGTTGAGCAAATGACACAGCACATCCCCCCCAGTTGTTCCACAGCATTTCTCACACGTGTGTTGTTTGCTTTTACTCTTCAGCCTGGTTCGTCCCAAACAAGTCTTACGTTCACACTCTTCACTGGTGCTGGGTTGTAATATCCCCATTATCAATCCTACCGTTTAGCTTTAAATGTCTGGGAGAGTAGACGATCTTCATGGCTAATACCAAAGGAAGCCACCCTGCAAACATCCACAGCCGAATATTTTCACAAACACTTTAAAGCACAACTTTTCCTTCGTACGGTGTCCGTTGTTCAGCTGCCATTTTACAAAGACCAAATGAGACGTTATAACTGCGTTTTTACATTTATGACATTCATATTTTACTCTTGTACTAATTGTAGCTTATGCATTTGTAGCAAACAGTGACAATGCATTCAAACATATTCATTTACGGAAAATCATAGCATTTACTTGAGATACAGATGTGAAATATGTACTGGTACAAAAGAGCTGGCAGTTGGGGTGAATGTGTTCCGTCCCTGTGTTGTATTTTCAGAAAGACAAAAGCAAAATTTCAGGTGGTGCCGTGCGGGAGCTGAAGAGCTTCCCTGCAGACACGGCCTCAGAAGCAGCCCGCTCCGTCCTGCTGGACTTCCAAGGTAAGGAACACAGCTTCTCAGACCCTCGTCGGTCATCTTCAGAATCGATGCATGTGCGATAACTTAAGGGTTAGTTGTTAAATTCCCCCAAAAAATGTTAGCACACTTCCAGGTGTTCCTCAATAAAATGTCTTGAAGACTGTGGTGGTCTGCCTGAGCTCATTAATATTCGTGTTACTCATAATGCACCTGGCAGGGTAGCAGGTGACTGGTAACTGATAAGTCACAACTCATTAATTTTGAATTTTTTACTTTCCAGTGGAATTGGGGGACATTAGGTAGTGTGGCGGTTAAAGATTTAGACTTGTACCCTGGGGGTCATAAGTTCAGGCTCCATTCCCTCCTAGTGCTGTTGCACCTATAAGCAGGGTGCTCATCCTGAAAAGATACTGCAGTCCCCCCAGAAAGTGGATGGTATGCTAGTCCATCGCAGGGGGACCAATGTTGAAAGCCTTGGTTGACAGAATTGATATAATTATTCAAAATAAAGGGAAATGGGCTTTCGGTATCTGACCCATTTTCAGGGATGAATTAGATTTGGACACCGAAGGGTTACTGTACTTTGCTGCACGATTGAGTACATTTTTTAAGTCTCGTTCATTTGTCAGGTGAGCCGAAATTTAATAATTTACAATTAGTGACCCTTGCGATGTCACAGATAAAAATAGACAACAAGCAGAAATAAGACGTGGAAATGGGGGGGGCTGTTACTCTAGCATTTGTGTGACAAACCTCTTCAGCCAAAACTGAGAGCAGAATTATCTCGGTAAACATGCCGAGGCTGACAATCAAGATGAAGTTGAAAACGAAAGCAAGACCAAAAGTGCTCCAAGCAGCAGTGCTGCATGAGGGCTCTTTGCAATGTTCTGTTGCACTATTTTGTTAATTTTTGCTGCAATGTATTGGAGGCAAATTGCCCTTCTGGAAGTTGAACTGACAACCTTCAAGTTGCAGTTGTGTTTCTATCTGCTGTCTGTTGTAGTCATTTGTGTGCTTTTGCTCTGTGTTACAGGAAGTGTGTGATCTTTCATTTTACTGTAGACATGCTGCAGCGAACAGTATGAGCTTCCAGAGTTCCCATTCTGTGTTGTTGCTACAGATGAGAACAGCAACCAGAGCTCACTGTCAGATACCTACCAGCCAAAGGTGGACAGCAGCAGCAACTCGAGCCCACAGCCCAGCGAGCCGGTGAGCCCGGCCCACACCTGCGACTTCCGCACAGACGACTCGCAGCCTCCCACTCTGGGCCAGGAGAGCATGGAGGGTGATTAACCTGACATACAACCCATGTATAAAATATAACAATCTGTGAGGCAAATATTTGAAAAGGTCTCTGACCAGGATATGCCTGCTCTCACACCCATATGAGAAGCAGTTATTAAAGTATAAATAAAGAATAACTTCTAAAGACATTCTAGAAATAATTTTGTTGCCAATATAAAATATGTCGGTGTTATCATTGTCATACATAAAACATCATGAAGTTTAGTGTTCCAGTTTTATGTGGCATTTCTGCAACCAGAAAAATCTTCCTCGTAAGAAATAACAGCCATTTGATGTCCTCATTACAGGAATTTACATAACGCCCTCTGAATTGTACATTGCTTCGGAGGAGAGTATTTAAAAATGTGAATTAAACGTACATTTTCATACAGAGCCATCTCTGCAGACATGTGAAGTTGCAGATGAACCTCCTACCCTGATAAAAGAGGACCTTCTGCCCTTAAATGCTCAGGTAAATCACAGCTTTTTATTTAAAATGTAATTGTATAGTGTCCTGACTCACGGACGCGCTGCAGTGCAGGGGGTGTGCATCCGCAGACATCGCAGGCCTTCATTTTCCTTGTCTCAGAGAAAGAAACCTAGAATGTGAGGTGAAGCGAATGGCAGCTGAGCCAGTGGCTCTGGAGGATCTGGGTTACATTGCTATGTGGATTTGCCTTTATCGGTGTATATGACCGATGTCAAACAAAGTAAACATATTTTGCTCTGTTGCTCATTTTAGGCCAAGTATAGTAATCTATTCAGTACACTATTATAAAACTATTTTGTTTGTTTCAGGAGGAAGAGGAAAGTTCTGGAGCACCACCCCTGAAAAGAGTGTGCACTGAGCAGAGCTCGGTTCTGCAAGCCACTTCCTTGAGCTAGCCCTCAGAACACGGCTCAGCTGGTCAACACGTTGGACTGCTTCTGTGTGACCACCCAGGAATGGCTGCAAAAAAGACACATCGAGGACCAGACACGTTCAGCTGGAAAAAACGTTAATTGACCTGATATAACTAGCTTGTACTATCTGTCTCCTACAAATGTTGCATTTTTGTGCATAAGTTGTGGATGCTAAGATGATCTTCTGGTGTATGTTAGATTGGATTCTATACCAAAAAGTGTGTGTGAGAGAGAGAGAGAGAGAGAGAAAGTTAGGTAACCATCACTGGCAGTTGTGTTGCCAAGTGGTTAAACGAATTCAGTTATGTAAGTCTGACTTTTATTTCCTTTAATTGGAATTACTATAACATACTACACTGATGGTATAGCTTCATATTGTAAATCCTTTGTGTATGCAGTATATGCATCAGGGTCTTGATGTTTTTGGCAGTTTATATCAATCTAGTACAAAAAGCCATGCTTGGTATTGTATTGTTAAACTTCTCTTGGTTAAGCCTTGAATTGAATTTTAATGTGGAGCCATTGTATATGCATGTAAATGATTTACATTGTTGCAAATGAGGTAAATTATATTTTAATTTGAACTTTTACAGCAAATACTCGTTTTCACAGATTGACTTGCCAGAACAGTAGTTTTAGGAGAGTAGAAGCAGACAAATTTAACATAACAGAATGCTGACAGGGTTTCTAGGTGCCCTTCACACATTTGTGCTGAATTACAGTTGGGTGTTTGCTTTAATTGTGCTTGTTTCTTCGTCTAGCTTGGGCAGGCTTTTCCCATTAATGTAACAATAGTCGAGACTTCATTTGCAGCTAAAGCCAGTCGACAAAGTGTGTCTATCGGTCCCGGCATTTAGAACGACCATTTCGCGAGTTATTTCACATGCAGTGTTTTCCTTGTATACCAAATCAGCACAAAAATGGTAAACCACTTGTTAATTTTAATGTGCCGTCATATCAACCTCAAAGCAGATATAACAGCGGTTTTCTCAGACACACTGTGTTGCTCATGTATCTTTTAAGGTTGGAATATAGAATGATTCTGTGAATTCCTGGGGTGATTCACAGCACTTATTATCCAGATGGGTATTTTTTAAGATCTGTTTCTTGTACTGACAATCAGATTTGCACCCTGGAATATTAAAGAGAACAGGTTTTATTTTGTGAATGGATGTATTGTTTGATAATATGTGCTTTTTGCATTCGGAGGGACGAACAAGCAGATAGGTTATCATGTTTATTGTGATGCTGGTGCCATGCAGTCTGTTTCACCATAGTCTAAATGTGGCAGAATGTGTTTATTTCTACAGAGACCGGGATACATTGTACTTTTCTCTCGAGCACAGTTGTGACGGCAGGTTTGTCTTCATGTAGAGCACCGCAGAATGTTTGAACTCCATGGCCAGGGACGGTGAAGCATTGTTAACAGAGACACCTCTCCTGGGCTCCGTTGGGAGTCCTCCGCCTTTCTATCGCAGGCCTGTACAGTCACTGGCAGCCACCTGGTTAAAAAGACACACAGCTTATTCTTTTCGGTTTTAATGAAGGCCACAAAATGGCTCTCGATGAAAGTCTTCTGACAGAAATACTGTGGACCAGCACGTCTCAGTTGAGGCCTCATTGGTTCGGGAAACTCTAAACAAACACTGAATGGTCGTGACACAAGTAAACTGTTACCACAATTAATAGAAAACAGCCATTTTCATTAATGGAGAAGCCGTGAATGTATTAAAATTTGAAAAATGTAGGACTGTCATTCTCTTTTCAATGTGTTGTTTTCTTGGAACGTCTGAAAAATGCTAGTGATGATAAGTAACGCAGAGATGCACTGTTGTCTTGTACAGAACGTTCATTTATCTTCATTTCACAGTACTGAGTTGTTGTTTGTTGTTCCAGACTTTGTTCTCTTCATGGAGCTGATATGTTTTTGCTCAAATGTGTTGTTTGGAATAATCCAGTAAATGATTTCTCACAGCCATATTTTAAAAAAAAGATGCTATTGCAACATGTTCTGTTTGGTCTCTGCACTCAGTGTGTCCTTTCCTCAAATGAAGTGGGACTTTGGAAGAATTTGTACAAATTATTTTGTTGGATGCTGGAAAGTATTTTACTGTAACTGAGAACAACAAAGAATTTTATAAAGTAATATGGATTTGGAGTGAATTTGTGATTGTTTTTGTCACGTGTGCAGCTCACCTCCAGTCAACAGAAGCCGGTATTTGACAAACGTGTGAAAATGTATTATTATTATTATTATTATTATTATTATTTTGCAATTATTCAGTGGGATAAAAGTAAACCCAGACGCTACGAAACCCTGAATATCACTGGTATGCGTTACCTTCAACGAGTCCCCCTGTTGCCAAGCAACGGCTTTACGGCACTGTCGGGGAATAAAGTGCCGCAAAGTTATGTGACTAAAGTAACGCGTGCGGGGTCGTTTAACGACAATAAACGCAGCAAAGCGGCGTTAACGCGCAGCACACAGTGGCGTTTGGTCGAGTCGGCCGGTCTTCGGTGTCTTACTGCAGTGGAGCTGCCGCCCGCCGCCTCAGGCCGCTCGCCGCAACATGGCGGAGCGCTGGAGCGCGGACGCCGGGGCGGCTGTGTACCGCTCGCGGGACGCGCTCGCCAACCTGCGGATCAGGTGGGCGCGGGGCAGCATTTCAGCTGCTTTTATGAACCAAAAATGTGCTGTTTTTATTACTGGCCGCGGTTATTTGGCTCATTCGCAGAACTCGTGCACAGTGTAACATGTACTAGTTCGTACCGCTGTTTTATCAGTGCTTAAAAAATGTAAGTACTCATCCAAACATCTGTTTCTAGATCATCCACCAGTCTATCCATTACCCTTAAGACGTTATTCAACTATAAAGTTAGTTCGGTTAATATTTTTTAATGTTTTTATGTTAGATGGTCTCTGCACTCAAAGTGAGTCTTTTCCTCAGATGAAGTGGGACACAGTAAAGGACAGTGCCCCCCCCCCACACACACACACACACACACACACAGGCACAGAGGTAGATATACACACACAGGTATACGCACACACATACACAGAGGTAGGAATACACACACACAGGCAGACATACACAAACAGGCACACAGGTATACACACTCACAGGCACAGAGGTAGATATACACACACAGGTATACGCACACACACGCACACATACACAGAGGTAGGTATACACACACAGGCAGACATACACAAACAAACACACAGGTATACACACTCACAGGCACAGAGGTAGGAATACACACACAGGCAGACATACACAAACAGGCACACAGGTATACACACTCACAGGCACAGAGGTAGATACACACACACAGGTATACACACACTCACACGCACAGAGGTAGATATACACACACAGGTATACGCACACATACACAGAGGTAGGTATACACACACAGGCAGACATACACAAACAAACACACAGGTATACACACTCACAGGCACAGAGGTAGATACACACACACAGGTATACACACACTCACACGCACAGAGGTAGATATACACACACAGGTATACGCACACAGGCAGACATACACAAACAAACACACAGGTATACACACTCACAGGCACAGAGGCAGATGTACACACACAGAGACTCACACACACACTGTGTGGAAACACCACTGCCTGTGGCAGCAGAGGGAGAGGAGCAGCAGGGTTGGTGTTCAGGGCCTGTAGGAAGAAACCAGCGTCTGGTCCCAGTTAGATGCGGTGCTAAGGGAGCCGCTGTGTAACTGCAGCACGGAGATGAACACAAACAAGTAACAGTTGTGTGTTCAAATCCCAACCCCGCCGCTGTGGCGCCTTTGAGAAAAACAGTTATCCTGAAGGTCGGTGGAAATTCCCTGCTGCTCACGTCGCTAAACGCTTCTAAATGCCGTGGAGCGAGTGATGCACCTTCAGCTGGGACTGTGGTACGGTTGTGCTTAAACCTGTCATGAAGTCACGCGTTCGGATCCTGGCTGCTACTCTAGTCCACTTTATCCCGGTACTGGAGTGAAAGTTATCATCTTAATAATATTAATTTATTGGATTAGTCAAACTACCTAATTTTATTTGCGCAGTGAAATTAGTTTGTTAAAATGGTTGAGTTTTAAGTGAATCTCATAGCTGTGAATATTGCTGGTGCTTCGTAACAGTAGTGATTCATTTGAAACGAAGAAATTAAAATTTTGACCTGCTGCTTTTTATCTAGATGATAAACTTTTACTAGAGTAATTATTTTTTTAAATGACTAATAGTTTTGCTTGGGTGCTGAATCGTGCTGCATCGCCTGCTTCTGGCCGCATGGCAGCAGCTCCAGAGCTGCATCTTGTTGTTCATACATGTTAACAGTACAGCAGAGCACCTTCCATACTGAGCCCCTTCAGAATGAAAATTACTTACTTTCAAATAACGTTTTAATGTCTTCTTAAGCTCTTTTCTGTGGTCTGTGAATGAACAAAGTTATCAGCCTACAAGTTTCTCCAGAAGGTGAAAGTGACTCCTTACTGTGCATGTTCTTGAATAAAGGCAACTACAGGAGGAATGGGATTCAAACCTACACGCTTCACATCACAAGACAACACTTGCCAACTGTTAGACTCTTTTTAATCGCACACCTCCTGCAAATACAGAAGCGTGGGCGCGAGTGGGCCTGGGAGGGCCGAGTGATCGGTATGTGTGTTTGGGGTTGCAGAGTGCGGATCCAGCGGGTCGCCTCCAGCGCGTTGTTTCCAGATCAACTCAAGGAAGAGGTGGTGAGACGGCAGGAGGAAGGGCTCATTGAGCTGGACACGCTTCGTGGACCCGCCTCAGCAGGTCCTCACCGGGATCACAGTGCTCTGCTCCTCACCTGGACTGATTCACGCATTTGGGTAAAACAAGGTGGCTTGTCTTGTGGCAGCAGTGCTTTGACAGCCAAAAACTGTGTGTTTCAGCTGCGGAGGATCAGGAAGAGCAGGTGGTGGGATGGCAGGAGAAGCTCTTCAGTCAGGTGTGGTGCACGGGTGTTTGGCACTCCACCATATCTCTCTCTCTCTCTCTCTCTGTCTCTCTCACACACACACACACGCACAGCAACATTTTCATTGTTCAGCTAGTAGAGTAGTACATTCTGCTACCTGATGGAAGAGTGACATGAGCAGGTCTTACAGAAGTCCTTTGTTCAGTTTGAGGTGGACCTGTATCAGACAGAGTCTGCGTGCCAGACCCCACTGGACCGGCAGTACCACAGGGACATTGCAGCTCTGGCACGAGCTGGAGGGAGACGCAACCTGCGCATCTTTACCTACACAGACTATGACCGCTACACCAATCTGGAGGAGGTAAAATTTCTGTCTCGCCGTGTCACTTAATTCATTACTGCTCTTCATGGGTTACCAGACTTGTTCTTTTTGTAATTTGTTTAGTTATGAATAGTGGTGCCTTTAGTTGTTTTTTTCTTTTTTTTTCACCCTTCCATTAAGAAAGTTATTAATGTTTAAGGTGACTGTTTAATATTGCCATGTTTGTTTGTTTGTTATATAATCATTAGATACTTGTATGGAACTGTGAGTAAAACTTTTTGCTCTTAATAATTTGCACTGACTCTATTTTTGCACTATTTATGAATCCCTGCGCAGTGCAGTTGTAAATCTGTGAACTCTGAAGTGATGTGCTGTAAAAGTTATCTGGTCACACAGATCTAGTTGAAGATCTGTGAATAATAATAATAATGATAATAATAATAATAATAATAATAATAATAAATATTATTATAATATATTATTATAATATTGTTTATTATTATTATTATTATTATTATTATTATTATTATTATTATTATTATCATCTGTGAAGAATTCAGTCTGACATTGTGTACAGTGCTGTGTTGTCATAAAACTCAAGCTTAATAATTCCCAGTGCTTCTTGAAGCCCCTTATTTCACGCAGATCTAAACACTGTCTGCATAGGAGTATCATGACATTTCTTTGTTCTGATGTTGGCACAACTTGCAGCACAGTAGAATGGCCCTTTAATGCATGTGTTTGCATGACAGCAACATGCCCAGATCCTCATACCTGCCAGCAAGTCGCGCCCCACCTTCCTGGCGGAGAGGATGGCTAATGTAAGGCAGAGAAGACACGAAAGGCGTCACATGTGAGTTAAACTTGTCAGATGTGAAGTTTCACTGAAATACTGATTGTCCTTGACCTGTGACCAGGTTAGGGCCTGATGATCCAACTTACAACCGGGCCATTCTCATAACAGTGGTCCACCACTGCTGTTGGCGTTTTTCACCTGTTTAGTTTTATTTCTGGTCACAGTATAGAACATTATCCATATCTTTGTTAAATAACTCACTGCTGTGTTCTTTACCAAAGTTCCTTTTTAAAAATTACAGTATCTTCATAGCATTTTTTAAATATTCAGTATTTGGTACCATATGATGGTGAGAAATAGTAAGACGAAACATGATCTCTTGCGACTGTTCAGTCGTCGGTCGCCGGTGCGACTGGTGCAGAGGTAGTGCTGTAGGGGACACGGCAGCGGTCACTGCTTGCAGTGCCATTTGTCGTTTGGCGACGCTGTCATGCAGGAGTTGTTCTGTGAGATGCGTGACAAAGGGAGGAATTAGCTGAATTATAGCACGTCTTTGTGTAACACTGAGAGGCGAGGAGCCGGTTGTGTGTGGGAGGTGCTGTTTTGTTGGTCACCTGACACATTCGTTACGCTGTGATGTCGTACATATACTGTATACTGTACATTACAAGGTGATCATGTCAACATATTTTAATTGCCTGCAAGATGCTCATTCCCCTTGCACAGCATTACTCCTGTTTGACGTGTCTCTGCAAGTTATCCGGAAAGGCCACGTGCTCCTCACTCTCCTTCTTGTTTGTATTACAAAGAGAAGGTCAGGTGCCCAAGTCTCGGCTGATCACCTGGGAGCCCTCAGAGGAGTTTATGAAGAACAGCCATGTGATCAACACACCTGTGCAAACCATGTACATCATGGCTGACCTGGGGCCTCATGGGAAGTGAGTAAGACCCCCAAACCACTGAGCCTGTGTGGACATTCACCCCGAAAGTGGGGCTGTGTGCCATCTTGCTGTGTTTTACAGACTGGGCCAGAAGGAGAATGAATATGTCCTGTGTACCGTGAAAGCAGACAGCAATGGAGTGATTACCATCAAACCAGACTTCAGCGACAGTAAAGGGTCATACAGGTACGCAGCACGATACCACCCAGGTCCTTTGCTTGCAAACACGATTGGGGAAGTCTGAGCATTACTCTGTAAATGCATTCACCATGGCACGGTGAGTAAAAGCTTAATAGAACTTTCCCTCGATTTAATCACAGTTTAGATTCGGTAAAAACCTCAGCTAAAGTTCTAATGAGTTAAAAATTAGAACAATGTTTGCCCTGTGCAGAGCTGCCGTGTTCCAGGGCCCGTCCTCGAGACACAAGATGAGGACTTTTATTAATATGAAACAAGCAGCGTTCCGCAGTATCTGGCCGCTTTCACTTTGCATCAATATCGATAGTCAGTAAAAGTGTGGGAATACAGACTCTCAGAATCCACACAGTAAATAAAAAAAGGAAAGTCTTGGAAATATCGCTGCAGAAAATGAGGAAATGCTCTGTGACACTTCACATTCTTATTAACTAACAGCAGCATTAATTTTAATATGACTGAAAATAAAAATGTGATCTAAAAAAATCCTGTTTAATACGAATTGTTAACTGATTTATTCTATAAACATGAGTCATGTTTGTCATCTTATTGATCAGTGACACTCAGGAACACCAACCGATGGCTGGATCCAGATATGAGGGTCACTTGTACTTTGCAACAGACAAGCTTAGAAAACTGAGCTAGCAGAGAATATGCAATTAAAAATGATTAAATAAACGGAAATATGTTAATATCTTAAATTCATAACACAAGGATCCGGTGTATATGCACACAAATGCACAGTGTAAAGCTTCTGAGTAAAACTAGCATCCACACCCTTATGAAAGGGTGCGAAACAGAATGCGTGAAAGGTTTGGTTTTTTTTTTTTTGGTGGGGGGTCGAAAAATGATTTAAGGAAAAACATGATGGGGTGAGTATTTGGGCTTGGTGGGTGACCAGGAAGCATCGCAGGGCTGTGGTTTGCTGTCATTGGACCCAGGGTGGACACGGAGGGAGAGAAGCGAGAGGTGTGGCAGCTCACCCTGGAGAACGCATCAGCCATCATCAGTCCGGAGGAGAAGGAGAGGGAGCGACGCATGTACACGGACGTAAGCGCTCACACGTTCCTC
Organism: Arapaima gigas; assembly: GCA_900497675.1. NCBI lineage: Eukaryota > Metazoa > Chordata > Actinopteri > Osteoglossiformes > Osteoglossidae > Arapaima > Arapaima gigas. The sequence continues at coordinate 343,791 of UFQX01000796.1, forward strand.
CCGCATTAACGTCGCGTCGCAAAAGCCCTAACCCCTGCCGAACACGCAGCAGGCGTAACCTCGGTCACTTCCCAGCGTCCAGTACAGTGTTTACAGGGAACTAAGGTTTTTTCACCATGATTCACACCACTAGATCTTGAGGGTTGTAACACACCTGAGAATGACTTCTGTTAAATTATCTCAGGTTGTATTATGCTGAATGTGTCCTAAAGTTTCCTTCTTACAGCTGTACACCCGACACAAAGACTACCTGAGCAGTCTAGTGGGCCAAGACTTCGAAATGGTGGGTGTCTTTCTTACCTCCTATACATGTCCATGTTTGCAGCAAGAATAAATTTAATATTTTAGTTTTTATTCTTGAATAAAAGTTTAATTCATTGTGTCTGATTTTATTCTTGTGATGTGCTTTGACCTTGGACCTGAACATATTGCATTAAGGTACAACCCCCCACACCACCTTTATTTAGTTATTTACTGGTTTAAAACTTTTAGTTGAATTATTTTAAAATTTCCTCCAGCAGGAGTGTAAAAACAAGACTCGTGCTTGACGCAAAGTGATATAAGTGCACAGTTCCACTGTTGTGCCTGTGTCTCTTCCTGGGTTAAAATTGGATAGAATTAGGTTTAACTTCAAAATCTAGAAAGTATTTGTCGATTTAAATTTGCACTTTGTATAGAATGTGATTTCCATACGTAATCTGTGTAGTCATCGTGACGGACTTAATGTGATGTTCTGGCTTACTCAACGTCGACGACAACGTTCAGCTCTAAGTTGAAGTCAGACTGTCGTAAACAGACTCTTTATTAAAGTTGTCCTTCATCAAGGCTGCCGGTGATGTTTCCACACTGACAGACATGCAGTGCAGTGTTTCAACATCATCTTTTAGATATTTTTCTGAATTTTACAATCGCTTTGATAAAGACAAAGTACTGAAGCGCTCAAATGTTCTTGTAGTGATAACAGTATTTAAAACACATTTGAAAGTATTGTCCTGTCAAACACTTTCGTTCCTGTCTTACGGGGCTATTAACTGGTGCTCATGTTCTTTTATTCGAAGTTTTTTATCAATTGAGTGCACAGGAGATTTTGAAGTAAATATAACTTAATTGTCACGTTGTTTCACACTGGATTGCCGCTGATTTGCATCACTTCTGCATGGATGTGCCAGCCTCCAGCGGGAATCCTCCGCTTGCTGGTGAACGGGGAGGTCGGTGAGTGTCAGGGGGATCACCGTTCCTCCACCTCGTTGCTTCCTTTCCTTGCTGCTGCTGTTGCCTCGATGCCTGTAAGGTTTGTGCTGGACGGGCCTGTTTGTGTCCGCAGTGTCGGCCAAAGGCTACGAGTATGACGACCTCTACGTGCGCTTCTTCGTGGAACTGCCGAAGAGTAAGTGCCAGATCCGTGCTCGGGACACACAGGGCACTTTCGTGGCAACAGGACTTGCAGAAGTTTTTAAAGTGCTGCTGAACAGTACAGAAGTATCTCGTGCATTTATAAAATTCTTTACTGTTTTTGTCATTAATGATGAAAGGAGGCCGAGTTCACCAATGATGTATGTAAATGACTGTCCAGAAGTGCCTCCAGTTCATGTCGCTAAGGTTGCTGTCACGATAAATAAAAAGGATGTGAGCCATTTTAGCATTTGCCCTGGCATCACTGCCTCCTGTCCCATACAGATTGGTCCAGTTTGTCCACGCAGTCCCTCTCGGGAGTCACGCAGACGTGCCGCACTCGCACCGTGGGCAAGGTACAAGTCGGGCTGTGTTCTGCGTTTTCCCTCACCTCCCTGTCGCAGGACGTGTTTAAACTCTTCACCTCCTGTCTTACCTTGTTTTGGCAGGACAGCGTTGCGTTCTTCTCCTACCCCTTCAGCTTTGAGGCCTTCTTTAAGAAAGAAAATGAGATGGAAGGTGAGGTGATGCATTTTACTTGCTAAAGGCAAAAAAACGTTCAACATGTCATGATGATGGGAAATTAGCTGCTTCCGTTTCTGCGCTTTTCACCATAACAATAGGTCGTAGTGTGACTGGGAAAAGTCACTACAACTATAAATACAAGTTGGCTGCAGCTGGTCCTCATTCTGCCTCTTTGATTCCTTTTTATTCACCCCCATTTGGCCAATCATATGACCTCTGCCCCCACCAGACCAGTACCACCCACCAGCTCACAGCAGCTTCTGCTGCCTTTGCCCTCAGCAAAATTTAAGTAGAAGGATACAGTCAAACTGCATGTTCTCATCCCACAAAACTGTCCAGATGTTCCAGAGTTGGATTTTAATGCAGATCAAAAGTAAAGATTAACTTTCTTCTGATTCATCAGTTTGGTCATCCACATATTTGCAGGGGAAGCTTTGGCTGTAGAATGTATTTCCCTGTTTGTCAGCCTACACTGACTTTGCATTTTAACTCACTCACATACAGTTGATAAACTTTTTCTTGCCGTGCTGTATCCCAGTTTATAGACTTAAGGATTCTGAAGGATCACATAGAAAGAAATGTATACATGCATGACCTAACAACTGTTATAAGTAGGGGCTCCATACCATTACGCATTCTTAACCATGTTTAACAGTTGGCAACAGACATTGTGGGTTGAAGGTATCCTTTTGCTCTCTCCTCAACTGTAGGACCCCCCCCCCCCCCCCCCCCCCCCCCCCCCCCCCCCCCCCCCCCCC
>UFQX01000796.1:346501-359562 GCA_900497675.1 Arapaima gigas
CCACTGTAGGCCCCCCCCCCCCCCCCAATGTAGGAAGCAGGCAGGTTGGTTTTTCCAATCCAGGTTTAGAGCTCCTGCCCCCAATGTCTTCGGTACGAGTTTCTTGATGTTAGCCCTGTTATAAATTCCACCTTTGTGACACTTGCAAAGTACAGTTTTTTTGAGACTGCGTCATAAAGGCACTGATTCAGTTGGTAATTTTTGTGGCTTTCAACAACTATCCTGTATATATCCCTCTAGCCCTGTTGTTGAGCTTTGACTTGTGACCACTGTTGCTCTTTGTCATTATACTGCGTCCATGTTTGACATGTACTGTTGTTACTTTTGAGACCGCTCCCCTCGACACATTAAATAATTTTGTAACAGACACACACGCAACTCGGACACTGCCTTTTTGGCCTCTTTGGAACTGTTAGTTGCCCCATGTTCTCACTGTCAGACTACTTTTATAGAAACACCTACGGCTAACTAGAAATCAGCCTAATATGACTCGCCCCTGCAGCTGCATTTGTAAATATGTTTTAGAACTCCTTTCTCAGGTGCTGTTTACGTTATGTTGTCCAGCCCCTGTATGTGGACTGTACATCGTGACCAAGACGGTCTGGAGTCTGGATTGGCTGTGACCACGAGGGACTGTTTGCATTCCTAGCTCAGGGTAACCTGTCAGATAATGAGGACTTGTGCTTTCGCTGTGTCCAGAGTCGCTTCCCCAGTGGCCGGTGCTGTATTTTGAGGTTCTCTCCCTCGACTTCTGGCAGCGCTACAGGACTGAGGGTTACGGCTGTCTAGTGATTCCAGCCACCCCTGGTGAGTCAAATGTAGTGTCCGGCGAGACCAGGTTTGCTCTGTCACCACAGACTTTGTGACCACCACAGAGTGAAGATGCAGCCCCATGATGCACAAAGTTACCTTTCATATTATATTCTGAGGCCGAATGAAACTAGTACCTATGCTGAGGGAATTGATGTATCTGGTGGTGTATCCATGTGGGCTTGATGACAACCATGTTGTTCACGCAGGGTCATACACGCTAACTTGCTCCACGTGGAGACCCCTACAGTGTGGCACAACGGCAGAACTGAGACGTTTCTTCATCGGCGGGACTCCTGAACTTGAGGACATCAGCTATGTTAGGGTCCCGAGCACCTTCAAGGTTGTACCATTATTACTACTATTAATAATAATAATAATAATAATAATAATAATAATAATAATAATAATAATATCATCATCATCATCATCATTGACTGATATTAGGGAGACACCTTTGTCCTCAGTGAGTCACAATGCTTTCTTTTTATTAGAGCTGGGTAATTTTTCCTGCATCAGTTCAGGGTGCCTTGCTATAGAGTACTGGAATAGGAGGTGGGATTATAACTTGGGTTATGTTTGGAACTTCTGGAATGTTAAGGTCATCATTTCAGATTGTTCTGCACGTACTTTTCCATTTAAGTAAAATCATATAGAGACTCTATAGCCATGGTTAGCAAATGATGTAGTTAAGAGCTTTTTCCCTTCATTCAGAAGGACCCAGGTTCACATCCCACCTCCTGGTGTTTGTACCATCAATCAAGGTGCTTATTTTGTGTTGAACTAACCCTGTTTTTTTTTTTTTGTTGCAACTGATGACTTTATTTAGCTTCATGGAGCTAATGAGTAAATACATGACACAAGTGCTTGTGTACAGTCAGAAGCCCCATTCCCACTGTTCCTCCTCCTCTCTGCTGCTCACACAGGGCCGACATCTTAGTCGCTTTGGCTTCCGCACAGTGACCACAGGAAGTGTGACATTCACCCTCTATTGTATGCAGCATGCCAGGTGGGGGTGTGTGAGGACTTCTGGGTGACGCGTCCTGCAATGATTCTCACGTAAACACGTCCAGTGTTCGGACATGTTTTCTTTATCATCTACAAACTCGGTTAAAACTTAATGAAAATGATTTTCCTCCAGTTGTTTATGGGTAAGGCTCTAAAGATAAGGGGTATAGCTAGAATAAATAATTTTTAAATCTAAATTTTATGTTTGAGTTTCATTAAAATTAAATATAAGTTAAAACGACTGAAAATACAAATACATATTGATCACAAGTATATACCATCCATGTGTCTCTGTCCATTTTTGTTAATGGTATATCCTGGTTGCAGTAGTCCAACGCCTGTCCAGTAACGCAGTGAATTAAAACAGTATAAATTACCCTACTGGTAAAAGCTCAACTGAAGTGAACTGAAAAGCATCACCTAAGAAAGTGAAAGAAATAAATGACTGTAAATCAGTGTGGACCTGGTTTTGTTTTGTTGCAGAGCTTTTGTGGATGCTGGCGTGCTGAAGAAGAGGAGACAGAGTGTCCTGGACCAGCTGGTCGGGTTCAGCCAGCAGGGCTCTGTCTACAATGTGCTGGGTGACGTCCTGTTGTCCATCTCGCACTCCCCACGTGGCATTCCCACTAGCATACATTAACTAACAGACGCTTGAGGCTTTGATTTCATTAATCTGTCTTATGCATTATTGAGAACCACCACTGCAGGGAAGTTGCTGGTGGGAGAACTTAATGGCCATCATTTATTTATCGATCCTTAGTGTCTGAGTCTCGCTGCCTGTTTACGAGGGTGTTTTACTATAGCAAGTCCTGCGACGTGATAATTCCTGTCGTCCCTGTCTTTCTGTGCAGAGGCTTTCCAGAGGGCCCGTAGACGGATGCAGGAGGCTAGAGAGAGCCTTCCCACAGACCTGATCAACACCACCACCCCCCTCACCCCAGGGGGTCAGCCCTGAACTGACAGCTCCTTTACTGTACATGTATTTTCATGAACACTTTTTAGTATCCAGTACCAGGTTAGCTTGTCTTACTGAATGTGTACATCCTGCTTTTTTCCCGCTGTAAATATGTTTAAATGTATAATATAATGTTAGTTGATGCTATGATATGTATGTAAACCTTTGTTTAATGTGTGTACATTTTAATGTGAACGTGTTTAGTATCTTATGAAGCTTTTTTAAATAGATTCCCTTTATGGTTATTTGTATGCATTACGCTGTGAGCCTGGCGGGTTTCTGAGCCTTTCCATTAAAATATGTAAAGTGTATAAAGTGTTCATCTTATACTGTTCTCCGCACTACAGTGCTGATAATATTACCGAACGTGGTCTAAGTTTCAGGTATGAACCCTTCAATATGTACAGCAGTCATCTCAGGAAACATGTGGTGCGAAAGATTATTGCTGGACTATGTCGACATCATTCTAAAGACGTGAAAGATCAAAGTGAAAATAAAAGCGTCTCCTTCGCGCAATGACGCAATACTGTCGCCCAACAATAGGTATCAACCCACTCAGGTTGACACGCTTTCGCGTTCTTATTAAGGTACATTTATTAAATCGCTTAATAAACATTATAATGTCAAAGTTGTGCATTAATGTGACGTCGGAATTCCGAAAAGGTATTGATTCTAGTTTTCACAATGTGACCTTTAACCCTCTTCGCCTCAACCAACCTTGATGGTTCCTCGCAGTAGCAGAAACAGGGCCGGATAGACTGGCAAGTGAACCAACGAGCGGGCTCCGCTGAATACGCTTCCAGCGAGTAGCCAATGAGAATAGCGCTTGGGCGGGTTAATGCGCTGCGAGCAGCACGCCGCCGGGAAAAGGTGTTGGGGCCGCTCTGAACGCTGGCGGCGGGTAAGTAGCTCCCGCCATTTTTCAAGCTCAACGTCGGCGTCGCATCTCCCCGCTGAGCTGCTGGTGCTTCGTCGGGACGAGACCATCGTCAGTCGCTCGTCTGCCTCCCTTGTCTCTACCGGTTCCTCTCTCCGTCTTCACCACTAGGGTGCGACACTCGGTGGCCCGTGGTCTGTCAAGAGTCGCCTGGGGGCTGCCATGGCCCGCCGGAGCGCCCGCTGAGGCGACGCTCATCCTCGTGGACCCGAACGGAGCACCAAATGGCGCCGCTGCTGGGCCGCAAACCTTTCCCGCTGGTGAGGCCACGGGCCGAGGAGCCGCGCCCGGGGGAAGCGCTCTACATCATCGAGCACACGAAGGAGGCTTTCAGCAGCAGAGAGTATCCCTGCCGCCGGCGTGTGTTCCTAGGCCCCCGTGTGCCTCTTTCCTGCCAGCTTCAGGCACCGTGTAAGGCGGAGCTCGTTGCGTACCTGACACCCCTGTCCGAGGGTGTCGCAGGTGTACAGCTGGGTGCAGTTGAGGGTTAATACCTGTGCGCACCTGGCAGGTGTGACACGTTTCTGCGTCACTCTGCATTCACTGAAGACAAGGTGTGTGTGTGTGTGTGTGTGTGTGTGTGTGTGTGTGTGTGTGTGTTCGATCGTCTGGCTTTATCCATAAAGTAAGAGGTGCTGTTGTGCAACACAGCAGGAGGAGAACGTGGTCTGTCCTTCTCAAGCGCTTGCTCCTCACCATTTATACTCTATATGTTGGTGCGTTTCATTCATAACTCGGTTAAATGGATTTTTCCAGTGGGGCTGCAGTTAGGTCTGTTGCTTTGCAGTTTAAAGTTTTTGGGTCTGTTTTTGTACTGCAGCTGAACAGGGTTCTTGCCTTGAATTGCTATAGTTTGAATACCCGGCCTTGTAAACCGGGGAGTCGGCGTGAAGCGGGTTGTTGGACCCTGTAAGGGAGGGACGGTATTAATACTTGTGTACTGCACTACTCTGGCTTCACTGTATGGTTCGTTCACCACAGCAGTGCTGCCGTGGCTGACTTCAGCGCCATCTCCTCAATAATTCAGTGCGATTCACTCCTATTTGCATCAATAATGCATGGCCTTGTCTGTCACAGAGGCCCATTTCGGGCAACCCCAGTCTGTCTCCTGGTTTTGTTGTTTCCACGACAACGGGTCCCGTCCAGCAGTAGTGAGCAAGCGAAGGAGGGCCGGGGGTGCTGTTCTGGTCCTTTTCCTTGACCAGACACTTTTAGGGAGTATGAGGAGCGTGTGATGAAGTACAGCGAGCGCATCTGGACGTGCAAGAGCACCGGCAGCATCCAGCTCACCCACAAGGAGGCCTGGGATGAGGAACAGGAGGTCACTGAGCTGTAAGTGCCGTCAGATGAGGACATGTAACCAACGTTACGCTCTTTCTCGGTGTACTGACAGGCTGCAAAATGTCAGCCTTGAAGTAGCTACAGTTAGTAAATATTTTCTGGATGGTTCCGGGCTGTATTGGCTGACTTTTGCTGTGCTTTTTACCTGACAAGCCTTAAAGAGGAATATCCACTTTGGTTTGAGAAGCCTGTCCTGGAGATGGTCCATCATAGCACCGTGTCTCTGGACAAACTGGTGGACAAGGCCTGGATGGAGATCTTCACAAAGTATGCTGTGGATGAAGAATGTGACTTCCTGGTAATGCCTGTAACTTGTATCCATTCTCTTGAGTAACAGCAGTGGTAAAACCTGCCTCTTCCCTGACCCCAGTTTCTTCTCACCTGCTCATTTAGTTTCAACCCTGTTGTGGTCCCTGTGATTGTGTGCGTGTTTTTACTCCCTCAAACGTGAGCGTAACCTGTGTGTGCAGGTGGGGAAAGACAAGGCTTTGAGGGTCAGGGTGATGAAGGTGCACCCTTTGGAGAAACCTGAGGAGGATGCTGGAGAGAAGAAGCTGAATGGCGCCTGTGACTCTCCCTCCAGTGACAAGGAGAACTCCCACCAGGAGATGCAGAAGGAGGATCTTCAGCCCAAGGAGGAGAACTATAGGGAAAGTATTTGTAAGTAGCACTGCCTGTTATGCTGTGGTTTTTGTGCACTTCTCTGCCATGGAGTACACCAGCTTCTTGATATGCAGGAACAGTTGGGGCCAGAAGTCAGCCTGAATCTTTACATGTGTAACGTTCAGCATCTGGCCACTTTCAGTGTACTTACCCAACACAATCAATAAAAGCATAATAACATGTATATCTTGATACAGTGCTGAGAAAAAGTATTTACCTGATTTCCCTTTTTGTTACATATTTGTCCCACTGAATGCTTTCGGATCTTTAGACGAACTGTAATACCAGACAAAGGAACATGAGTAAATTCCTGAGTAAACAGTTTTTCAAATTACTTAACTTAGTTCCTTCATTCAGTTATCAAACAACCATATCACCCATTTGGAAAAAGTTAACTGGTTGCACCACCTTTCGCAGCAAAAATTGCAACCAAATGCTTCCTGTAATTGCTTCAGTCTTTCACGTTGCTGAATTTTAGCTTCACTCTTTGCAGAACTGCTTTAATTCAGACACATTAGTATGTTTTGGAGCTTGAAGTGCTCATTTCAGGTCCTGTCGCAGCGTCTCTCTTGGGTTCTGGTCAGGACTTTGATTATTCCACTCCGGACATTTAATGTTGTTTCTTCTCGGCCGTTTAGGTGTAGACTTGCTTTTGTGCTTTGCATCGTTGTCTTGCTACGTAACCCAATTACGCTTCAGCTGACGGAGAAATGAGCAGACCTTCTCGAGTCGTCCCGCTTCTCAGGCAGCAAAATGCCCACCTCGTGGTTCACTGTTGTGTTGGTATGATGCTGCTATGGAATTGCTGCATTTGCTTTATGTCGCACGTAATGTGACCTGTGTCATCTAGATAGTTCTACTTTTCACTCATCTCGCCGTAAAACATCATCCCAGTAGATTTCGGGATCATCCAGGGGCATTTGCCGGGTAGATTAGGTAAAAATCTTGGGTGTAGCCGTAATAAAAATACCTGTTAATTGTAACATTTATTAACTTTGTGAAACATGAAAATTTACAATGACTGATTTATATTTAATCAACTTATTGTTGATTTTATCCATTAAATATCGTCTTGACATATTGTTATTGAAGAACGCTTACAAACACCAAACGTGATCAGTAAATACTGTGGAAGGGAAGTGAATTAAGGTGGTTTTTCCTGCAAACTAACGGCTAGATGATGATTGCCGTGCAAGAGATTCTTATTTGGGGAAAAAAAAGGTATTAAATAAACAGAACATTGTTCCTTTTGTTTACCATTGATTGTTATGCGTTTATTTGTAATCTGGCAGCTGAGCGAGCTCGCCGTTCTCCCAGGAAGCTCCTCACCAGCTTAAAGGAGGAGAAGAAGAAGTGGGTGATGCCAAAGTTCTTGCCACACAAGTATGATGTGAAGCTGATCGGAGAGGACAAGGTAAGGGCATAGTGGTGATCTGGTACAGGACCACCTTACTGAGATCTTACCTAGTTATACTTTAGGAACTCACAAATGTCGTTTGGTTCTAAAGCAGAAACCAATTTTAGACCATGAATCATCAAGCTTGATGGTTGCTTGAACTAAAAGATTGTGTATTTGCCAGGCTCCTTTTATGTGTTGCATATGTTGGTGTGGGGCAGCAGGTGGCATAGTGGTTAGAGATGCCGCCTTGCATTTGAAGGACCCAGGTTCAAATCCCGCCTCCTGCTGTAGTACCCTTGATCAAGGTACTTAACCTCAATTGATACAGTAAACATTACCCAGCTTTATAATTGGGTAAATCATTGTAAGTTGCTTTGCATAAATATAAATGCATGTTAATAAAATACATTACCATGTATTGGTATTTAAAAGCCATTTGCTTGCTTTTGTGATTTTTAAATGAACCCTAAAATCCATAGGTGATCAGCGGGGTGCCAGTGGATAGCCTTTTCCGTACCGAGCGCCCACCCAACAAGGAAATCCTGCGCTACTTTATTAGGCACACTTCTCTGCGGTTGGGTACAGGGGAGAGCGCCCCCTGGGTGGTGGAGGATGAACTGGTGAAAAAGTATAGCTTATCCAGCAAATTCAGTGACTTCCTGTTGGACCCTCACAAGGTACTGTGCTCTTGGCCCTTCGCACATGTTACAAAACGTAACCTACTGCCATAAAAAGATTTATGAACTGTGCTAGGCATTGAAGTGTCAGTGCTATTTCAAATCTATGCAACTGTTTGGTGTTTTGAATCAACGAACCTTTGGGACTTTCTTTCACCTCTTAGAATTATAGCTTTTGCACCGAAACTTGCTAATCTCAAGGTTTTAACAGAAGAGATTTACGCAAGATTTTTCTGCCCCTGATTTCGTAGTTCAGTATTTATTATTTTAAGTTTTATACTTGTTTTGTGTGGGGGGGGGAGTAGGTGCACGTTTGCACCCACTTCCTTTGATTGTTTAACACACATATTTTCATTATTTAGGGATGGATTTTATTTGGAAATTCTGGAGTATCAAGGGAGTGTAGAGAAAATACAAAACAAGCCGTATGTAAAAGATCGGTATATGGCAGTGAACCCAATCCTTGTTCCTTTCAGCAGATGGGTTATTTGGTATTGGGAACAGTGCTCTGCTTTTGTGATCAATGATGGGGAGATGGGCAGCTGAGTTACTTTTTTTTTCTTGTTTTTTTGTAATTGAGTAGTCTCTAAAACCTCATTACACAACAGCAGTTGAAACTGTTTCAAAGGTTACTGTAAGTCTGGTAGGTGGGGTCACTGAGAGCAGCTGTCTTTGTATTTCATAGTACTTTGCTGAAAATCCTTCTGTGAAGCGAAGGAGAAGCTTGAAGTCACCTGATGCCAGACCCTCCAAAAAGCCAAAGGCGGCAGGAGTGGAAGAGCACCCAGTCAGTGACAATGGGAAGAAGGTCAAGAAGAAAGCACAACTTGCTCCCCTCAGCCCCACCCTCTGGGGTCACATGCAGGTTGTTTCTTCTTACCTCTCGGTTATTGTGTTGTCTCAAAATGATGAAATGTTTCAGTTTATAATTTGTGGAAGACATTCCTCTATACCACATGCAAAAAGCTTAAGAAAACAAAAATGATAGTTTTAGCTTTGTGTTGAATTTATATTTAATTTATACTTTCTTTTCATATTTAAGAAATTGAATGGCCCTCCTCTGAAAGTTAAGAACTCTGGAAGCTCTAAGAAGCTGAGCAGTGGAGTAGAGGCTGGCATTATTGTCTTTGTGCCGAACTTCCAAAAAGAGGCCACCTCAGGCAGGAGGCAAAATGATAAAAAGCCAAGTGAGGCTAATCAGAGCCGAAAGAGTTGGGGACCAAAGACCAAAAACTTTCACAGCGCCAACAAGAAGGATGGGAAGCTGATCAAGAGCCCCAAGATGAAACAGATGACCCTGCTGGATGTTGCTAAGAGCAAGTCCATCGGGAGCCCCAAAAAGCAGGCCAAGAGCGCAGGGCCAGGGACCCCAAAGCTGGATAAACCCTTGCCACCCATGGCGCTCCACCTGCTACGCTACTACAAAGACAACAAGGGCAAGGAAGACAAGAAAAGTGCCCTGTCATCTTTGCTGTCCAAGGCTGCCAAGGTGCTGACGGCGGAGGACCGTGATAGGCTGCCGGAGGAGCTGCGGGCGCTGGTGCAGAAGCGCTGGGAGCTGCTGGAGCACAAGCGACGCTGGGCTGCCATGAGTGAGGAGGAGAAGCAGCAGGAGCTGCAGCGAAGGCGTGAAGACCTCAAGGAAAAGCTGCGACAGCGGGCAAAGGAGCGACGCAAGAAGGAGATGATGGTTCGCCGGGAGCAGCAGCGGCGCTACGAGGACCAGGAGCTGGAAGGCAAGAGCCTGCCGGACTTCAAGTCGGTGGACGTGCCCGAAGGCGTCCCCAATTCACTCTTTGGTGACATTGTCATGGTGGTCGAGTTTGTCAGCTGCTACGCAGGCCTGCTCATGCCCGAGGACCAGTACAATGCCGGCACTCTGGCGGAAGCGCTGGCAGCACAGAGCAGCGGCTTCCTGTACCTGAACCGCATGCTGGTCGTCCTGCTGCAGACGCTCCTCCAGGATGAGCTGGTCGAGGGCCACAGTGAGCTGGAGATGCCACTGTCGGAAATCCCACTCACCATGCATTCGGTGTCAGAGCTGGCGCGCCTGTGCCTGCGCCCGTGCGATGCCCGCGCTGAGGGCAGCGGCTCAGAGGAGTCGGCCAGCTTCAGCCTCGAAGATGCTGTGAACACCGAGCTCTTGGAGAGGCTCGAGACCTTCGAAGTGTTTGAGCTAAGCCCCCAAGAGAAGGTGGGCCTGCTGGTGGCACTGTGTCACCGCATCCTCATGACCTATTCGCTGGAGGACCATGTAGATGCCATGCAGCAGCACTCCGCAGAGCTGTGGAAAGAGCGCTTGGCAACACTAAAGCAGGTGAACGACCGCAAGCGGGCCGAGAAGCAACGACGCAAAGAAGCCATGGAAGAGCGGGGCCACCCTGACAGCTGGGTGAAGCATGAGGGAGAGGGCAAGAACCCCCCTCTGTTCACTGGGAAGGTTGAAAAAAAGGAGCCCAGCAAGGACAAGTCGCCGCCCTCCGCCACAGAGCCTGAACCTGAAGATATGCTCAGCACTGTGAAGAGCAGAAGACTACATGCCATTCAGGCCAAAAAGGACAAGGAGGAGCGTGAGAGGCTGAACAGGGGTAAGTGACCTGGGTTGTGGGATTGGTGCCTCCTGTCATGAACGGTTAGTTGCGAGTTTTTAACGGAGTGTGGGGCTGGATTAATTCGCTGGTGAATTTAATCAGTTAAATAAAACTTGTATTATAGTGACTTTGGAGTTAGAGATTTCCTGCCCCGATTGTGAACCGTGGAGTCGGTGTAGTCGCCGATTCCGATGGACCGAAGAGAAGGTTGAGTGTGGCTCCTGTTTGCAGAGCGCATGGAGAAGGAGGCGGAGGAAGAGAGGGCCCGCAAGCAGAAGGCAGCTGCAGAGAGGGCCTTCCAGGAGGGCATCAGGAAAGCCAAGCTGGTGCTGCGACGCCTCCCGCTGGGGACAGACCGCAACCACAGCAGGTCAGAGGAGCAAACTCGCTGCTCTCACCGCGTATGCTCACTTAAGGTTCCACTTTTGGCATCAAGCTATAAACTAGCAGATTACGTTAAAACTTTGCACCAGTAACATATATTCTATTGATGTGTTAATTCTATTTCTATATGTCACCAGTTAAACCTGTTAATATTTATTCTTGTTGCCATTTTCAGTTCTATGAGGCTTTTTTTTTTTTTTTGTTAAAAGTATGGTCACATGCATTCCTGCCAATAAGGGTACTATTTGTAGTGTTAAATGGTTTTTCTTCAGACTTTATATTCATCGTTTTTCATTTCAGAGTCAGTGTAGTATACACAAATATACCGGGCCAGTAAAGAGTTCCTAACTAGTTTAAAATAAGAGTCTTGATGACTCGCTCAAACTGGCGACATTTTGTACTTTTTTTTAAAACGTGTTGAAATGGGATGTATACATCAGCCTACCTGAAAATGGAGGTTTTTTTTGCACATAATGTGATTTACTGTTAGAGAAGGAAAGGAAAGCTTGCATGGTGTACTGACTGTGGAATTTTATTAAACTGTGAAGTGCTGAGTGCTCATGTGTGTCTAACCTATGTATGACAGTGTTTTACTGTCCCTCACAAGGGCGTCACTGTGTAACCTTTGTGCCGGTGTTCACACTGCAGGTACTGGCTGTTTTCAGATGCCGTGCCGGGGCTGTATGTCGAGAAGGGCTGGGTGCACGAGAGCATCGACTACAGCTTCTCTCTGTCCCCTGAAGCGGTGAAGATGGAGAGCAACTCTGATGGTGAGGAACCACAAAGGCCGGTATTTTTAAGCCACCGGTGTCTGCCTCAACCACTCAGACTCGCCTGCTCTCCCCTGGTCCCCACAGAAGAGAAACGGGAGGATGGTACTGCGGACGGTCCTGTCAGCAGCACTTCTGGGCAGAGAACTCTGGCCGCTCCGCCAACCCCCGTGGAAAAGAGTGTTCCCAAGTGGGGCGAGAACCTCTGGTAGGACACTGGCATCTCCCACTGGGGGACCAGCGCGACTCAGTTCTGAACACCAGTTGATAGCATTACAGCGGTGCACTTTAAATTCCTTGGGCAGTTGAAGCAGTTGATTTAAAGTAGCTGGGATTAAACTAAGCTATGAGTCATAGTCAGGTGGTCAGTTGTTACATCACCGATCAGCTTTGAATGATCATCTAACAAGTGGTTGTACCGGTGTCTGCAGTGGTGATTCGTTTGTCGTTTCATTATAGGAGAATAAAAATGCAGATGCTCCAAACATCTGCCAGTAAGAAGCTGAGTAAACCAAGAATAAATGTAAAGCTTCTGACCTTTTGGCTGTGTGTTTGGACGTCTTCAGGTTTGTGTGCGACTCCGCTGAGCAGCTGGACGCGCTGATGGAGAGCCTGCACCCTCAGGGCGTGCGGGAGAGCGAGCTCCGCAGCCGGCTGCAGTACAGGTGACCATCGGGGTCGGAGGGGCAAGTCGGCCGCAGACTCACTCCTGGCTTTAATGGTGACACGACTGGCGAAAATGATTTTGTTAAAAACTCAACTGTGTCTCCACCCCCCTCCTCCAGGTATCAGGATATTTTGCACTCCATCTCTCTGGCCCAAAAATCCAGCCTGGGCCTGAAGACCTGCGACGGACACCAGGAGCTGCTCGACTACCTGCGCTCAGATATTGTGGAGGTGGCCTCCCGCCTGCAGAAGGGTGGACTTGGCTACATGGAGGACACCTCTGGGTTCGAGGAGAAGGTCAGTGAATGACTCCATACCAGCTTTGCTGGATCAGCAAACTGGACAGTAATAGATGTGCAGTGACTGAACTTTCACTGTAGCCACATGTCACACTTAAGGAGAGACAGGCACTGGAACCCCCACTGAGGGTGAAATAACAGGGCTTTTTACGTGAGGAACCTCACAACCATTACCAGTAATCACAGCATTAAGACAACAATGGCAATAAAGGAAACACACACACACACACACACACACACGAAACTGAGTAAAAATTGAAATTTTAATTATTTTTCAGCATTGGATCAGAGTTGACATTGTGTTATGATGTGGCCCACAGGTGCATTCCCTGGAGAACCTTCGGGACTTTGGAAAGTGCATCATTACCCTCCAGGAGAGCGTCATTAAGAAGTTTCTCCAGGGTTTCATGGCTCCCAGGCAAAAGAAGAAACGGAAGCAGGGAATGGAGGAAAGCAACAGGGGCGAGGAGCTGGACGAAAATAAGAGGCTGGCAGAAGAAGCAAGGGTGAGAACTGCGATTTGCACAAAGTAAAAAAAAAAAAAAAAAAAAAAAAAAAAAA
>UFQX01000797.1:7761-71749 GCA_900497675.1 Arapaima gigas
CACACACACACACACACACACACACACACACACACACACACACACACAAGAAAAGACACCACACTCGGCGGGGCTCAATGTATTCAGAGGCATAACCTCCATTAAACACAAAGGGGGGGAAGGGAATCATGGCACCCCGTCTTTGCCTTGGCTGTTCTCCCTGGACAAACAACCGGTTTACATATTTCCCCCACTTTTCACCAAAAGTCCAGAGAACAATGACACATATAACCTCCTTTTCTAAAGCCTGAGTAGAAAAAAAAATGAGCTTTTACTTTACAGAGGTGGGTCCAACTGTAAGCAGGAAAAAACCACGTTGGACATCTCATGGTTGAGCTAGTGACAAACAGATGATGGTTGAGGCCTGTTAACTCACCGCCACAGTGAGTCAGGCCATACAGAACATAACCCTTGTGGCAGAAGCACTGAAAACTCCCTGGGGAGTTGATACAGGAGTGGTCACAGGTCCGTTCGAAGGAGCACTCGTCAATATCTGCATGAAGACAGAAAAAGCACGTTTGGAGAGTTGGAAAAGTGGAGTGAATTCCCTCCTGGGCATTCTTTCTGTAAGCCACAGCACAATCTCTGCAGACATTCACTGGAGAAGCTGCTCTCCGTATTATACTTTTTTTCGATTTCACACTGTGGAAAATGTGTCCAGAATCATTTGCTGAAGCAATCTTTTGTATGTAACAGTCTAATTATAGTAACTCATACTACTACTTTCCATTTAACGCTTACAATGGTGGGTTTTTTTTTCCCTCTCGCTCCTGTGCACAGAAAGTTTGGTTTGTCTTTGACAGAGGAAGCTATGAACTATGAACATTTTGAACTTTAATTGCAATTGCAATAGGACCACCTGTATGTTTCCAGAAGTGACAGACGCTGGAAAAGCGCAGAGGATCTGGAGCCAGCCATACAGCATCTGCTTTGAATTGTTGGGGTGGGGGGGGGGGGTTTGCCTGCGTAGTTTAAAGGCTTAGATGAGCATTATTATACATGTGGAGCCTTTTTTTTTTTTTTTAATTTCTTTCATTTGGCTACAGCACCTGTTCGGCTAAAGGTGAATCTTGGAAACTGTTCAGCATTGTGACGCAGAAAAATACATTAAACCTGGAACACAAAAGCGTAAGTACAGTTCTCAGAATCAAAGGTATGGCACTGTCTGGGGTCAGATGTACAAGATGGAATGGGCTAGAGCAGCGTTGTCATGGGGCCTCAAACCCTTTACACGACAGTAACCTCAGACACTAGAAAGAGGTTTGCGTGTTACCACTGACCCTGGGGTTCAAAAGGTCAGGCGCAATCTACCACAAAAGTGCTGCAGCGCTGAAAATTGAAACAATCAGCAGTAATCCTAGGTTTCATTAGTGACACATGCATTACATATTGCGTCCTCAATCTTTGGCCAATAAGCATTAAGCCGACTCCTAAGAAAATTCTATGGCACAGATAGAATGGAGAAACACGCTCACCAAAACAAGGCACTATCTCAAGCTACATAGCCCAAGATGAACACTGACATTGTGTATTATTATTGGTACATTTCACACAATGTGTGACTGTGGACTACATTACCATTTTCATACTGTATATTCAATTCAGTCATCGTGATATAAAGTCTGGTAACAAAAGTACTCTTCAGGTAGCTGAAGAGAAAGCTAAAGCTACTAAGAGAACCTCTGTCTGTTTGTCAGTTCAGGCAGTAAGTCAGTTTCTCACCTGAAGTACAGGTGAGAAATTCTTTTTCAACAGTAACTTTTTTCTGAGAAGCCAGTAGTTACGGACGAAGCGAAGCAATTGAAATAGAAATGAAAAGCCTCTGATGTGGCAAAAAAAGATCTCCCAATTCAGGGAGAACAGCACGTCCTGGCACTCAGTATGATCTTTTGTATGTAGTAACCCCCAAATTGTGCCGAGATTTATTCTGTAGTTCCAAGTGGTTATGGTGGCTACTCCCAAAGCTAAAGCAATGAGGCCTAAGGATGCCATGATGTAACAAGCAGCGTTTTGTCCCGAGTCCCGTTTAACGATTGGATGGACCTTAAGATTAACACACCAAGTAAGGCACCATTCATGGTTTGCATAAAGGATTAGTTGCATAATGTACAGTTTAAATATGAATGTCATCTCGAGTTCGTAACAAAACACATATGCCACATTCTCTTAGTACACTGACCTGGTAAGCTATCATACAAATATTTAACATTTTTGTTGAAGCTTAGGGTTAACAGGAACATATACATCTCTCTCCAGTGTCTGAGATTACTGTTAAAGGTTTAAGCTAGTTCTGCATGATTTCACTCAGTTATTTAAAGCCCTAAATTATATTTTAATTTGTTACACAGCTGACACCCGAATTGCATTTTAGTGCCTGAGTAGTGACACCCACATGTAGTCAGAAAGTGAAATGGGCAGCTTTTCTCCCTCCTATTGCATCAGTAACTCACTAACGCCCTAGCATTACACAATATTGTTGATGCCATTAAATAAAAAAAAAAAAACCACACCAAAAAAAGTTTTTAATTCTCACTGTTATAAATATATGACGGTAGCAGCAGAAACAATTCTATTGTTAGCCCTTTCAATTTTGAGAGTAGGAAAGAAAACCTACTCAGAAGTAAAAATCATTTTAGGTGGAATACAAACGAACAATGAGTATCTGGACTGAAATATAATGATTAAATGTTTATGATTTGAGGTTTACAGAAGTAAAAAAGAAAAGCTAACAGTACAATTATTTAGCCTGTTTCAGTTTGTCCAGTAGAGAGGGTGTGAATATATATATATATATATATATATATATATATATATATATATATATATATATATATATGCTCACATTTGCGTATTGAATATTGTAGTCCAAATCAAAACCCAGCAACAGCAAACATTTACATGACTGGCCTGAACAAAGGTGATTTGTTTCTCCCAACAAAAGTAGAACTTTTAGGACCTCACCTTGACATGTCCTCTCGTTGGTCAGCAGCTTGTAACCCTTCCTGCAACTGCACTCAAAACTGCCAACTGTGTTCCTGCACACATGGTCGCAGCCTCCATTGGTCAGGCGACACTCATCTATATCTGTAGACACAGGTAAGGCAGTCGATGGGCTATACAGAAGAAGCGTCTGTGTGAATTATGAACTGAAAAAAGGGGTGAATAATGTTTACGATGGCAGAAGTTGAAACAACAGGACTACAATTTGACAACTGAAAATGAGACTGCTGTAAACCACTCAGGACATTAGGACCTCCTGTGACCAGCCTGTCTTCCTTGCCCTTCTCTCTCTCTCTCGCTCTCTGGACGTTTTTAATTGTTTGAAACGAGCCATTATTGTCAAGGGACACATCATCTGAACAGAATAAGCAACGTGAAACTTTGTGCTGCTTTCTATAGAGTGCATTGCCGGCAGCCGGATATTGGGTATATTCCAGGAGAATGTTGTTTTTCTCATTACCAGCCCAAACTATGAGAGCCTGTAGAAGACAGACTCCTGGAGGTGCATTCTGGTGAGATCCAAATTCTAAGCCTTAAAAAAAGACGTGTCCTCCATCATTCTCTATTCTGTCCCTACTTTTCCTCTTCTTCAAAGCCCAACTGCCATCAAAACCTTTGTAAACAATATGTGGCATTGTTCATTCACAAAGTTTTTTTAAAACTGGTTTCATGAGTGTTGCCATCTACATGTGTTGTAACGGAATTTGCATGTTTACACTGGAAGTGCAAAAGAAGGTACATTGCAAATAATGAGTCAAAGGTGCAGCAGACATTTACTGGAAAAGTACACATTTAAAGTGTAAAGCTTTATAGTAGAATAACAAGAATGTGAATGGGTGCATCACATAGATAATGGTTAAAAAAATATAAATAGGTTATTTAAACTCAGACAGTTGAAGATGTGGTAGAAGTCTGATATAATTTCAAGATAGGAAGCAGACAGATAGTAAAAGTGCCTTTGCAGGTAGTGTGGTCTGGTTGTAGGGCAAACCCCTCAGGGCAGCTACAGCTCATTCCGTCTTGGCATGGGCTGACACAGTCACCATTGGTCACTGAGCAGGTCTCTGTCGAAGCAGGAGAAGAGGTATCAATGTTGCTGCATACTTACGCTCACTCACAAATATACTGTAAAAATGACAACCAACACCACAGATCTTTCAATTTTTGATTGTATCCAAACACAAACAGTTTAAACAGTTTCTCTGTATAAGTTTTTTTTTTATACAAATATTTTTTAATGGGTTTTCTATATATATATATATATATATAAAAATACACACACACACACAAACACGAGTTATTCAGCTTTTATCTCTGTTAAAATATTATGACAACTAGAGGTACATCACTGTTCAAATTGCAAAATGTCTTCTTTGTGTAACCTGTTTGAGTATCTTGTTTTTTTTAGAATCAGTCCCTTGAAGTAGTAGCACACAGAGGACTTGTACACACACATATATATATATATATATATATATATATATATATATATATATATATATATATATATATATATATATATATATATATATATATATATATATATATANATATATATATATATATATATATATATATATATATATATATATATATATATATATATATATATATATATGGCTGCACTTCCATATCTACAGCTCCAAAGTTCACCATTACATGTGTAACACTTTTAATACGAATTTTATTTTCTGTGTACGCAACTACATCTTCTGATGCCAAATTT
The DNA here is from genome assembly GCA_900497675.1 of Arapaima gigas. Lineage (NCBI taxonomy): Eukaryota > Metazoa > Chordata > Actinopteri > Osteoglossiformes > Osteoglossidae > Arapaima > Arapaima gigas. Next base: position 12,488 of record UFQX01000797.1, read on the forward strand.
ACCAATTTTAACACACACCTAAAGAACTGTGAAGCGTTTCTACACTTACAAATTACTCAAAACAGCCTGTTGACATGAATGTGGCAAATACCTTGCTGACGGCGTTATCGCGATCACAAGATGCAACCTAACTGATTCTGTTATGACCTTTATTTTTTTGCATTTCTCTCCATCTTCATGAGTGTTCCCAGGAATATAATTCAAGTGTGTCCCAATCCTAGCAAGGTAAACATTTTTGGGTTTAATTTCATTATTATACCAATAGTGGTAAGTGAATCTAAAGCTAATAAAAATAGTACTGCAGTAATAATTATGTTTTGAATATAACAGTTATATACATTTCTTATGCCAGTTATTTTGTTCAACAAAGGTACCAATAATTTTGCACCGACTACATACAAAGTCTATTCAAAAAAGTGTCGACATAACATTGCCACTAGATGACGCTGTATTTTGGGACTGTGGCAGGGTTGTAAGGTCAATGAATTTGATTGTTTAGTCACAAGCTTGTTACATTTCCCATTTAGTCAAGATGTGTAATAGTTTGCAATGATTTGACAGTGTGCATTGTTTGCAATGACAAAAAAAAAAAATCTAAATGTGTTTGCATCAAGTTGTCAAAAACTCAATCAGTCACTTTTCTGCAATGTACCAGATGTCAGTACCTCCATACTTGCTGCACCCTGCAATTCGTTTTCTTCCAAAAACAAGCAAAATGGTACTGAAAGGACAGCGACACACAATTCTGAAGCACAGTGTCATGCAGTGGCAATTTTATCAATCAAGTTGCTTTTTTTGAATGGATCTTGTATATAGCTGGAATTGAAACAGTCTTCCACCTGATCCACATAATGGTATAATAAGCAACAGGTAACAATTTATAACAATTCCTATCAACAATTTATATAATTTCTTTATATCAATTTCCTATTATTTGCATATACTTCTTGAGCATTTGTAAAATGAATAAGCTATGAGTTACTTTCCAAATTTAAATGTTCAATTTGAGTTTAAATTTGTAAAATTTCAATACCTGTATATAAATTACTATAGTTACATTTTAATAAATGTACTGTAAAACCTTTAACAAATGTACTATAAATATATGGGTGCAATACACATATTTCAGTTTCAAATAACACTCTCCTGCACCAACTAGATCTGGTAGGAGAGACTGTCCTGCATGGGGCTGGAGGTCATTGGCACATCAAGCTTTCTGCACATCTGACTGGAGCACATTAGCTTCAGAATTTAGAAACAGCTGCTACACATTCAAATGGATAATGCTCCCAGCGGGTAAATTTACACGTTAAACGTATCGCCAGCATTCAAAACAAACAGTAAGAGAACAAGGCCCATTAAAAGCTTGTTTATGACTCGAACAGGGACTTAAATTGGACCGTGACTTGGGGAGTTTTTGCAGATGTGCTCTCAGGAGGTTCAAAGTAAAGGTTTTTTTTTCCCCTTCTTTTTTTATGGCCCTGATGCTTTTTTCCAGAAATGTTAAGAACCACAGTTGCTATGACAGTGAGCAAGGGAAATTTTACCCTTGTCACCACACACAGAGTAGCCATGAGGGGTGCTTCACCACTAGCAGTGACCAGGAGGAGCCATGGCACCTGGAGCAGTTGGAGTGCAGAGCAATCATAACATTAAACTGATTGCCACTATGATTTCTGTGCTATGTGTTCCATTTTTGGCTGGGGGCAACATGAGTCTTGAATCTCATGATGAGAACTAATGCCCTGCATCCTAATGTGTGTCCAGGAACCTGGAGAAACTTTGTGCTTTGAACCTTTGCCACTGCAATCTGGTTGCCAGGGAACAGAATAGCAAGCTGCTAATTAGTCACATGGTGCAACTCATTTGTTAAAATCTCTCACTGCAGGCACTGCTGCTCTCTGAGACAAGGCAGGCATATGGCAAAGGGGCAGTGTTGTGTTGTCCTGGCTTGTCTTGATGTGATTAGTACTGCAAATGCAAAATAACAAATATTTACACCGTGGACCGAGTGCTCGTGTACAGCGTGTGTGTGGGCTTGCTCTTGCTTCTGAGACTGCATATTTACTGTTCGCTGATAGTTTGGGGTCATGGTCCAACACACAACATGATCGAGTGCTGTAAAGACAGGCTAATGTCTTTGCCATGGCTCAGCTTTGCATTCTCTGCAAACTGCCAATGATTTCTACAACTCAGGCCCTTCTTACAAACCACCTGCAAATCCTTGGATGAGGGACCAATCTAGAAAATGCTATAGGTCAGGTAGCAGTGTTTTATCCATGGTCCATTTCCAAGGGAATCTAGCATGGAGGATTGTGGCAAGGTAACAACAGCAGCAGATGTCTGGACAGGAGCTACCTGACAGACTAAGACTTTCAGGGCATCAGGACTGTAAAAAAGCCTCAGCAAAAATTTTAGCAAAACCTGACCTCAGAGCATCACCACATGTACATGCACACACAAGCCACACAAAGGTTTTTTTTTTTACATTCACAGTGATTCACACCTAAATGTAATAATCTAACAAAGTCAGCAACATAAATGCTGTGCATGGAATGAGTGTAAAGCTGGAAATGCGCAATGTGCTTGTTGGGAGAATTCAAAGTTTGCTTTTAGTTGATTTTAGACAGAGTATGTGCACAAGCACGAGCCATACAACAGTAAGTTACACGAACTTTCAAGGCTGACAGCAAATAATACTTGCTGGGTTCTCTCTTGTCCCACAGAGTGGGTGAAGGTCCACTGTTGCTGTCAAAGCATAAGTATTGGGGTCTCGAGAGATCACCCAGGAAGGAATTAAGGGCTTGTGATTAAGAACATAGCTAGAAATAGCCTCAACTGAAGTACAAATGTACCTAGATCCTGATGTGGTTTTAAACAGCTGTTATCTGGAAAGACAGCCAACTGAGAGACAGCCATGAGCCCATGAGGAAAGCCACCCTCTATGATGTGCTGCAAGTACCCTACTCTCTTAGGGCTAATAGTGTAAGTGTCACACTTGAGGAAAGAGAACCCTCTTACTGCTGAAGCACACTGAACTAGGGGTTGAACTGAACAATCAGAGCTGAAATAGATTTTTTTTTTTCAAAATCTTCTAGTTGAAGATCAAAGGATTTAAAAGATTTACATGAGAACAGAAATAAAAATAAATCTGTGATGAAAACAATGTCCTACCAAACCATAGCATCTGATGACATGCCCCATTTTTTAATTTCCCATTTAAAATGAGGCTCTGATAGGCTACAACAACGACCGAGTTATTCACAGAGTACTCATAGAAAAAGCAAAGGTCAGAATAAGTGTTTTTGTCATTACTGAGTATGCCCCACGCTTCACACGGTGCATACACACAGGTCAATTGCAATTCAGCGCAGCTGCAGGAAAATAGTATTTAAGTACTTCTAATTGGCCCCAAGGTTACATAATTTCAATGACAGGCTCTAAAGACTGAATAAATGGATTCATTTTTGTTCAAAGATAATTGAGATAATGCATAATTTAATAAGGTACAATGCTTAGGTTATTTGTTTCCTGTGATCCTATTAGCAGTCACAGTTTCATTTTGTTTGGTCTGTCACAATGATTCTTCACAATATTAGCAACAGCTTTAACAATTAATGAGGACCACAACAATCCAGTCAAGCCATTATAACTGAATATGCAATCTGTCAAGCTTTACCCTATGTTTCTTCTAATCCTCCAGCCAAAAAACAGCCAATTTAGCAGTTTATTATTACTGTTATTTTATTGCTGACCAGAACCTTTTATCCAAAGTACCTTATACGACAAAGAAATTTATGCCTTACTCATTTATACAGTTTTATATTTACTGAAGCAATTTAGGTTCAGTGCATTTTTCAAATGTAGCACTAGTAGTAGGGATTTCAACCTACAATCTTTGGTTGAGTGTGTGTTTTTAAATGTCTGTTCAGGAACAACAAAAGCTTGATTTCAGTAACATGCAGACCCATCAACTGAATAACCTTTCAAGGTTTGTCTTGGATCACACTTTAAGCTAAATCAATCTCTTTCAAAATTCAGCAAGTGCTGACAGATCTACAAGTAGCCAGTTAGTGGTTATTGGGTAAGGAGAAGAGAGGCAATTATTTATCTTTATGAAAATTCATGTAGCTATGAAGGAGGCTACTATAAAGAAAAGCACTGATTTTAGGCATCAAGATATTTATCATCTGTGATAAATATGACAAAGATTACAAAGGAGGGTCCAAACTATGAAGAGAAGCAATTAAATGAGCTGTATGATGCCATGGAAAGCCCTAGGTCAAGTCCCCACAGTCAAACTGATACACTCAGTTAATACTACTGACGTAGCACACACTTTTCAGGCATTGCCAGTCACTCGGGCATGTACTGTGGTTCCCTGACGTAGGTATACAGTATGTAATTTGTATGGGTTTGTGAAAGTATGTGAGTAGCACTCAGTGCGTGGGGTTTTGGAACAGTGTAATTAAACACATAGGCCTATGAAATATTTCTGAAGGCAGATTACATTGTGTTCATATATGAGAATATTTCCAGAACCTCATGTGCCCAAGAAGAGGGAAAAAATGAAACAGTACAACGTAGAAAAGACCACTTTTTTTGTGCTGCAGTTATGGAGCCCGTTTGCTGGATGTATGTCATCATCTACTTGGGTTCATGCATTTCAACTTTGCCAGAAGCCCAACTCACCTACACAGGTCTTGCCGTCAGAATGAAGCATGAACTTCATGTGACAGCCACACTTGGGCCCCTGGTCTGTGTCCTCACAGGTGTGCTGACACCCGCCATTTCCATAGTTGCATGTCACTGTCAGAAAACAGAGGTATAACATTATCCATTAGAAGGTATCACAACTTCAGTTCAGGATCTAAAGTGCACTTTTTCAATATCTATGATGCTATGTTGCTGTATACTGTACATCCATTTGTCTATTATCAATTAACCACATCTACCGCAAGGTTGGGCTGATCTACTGTAGTGCCCTTTCCAGCACATAAGGTGTGAAAAAGGGTACACCTACTCACAGGTGTGGACTTAATAATGATCTAAGTTTCAGTTACATCTAAATAAAAGGTAAGTGAAAACACTTGAAACCCCAATCACCCATAAATTGTTTCACCCAAAAATTCATATTTAAGGGCAATCACCAGTTCTCCTGAATCACATTTTTGAACTGTGGGAGGAACAGGATCACTCAGAGCAAACCCACACCAATGCAAGGAGAACATGCAAACTCCACCCAGACTGAACTGATATCAAACTCATGTCTGAATGCACACCACTGATTGGGCTCCAGTGCAGCCACCATGCTGGCCTATTTATGCAGTATACACAAGAGTTTAAACTCACTATAAATTTGCACATTACATGAATCGTCAAGGGTATTTGTCAGGTATATCAACCACTGGTTACAAGTTAGATACAAGCTAACTTGTATCATTAAAGCATTTGATATCAACAAGATCTTGAAATTTAATTTCTTTCTTTTTTTGAAATTCAAAATTATAGCTCCAAATGTGCAAACATTTGTTGTTTCATTATTTTAGTTTTTGCAGGGGATATGAAATAATTAAAAAAGTCTTAATTCTTGTTAGGCAGAACACCAATTTGCACTATTTTTTAAAATGTAAAAATGAACCAGCTCAAATTATGTTCTGTTTTTGCTCAAGTAACTGTACATAAAGCATGTAACAAATAGGAGGCACAGCACCTAAATCAAAATTCATTAACTTAGAGGGTGGCTGCAACCAAAAGCAGCATACTGAGGTCCACTGGTCTGGGATTGAGACGTTTTTATCAGGGGATGAAAGAAGGTAACATACTCACATTTGCAGTCCTTGTTGTTGACAAGCTGGAAGCCCGGCCTGCACTCACAAGCAATGCCACCCTTGGCTGTCTCCTGGCAGATGTGAGCACAGCCGTGGTTCTTATCCATGCAGTTCAGTCCCTCTGATGTAGACAGAGGCAGCGAGAGGGTTCTTCCTTATTAGCACCTTAACATTGCATCAACTTGATCATCCAAAAGGTTCATTCCACTGAGATGTACGATGGAAGTCTCCACTATCGGTCTCTTACAGTAAAATCAGTGTGACACAATAATGATCTAAGCTTCAGTTACATCTAAATAAAAGGTAAGTGAAAACACTCAAAACCCCAAACCCTCTGAAGTATATATTTGTGTAAAGGGGAATCCAGAGCTGGTTGTCACACTTTCTACTCTCAAAAGAATCTCTCAGTTTGAGTCCATAATAGAAAACTCATGCCAACATTACAGGAAGGCTTAAAAGAAAACTTGCATTAAAATTGAAACAGCAGTGTCTGAAATTCAAAAATGCAATGAAAATGCATGGTTCGACCACCAAAAAAAATTGTTTCAGCTCAAATTGAAACCAAATTATAGAAATGTTTGTACAATATCAAATATACTACCGATTCGGGCCAAAACACAGTCACTTGCTCTGAGAAAAGCAATATGGTCCTGGAGAAATGCATTAGGGACATACATTCTTTTGCTGTTGATATGCTTTAGGAGTCATGACATTATAATTTGATATCATGTGACTGCAGTTGACAGCACAAAGGCAGCACATCAACTGCATGATCAATACACTTTTTCCAAGATAATCAGATCTGTCAATACTGCAAAAAAATTATCAATATCATGGCTTTAAGGGCCCTTTAGAATCACTTTACCTTAAATGACTTGTTTAAAATACTCCATTGCATCAGTTATAACACCAAGTTTTCCACTCTTTCTGCCAAGTATCCTTTTCCTCCATTTTCACTTAAAGTTGACATGAACACACTTTAACCTTTGTCTCATTGTCTACACGATGAAGAACAAACACAGTCTTCGGATCCCAAGAACATCTCAAACAGTGACAGAGTGGATGCATTTTTGAACGAGCCCAAAGGCACCAAGCAAAAAGATAAACCACACATAGGATGATTGTGCTAATGTAACATGAATACACAGACAAGTGCACTCTCTCATCCTAGCACTCATAGCGATGAAAGACTCAAACAGACTGGTATTTTATTTCCATGTAGCTTCGAAGGCACTCCAGCCTAGCCTGTATTATCCACTTATTGACATCCCCTAACTCACCCACCCCTATAATATTTTATGTGAAGCGTCTTCTCGAGCACTAGAAGACCATTCATCATGTTTAGAAGGACTTAAGACCTGTGTCTTTCCAGAAGCTCAATGGGTTCACTTTCCTAAGATCATCCAGTGCTAGATGGTACTAGATGCCTGAATGGCCACAAAACATCTGGCAAACATGAAATACAAAACATTTCAAAATGAATACTATTGAGAAATTCCAAATTTTAAATTATGCCATTACATTGTCCGCAGTAAGTTTCCACAGTATATAACAGCTTACTCTTGACTTATTTAAACAGATGTATGATAACAATTCAGGACCCCTAGATTGCAACAAAATGCAGCATTTTCTTCTCCTAGCTAAATTCGTATTAGCAACAAATACAATGCATGACACAAACTCCAGCGCCCCGCTGCCTGTTCCACTTAAACAACCCCATTGAACCTTATCTTTCCCACTCTCCTGCACCTGATTTCTATTTGGGTCCTCACCTGTCCCTTGTTATCTGGTCAGCCGTCCTTCTAATTAGCCTCCTCCTTCCGGTCTGTCTTTGTAAGGTATTGTATGTATGGAGTGGTGATCTTTGTTACTTAGTTTGAGGAGTGGCTGCCTAGAGTTTACAGTACAGTGATTGGTGGTGTGATTGGTTCCCCCCTGCATCCTTGCCTCAGCCTCCTGATTGTGTGTTGGGAGTGAACTGTGACAGAAAACCTGCCCCCCCATGGAGGTAGCAGGGACATCTGATTCTGTGCTGAGGCCCTTGTTCTCCAGGGGAAATATCTAGGGGAGTGTCACCAGCAGCTGGCAGCTCTCACACAGGAATTGAAGGCAGTGAGTGTCTGGCAGGAGGAGGTAGCTGGGTGTATGCAGCCCTGGCCTGGACTGTCCACTCAACCTACCAGCTCTGGGGACCCAGGCCAATTCCTCCTCCTGGTCTTGGAACCTGAATGGTATGATGGCCATCCTGAGCATTGTGAGGAGTTCCTGCTCCAGTGCTCCCTCTACTTTGCCAGCCATCCCAGGGTTGATGACTTGTCAAAAGTTGCCTTTGTCATTTCCTGTCTAACTGGAAGGGCCTTCCCCAGCTGTGTGGGGAGCTCAACAGGAGGAGATTTGGAACTTTTCCTGCTTCCTTTCAGCCTTCAAGATGACTGTCAGTTACCCTTGGGGTGGTCAGTCTGCTGGGGAGCTGCTGTTTTGCCTCACTCAGGGCACATGAATGGTGGCAGACTGTGCACTGGAGTTCTGCACCCTGGCAGCAGCTAGTGGCTGGAACCTGCCAGTGTTGACTACACTATTCAAGGCTGGTTTGAGAACTGATGTACAAGTAGAGTTGGGATCTGGACCTTAATCTGGATGAACTGATCACCCTGGCAGTTTTAGATCACCAGTTAACCATTAGCTCCAGGCAGTACTGTCACCTATGGATGTGGTTCCAACCCTGGAGTCTAGGGAAGTGATGCCCATGGACATCAATGCTACATGCTTGTCTGCACAGGAACGCCAACGCAAACTCAGTGAGCAGCTGTGCCTCTACTGCAGTTCCAGAGGTCATGGACTCACCACCTGCCCAGTGCACCTGTTGTGCTGTTCCTCTAATTTGGGTGATGTGGCCTTAGCTCCATCACCAGTGGTGAGTCACTCTTGCCTCGTCCAAACCTGCTGGTACTAAAATCCTGGTGGTCATTCAGTTGTTTAACTGCTCCCTCCCTGTTTCAGCCTTGATTGACTTTTTTTTTTTTTGTGTGTGTGTGTGTGTGTGTGTGGAGGGTGACTTTATGGATGAGGATTGGGCTAAGCAGGAGGATATACCCCAGGAGGAGCTGCTAATCTCGGCCATTGATGGGTCCCCAGTGAGCTTGGGACAGGTAACCAGTCGCACCAAGCCACTCAGTCTGCATCGGCACTCTCCACATTAAGGAACGGGCTTTTTACCTCATCCCAGCTGCTTCCATCACCATTACTTTGGGTCAACCACGGCTTTGACTCCACAACCCCCAGCATTTCCTGGAGGAGTGTCAAGATTACTTCCTGGTCCCCATATTGTGAACGTCACTGTCTCTGTTATCCTAAGTGAGGGGTCGGGGGGTATATCACATCCACACCTGAGCCATTACCTAGCAACATTCTCCCTGAATACTCTGCTCTGGTGTTCAGTAAGGGCAGAGCCTCCACCCCCCCCCATCGTGAATATGACTGCCATACTCCTAGTGGAGGAGGCAGTGGTTCCCTGTACCAGTCCCTACCCTTTGACACTCGCTGAGACCTGTGCTATGGAGTACATCCAGGAGGCGTTGGTTTATTTGTCCCTCCCAGTCCCCAGCAAGTGCAGGCTTCTTTTTTTGTCCCTAAAGACTCCTCCCTTCATCCCTGTATTGATTATCAAGCCCTAAATAAGGTAACTAAAAGATACTTACCATTGCCTCTGGTTTCCTCAGCCCTTGAGCAACTACAGGAAGCTCGCGTGTTTACCAAACTAGACCTTCATAACGCTTATAACCTCATACGCATCAGGGAGGGAGATGAGTGGAAGACTGCCTTTAGCACCACCTCAGGGTATTAAGAATATCTGGTCATGCCTTTTAGGCTGAACAATGCTCCAGTGGACTTCCAGGCATTCATTAACAATGTGTTGGGAGACTTCCTGGGTCTCTTTGTTCTGGTGTACATCAATGACATCCTCCCCCCCCCCCCCAAAGGTTCTACGCTTGTAAAATACTTGCCCAACACCTAAAAAANATCCTCCCCCCCCCCCCCCATAGGTTCTACGTCTGTAAAGTACTTGCCCAACTACTAGAAAACCAACTATGTTAAGGCTGAAAAATGTGAATTTGACCAGACTTCCATAGCTTTTCTGGGGTACACAATCTCACCAGAGGACGTTCACGTGAACCTGGGTAAGGTGCAGGCAGTTACCAGTTGGCCCAGTCTATCAGGGAATTGCAACGGTTCCTGGGTTTCGCTAACTTCTTATGCCACTTTATCCGCTTGTTTAGCTCTGTGGCCCTTCCCCTCACCTCTCTCCTAAAAGGCAATACCAAATCTTCTGTGGTCCCCTGCAGCTGAGCAGGCTTTTGCCAAGCTTAAGACCCTTTTTACCTCCACACCTATCCTAAGTCATCCTGACCCTTCTCTCATTCATTGTAGAGGTAGATACATCCAGTGTGGGGGTGGGGGCTGTCCTTTCAACTTCAGGGCAGGCCAGCCAGATGCCATCCCATAGCTTACTTCTCTAAAACTCTCCCCCACTGACTAATTATGATGTAGGGGACTAGGAGCTCCTTGCCATTAAGTTAGCACTGGAGGAGTGGTACCACTGGCTGATGGTTGCTACCCATCCTTTCCAAGTCATCACAGATCATCGTAACCTAGAATGTGTTAAGTGTGCTTGCCACCTTAATGCCTGTCAGGCTTGCTGGTCCTTATTTTTCACCCAGTTTGATTTTACCATCTCTTACCATCCGAGCCGCACTAATGGTAAAGCGGATACTTTATCCTGGGTTCATGTCTCCCCTCTGGAACCAGCGGATTTAGGCAAACCCATCTTAACATCTCGCGTGTTTAACGCTGTTCAATGGGAGTTTGATCAAGAACCAAACCGCAGGTTCGTTCCTGCTTCCCTCTGTTCTTGCCTTATGGCCTGGGCCCACACACGCCTGAGTGCAGGCCACCCCGGGGAGTCCCGCACCCTCCGGCTCCTGGCTCTGGTACTGGTGGCCAAACATGGCCCAGGACATCCATCAATTCATTTCCTCCTGTTCTGTTTGTGCCTGCAGCAAAACTCCCAAAACCCTTCCTGCTAAACTTGTTCCTCTGCCCATTCCAGAACGTCCATGGTCTCTCACAGCTCTTGATTTCATCACCGACCTTCCTCCCTCTGACGGTAATACTGCAACTTTATCTATCTATGATCGTTTCTCCCGGGCCGTGAAATTCGTCCCCCTTCCTGGGTCACCCTCTGCATTCTGCACTGCTGAGCTTCTGTTCCATGAGGTTTCGCCATTACGGCTTGCCAGAAGACATTCTGTCGGATCGGGGTCCCCAGTTCACTTCAGCAGTCTGGCGATCGTTTATGGAGAAACTCAGTGTAAACATCAGCCTCACCTCAGGGTACCACCCACAGACTAATGGCCAATGCGAAAGGGTGAACCAGGAACTAGAAAAGCTCCTTCGTATTTACTGTGGCGCAGTCCCATCTGAATGGTCTCGTTTCCTCCCCTGGGCCGAGATGGCACAGAACTCGCTTAAACATTCCACCACAGGGCTGACTCCTTAGTGTGTTTTGGGCTACCAACCCCCTTTTTCTCTTTGGGATCCTCACCATCCAGTGCACCCGCTGTGGACGACTGGGTCAGACACAGCGAGGAGGTTTGGTCCCTGGCTCATCAACGTATCCAGAAGGTAATCGGGCACCATAAGCGTTTGGCTGACCGTCGGGGGGGGTCCCCGACACTATAACCCCGGGGAAAAGGTATGGCTCTCCACCCAGGATATGCGACACCCCCAGGCTTCTCGCAAGCTGTTACCCAAGTACATTGGCCCGTTTAAAATCATGAAACAAATCAACAAAGTTACCTATAAACTGCATCTCCCAGCTTCCTTGTGCATTGCTCCATCCCTTCATCTCTCTGCTCAAGCCTTTCATTCCTGGTCCCCTTGATTCAGTTCACAACCAATTCAGGACCCCTAGGTTTACATTAAATTAATGAAGATTGCAACAAAGTGCAGCATTTTTCTCCTAGCTAAATTCGTATTGGCAACAAATATGATGCACATCACAAACTCCACCGCCCTGCTGCCCGTTCCACTTAAACAACCCTGTTGAACCTCATCTTTCCCACTCTCCTGCACTTGATTGCTATTTGGGCCCTCACCTGTCCCTTGTTATCTGGTCAGCCACCCTTCTATTTAGCCTCCTCCCTCCTTTCTGTCTTTAGGAGATATCGCATGTCTCATGCGCATCTATGGAGTGGTGTTCTTTGTTACTTAGTTTGAGGATCTGCTGCCTGGAGTTTACAGCACAGTGGTTGGGTGATCAGCAATGTGGTTGTTTTCCCCCTGCATTCTTGCCTCTCAGCCTCCTGATTGTGTTGTTGGGAGTGAATTGTGACAATGCAATTATAACTAACCTATTCATGTTATGTAATAACATAAACCAGCTGCTTCAGCAATAATTTCATTAAGTCTTTAAAGTTTAATAATGAAACATAATAGTAAAAATGGAAACTTGGGCAACTTTCTTTAATTTGAAAGACCAAGTATATACAGTAAAGGGAAGTCAATGGATGCTTAACTCATATGGTGGCCTTATAAGCCAGGCAATAGATATTCTTTGGCTACCACAAATAGCCATTGTTCTTGACAGCTAAATAGAAAAATTGAATTTATACTGGTACAGCATGGTAATCCCTGCAGTAAACATTAGGTTGTGATGCCTCTGTTACCCTAGCACACAGTTGGGATGTCACTAATATTAGTGCAATGGAATCACACCAGGGCTGAAAGGTGATCCATGTAAATGCAATCAATAAAGCAGAGACAGCATAGTGCAGCCAATAAATGGTACAAAGTGAGATGAAGTACTTTACAATATGGTAAGGGCCTACCAATCATCATCACTACAAAACAGAATGGGGAAACTGAAAAGGGTTGGGAAACCTCAGTGGTATGCCATGTTTTAGGACTTACTCCTGGTGGACCTGGCCAGATCTGTGCCTGTTGGTGGAACAAATAGCTGCTGGGTAAGTCCAGTGACTTCACCCCAACTCCAACCACCCAGCCTGTGGGAGCAGACTACTGAAAACCTTGGTGGTTGGTTATAAAACCGCCATCGCGTGCAAATGGAGAAAGAGCTCCATGCCCAGCGGAAACAGTGGTAGAGCTGCGGTTGGAGCTGTGGTACGCTGCAGTGGTCCTGGGGGGTCTGTGCTAGGCCCTTCATACCCACAAGGACTCAGATTCGCAAGGAGTACTTAGCTATCCTCATTGAGTAACCCTCAGCTGTCTTTTTCTCAGAAAGAGAAAAATGTGACCAGACAACACCAGTCACTGCCAAATATGGGTCTTGAGCAACAAAATATGCTTATTAATGAATACAGATGACCAAATATGTGAGGAATGTTGTTTACTGATTGTTTTGAATATGATTTTGCTGTTATGTTTGCGTTGGCAGTAGTTCTGATGCCAAGGACCCTTTGGAATACACTTGCTCACATGCAAGCTGTATTTTAAAAAAAGCTTAACTGTCACTAAACATTTTTGGCCTCAAAGGCTAAAGTAGACATGCTTTTCAATGGGAGAGAGAGAGAGAGGTTAAGGTCTTTCTATCAGCTCAGCCAATCATCAGCTAAACCCTGAATGACTGAAAATGTGATGTTATGTCTGCACAAATTGTGTGTGTGTGTATTTGCTTGTTTTTGTTTTGGACGTCCACATTGTGTATTTCTTGTTGCCAACGGAAATAAATCATTGTACACCTAGATTTTATGGCAGAGGTGAGTCAGTGTCTGTGTACACGTCTGAATTTTGTGTGCATGTTTTAAGTTGTTTCCCTGTGAAGGCGACAGAGAATGCCATTTTATAAGACATTGTGTCCATTATTATATCCACAGGTCATTTAGAAGCAGCTTAATGCTAGTTAATGCCAACGTTAGTTTTATGTTTGAGTCATGTGGATTGTTTGATTCATATGAACTATTGTTTTGCCCTTTTTCAGAAAGTCTCCTTTTGTAGTTATTTAAACACCATTTCTAATTTAGTCCATGGGACTGCCAAAACTGGTCTAATTAAACAAGACCATCTATCATTGAACCACAAATCTACTAAACTGGCCTCCCAGAAGGCAAATGAGAACTGTTGTCAGCTGAAGGGCTCCTTCAAAACCCTCGGTTTGAGGTCATTATTACTACCTTATGTTGTTGAGCAGACAAACAAGCAGCTGATTTCAACAAGCATGGCTTGGCACCAAATACCAGCAACACACAGATGGGACCAGATGTCCAAGATGACATCCATAACTATTAGCACAAGAGTGATGCATCATGGCAACAACATGGTTAGGATGCTAAATTCAAAGAAAAGAAAACACTTTGTGATTTTTTGCTGTAAGAGCACAACCCTTCATGATGAATCATTGACAATAAAGATATATTTCCATACAGCATCTTTATATGAAAGAAATCCAGAGGAGGCAAATAGATACTGAGGAGAAATATCACCCACGCTCCCTTGTCAAGGCCTCAAAACTTGTATGAAACTGTAGTTTGACACTATTTACAAAGCCTTTGACAAACAGGACACTTTTCAGAATCCAAGGGCATTGCACACTCCAGGGACAAAAATTTAAAAGTAAAGCAACTCATCACCATGTTGTCGTGGATTTTGTAGCACAATGGTCCTTGCACACTTTGCATAAAAAATTAATATTTGCAAGTAATTGCATTACTAGAGAATGTTACTCTGCATTACATGATAAAAAAAAAACTGAACAGGATTTAAACATTAAAACAGGCTAGATGATACGTTCTGGTACAGGAAGCTGTTGCATACCAGCCGTGGGACTTATGAAAATGTACTAGACTTCAGAAATGCCTTTGTTAACATTTATTTGTCTGTATGTTTGAAGGAATGTGATGTTCAGAATTCATGACTAATAACAGGTATACCTGGTCATGTTTCTCTCTGGACCAGACAAACTCTATGTTGTAACCTTTACTCAAAGAAATGAAAAAACAGCTTCTTTCTTTGTTGGGGCTGGTTGTAATGGCTCATTAATGTACACATTTTGATCCTTCAACGAATTAAGCTTTTGAATGGTCAGCCAGAACAGACAGAGGTCAACAAGAAGCCCATCTGTCTTCTTTAGTCTCAAACCAATCTGAGGGTTTAGATGTAAGATGTACCCAATATTATCAAAAATACTAACTTATGTAAGTGTTACTAGAACAATACATCATTTGTCACTCTTACCTAATATGCACAAATCTGAAGTGTCTGAAGTCACATTGCTTTATGTAAGCACCATGTTTTAGACCAGGGGTGGGCAATTCATTTTCCCGAGGGGGCTACGTGAGAAACTGGGACCGTTGTGGAGGGCTGAACCAATAGGCTGAACTTAATTCTGCTCAATATTAATTTTATCGCTTTATAAAAAACAATAAATGATATGATTATATGGTTCTAACTTAGCTGCTACTGGTAAAAATACGTTACGATAAGGCTATGAAAATGTGGAGTAAGTCAACTATAGCAGTAAAAACTCCAATCATTATATAACTATTTCAATGTAAAAATACAATTCAATTCAAAATTCAGTTTCTGTTTAGGGTTTATTCCAGTTGCTTTATCCCGCATCTGTTTCAAAAGGCTGACATTTTTCCCCGTCAGATTTCGACAACCATCCGTTGTAACACCTGCCAGTTTGTCCCATTTCAGTTCCACCTTGTCCAAGCATGCATTTACCTCCGTGAACAAATCACTCCCTGTTGTCGTCCCTTTCATTGACTGCATTGCTGCCAGCTCCTCCATAATCTTAAAGTCCTTCATTATCCCACATACAAACACGAGTATCTGGACTTTGTCGCAGCTCTCATCCAACGCCAAGGAGAAAAAGTAAAAATTTTCCGCTTTGTTTTGCAGCCGAAGCTCCAGAGTTCCTGCGATGTCCTCGACCCTTCTCGTTATGGTTCGTCTGGAGAGGGGCCCATTCTCAAATGCCTCTTTTTTCTCGGGGCATAGTAGCACTGTAGAGTCCACCCGTTGATAAACTCCCCATCAGAAAATGGCTTACTGTTTTCTGCGATTCTGTGGGATATCACATAACTGGTCTTGACTGCTCCATCTCTGGATGTGTGAAACTTGGTAAAGTCCTTGTTGGTTTTGCAACTTAGCTAGCAAAGCATCAGATGCCCGTGCCCGCTCCGCATCAGTCAAGTTCTTGTATTTCTCTGCGTGTTTAGTCACGTAGTGGCGATTCAAATTGTAATCCTTAAACACAGCAATCTGTACTCCACAAACTAAGCACACAGCTTTACCTTTGACTTCATTAAATAAATACTTAGAAGTCCATGTTTTGTTAAAAACTCTACATTCTGAGGCAATCTTTCTTTTTTTAATGTGAGCTGACATTTTTGAGGGGTAACAGCTAACTCGGTATCTCTTGTAAACAACTGTTCACCAACACATTACTGTGAAGGTGCGTAGGTGTGCACGCACATACGTAAATTTAAAAAAAAAATAGCAGTCGCTTTCAAAATAAAAGCAATGCAGTTGTATTGCGTGCATGGCGTACACTTATTTACATTTGATTTCTAACTTCCAATTGACCTCATGTGGGCTGGACAAGGACAGCCAAAGGGCCGGATGTGGCCCGGGGGGCCGTAAAATGCCCAGGTCTGTTTTAGACAGTAGATGACAAATCCTGTGCACTTTAAAATACTCTGGGCCTAAAGTACTCTGATATTCTGGGCCTATTCATTGAATATTACAAGGACTTACAATGGAGTTTTGCAAGGAGCTACATACGGATCTGATAAGCCACCGGCCTGGTTGTGTGGTTTGGAAACACAGATTCTTGGAATGGATGTCATGCAGCGAGCCAAATCTGAGCTGCAGCCACGCGCCGTCTTTGTAAATTGCATTCATGGTGCTGACCTGGAACTAGCATAGCACAAGCTGTCTTTAGTCAAGTGCCAGTGTTATTCAGCAAATATATACGATATTGCAGTCAGTGATCATTGACAGTCACTGCTAATCTGTTTATAAGGGATGGCTCGGAATTTAATCTTTTTCAAACATTTTGACTATTCATGCAGCTAGGCCGAGGGTAAAAAAATTAAATACTTTATGCAAGGGTTTTAGTAACCAAAAGATGTTCACGGCAATAAAATTAAGTGCTGGAATTCTTCCAAGGGAGGAACCAAGACAACTTTTTAAATTTTCCTTATGCACCAGGAAAATGTGGATTGCCCTCTCTTCTTTGGGATGACAAACCTTAACCATCAAGACTGGAGTAGATGGCCAGGAGTAGGTTCTGTCTGAGAGATGTAATAAAACAGGCACCCAGATGGCACCTTTCACTAACAGGCCTGCTTCTCAAGCCCCTGCCTCATCTCCAAACAATTACAGTACTCAGTTATTACTGGAGATATGGCACATATGTGCAGGATTATGAACCACACATCTTCCTAGGCTGAATCTTACATTACTCTCCATAAAACCAAAGGAATCTGGTTTGAGTTTCACTCCGTATAACAATGAGCAGATGTTCATCATTTGTGCAGTATTAAAAAGAGCCATTCCCATTTTCCTGAATAATACAAGGGTTACTGGATGGACAAGCAGAGGTCACTGATGTACTGTACCATTAACTCCTCCTACTTGCTGACCTTATTCCCAGGACACTGTTTAGCACCATAAAAGTGCCCCGCCCCTAGTGATAACCACTCCACAGAAACACCATTACTTACTTGGTCTGAGGTATGTAGATATTAAAGACATTCTGAATTATACCCAGAAGCTCCTCTTTAGATAGTAACTTATAACAGTTATTGATAAACATTTTAATTGCAGCCATGTTAACCTTGGACTGAGTTTGAATTGTCCTTTGATATACTTTTTTTAATCCTTCCTCCATTTTAACAACTATTAGTGAAAGAAAACCATGTTGGACAGTTTTGAAAACACAGGTATCGTGGTAGCATAATGTAGGGTTTTTACCATTGCCTATGGATAACTGACCTTTGGGCCTCTGGATGCAGGTGTGCTGGTTGTCGCTCAGGAAGAAGCCCTCTCGGCAACGGCACTCATAGCTGCCCATCATGTTAACACACACCTGCTGGCAGCCACCATTTCCCTCCGAACACTCGTCCACATCTGAAACAAAACGTGCACGACAAAATTATTTGCTGCTGTACCGTGAAACTAGGTTGTGCAGTCTGAATCCGTAGCATTGTTTTGACCTGGTTGTTGTTAATTTTGTTAATGTAATGGACAAACACTGTCACCACATGAGAACTTTATGCACAACAGGAAGAATTTCTTTTAAAAATTAATGGAATAAATTATGATTATTTAATAATTATAAATGAAGCAGAACAAGAAAAACCAGGAAAACATTTTAAACATTATGAAATGTTAATAGCACTATACTTCCATACATTATGCATTTTCTCTTTTTTAATACTTTGAACTGAGTTTTGCACAAGTAACTGTGATTGCTTTATGAGTCATCTCAAACAGCAAATTCCTTACCACAGTACACAACACCCACAGATCTATGATACAGCTTGCCTCTGTGGAAGAATAAGCTTTAAAAGTTTAACTGTAAACACAGATAACTTCCTACAGCATTTATGAGAAAGATACATGAAGGTCAAGCAAGTAGGTTTTTGCTGGATTAATGCTCAAATGAAAATTTGTTTAAAGTTGTTCTTTTATACAAAGCCTCGAAAAATAGCAATGAATTCAATTAACTAAAAGGCAGAAAAAAGACCAGTGATGATAGTTGAACAATGAGGTGTTGTTTTTCTGAGACAACTTTACTGAGCTTTACTTCACCCATAATAAAAAAATTCCTGTTTTCCAAAAAACTCTCTTCCATCTTTTTTTCTTTCAATACCTTTCTCATTTTAAGAAAGCATAATGGAGGGAGTAACAGACCAGGCAGGTGATCTGAGATTGATTATTGTTACTTTCTGCAGCACAGACAGAGGCCCTTGCTCTAGTTTGATTTTAAGATATTGTACAGCTTTGTAAACCAAACCAGAGATAATCTAAATAGTCTCATGCTCTTCCTCATTGTCCCTGACAATGAATCTGAAAATGATGACTAAGTCATTCAGGGTGCGTGACCAAGAACTGTTACCCTTGATCTCTGTCACTAATCTTGTGTGAATTCCTTCCGATGCGTCCTTGGTGACTCTATCGCTCCTTTTCTCGGCAGACTGCAACTGGACCTTATCACATTTTTTCTGCATTTAATATGCACAAGTATACATGGTGCTTCATTTTATAAACTGTTCTGCACAATCCATTTTCAGTGTTTGTCAGTTCTTGGAACACTGTTTCATCTTGGACATCTTGGAGGATACTCAGCTCAGCAGAATTTCAAATTAAACCAGACAGGCAAGTCAGTAAGGTACAAAAGCACAGTATGCTCCAGTCCCACTCTCCCACATGCAAACAAAACAAAAAAGTAGACACACAAAAAGTGTCTGATTCCCAATGGGATAGCACACATTGGGTTGCACTTTTTCTCTCAACTGTCACATTCGCCTGCTTCCTCTCTCCTCACTATCTCTCCTTCTTCCTAAAACAACATGATGCACCTCCCATTTCCGGGGGGACTTGGACAAAAAACTCATATGAGCAATATGAAAAAGTAAAAGCGCCTTAGAAAACAAGACAACATGAAGTTCAATTGCCTGGATGCAGTATTATTAAATGCCTAGATTTACACCTTCTCAGATACACTGTCACATCCATCGCTTCTGCGTACACCAGCTCACGTCACATACATACCATCCACACACTGGATGGGGGACAGTGAGTTACATTTCCCAGTTTCAACGTTCTTATTCAGTTCACAGCTCTGGTGCTGTAAATTCAGTTCTGGGTTCAAATCAGGCTTACTCTGAATGGAGTTAGAATGTTCTCCTCCTGTTTTTGTGGGGTTCCTCTTCCAGTCCAAGGATGTACACAGAAGAAATGCTAAACCCATTTACCATGGGCTGTTGCGCACAGGAGATAACTAAAGCAAATTGAAATGAAAAACACATCGCTGTCTATATTTCTATGGAAACAGTGTTGGGGTATTCTCTGCCAGTAAGTCCGTATCTTTGAAAGTTTGATCTATATACAGCTTAGTTCTGAGTCGTGTATTAACACAACTATTGAGTCCCAGCAGCCCACTTTTCCTGCTGTGGATCAGAAACTGTAGCACCAAATTGATGACCTGGTCTGACCCCCCCAAGTGCCTGGATCACTTGCTTCTCAACATTGTTTTGGCGAAGCACAAGTGAAGTGAGAGAGCAGAGCGCAGAGGACAGTGCATCCGGAGCGCCCTCAGGGTGGCCTGTCTATGCTTTTTATTTCCTGTTCTTGGGAAAGACGCGTTTTCATCGGGATGCAGACAAAGCATAAACAGACACAAACAATGCAGCATTAGACCAGCAGTGAGGCAGAAACTGGGGGGAGTGCAATGTAAACAAATGTTTCCGTTTCACCTGGTAACACGGGGTGGGGGAGATGTGGACATTGGGAGGCACCAGGACAGCCTAAATTAAAACAAGATACCCTAGTATGGTTTCTTTTTCAAAATCACAGGATGGCAATTTTAGCCCTATCAGCTTTTTTGTTGCTTATACAAGTACAGCAGATCTGGGACTGTTCTTTACTGATTGGTGGCCAATACACCAGACTTTAGCAGACATTTACCTCCTGAAAAATCACATAAAGTCTGAGCAGCAAAGCATGCATATCACTCTACTGCTACATGTAGGAAAACATGCACACCTTAACTTTTTTGTTGAGAAAAACAGCATGTAAGTCCCTAAATGTTTACTTACATCTTGTTTACAGCTTCTGCCAGTTTTCTAAGACCGTAAACAACAAGGTGGAAGATCCACCGCATCCTCAGGAGAACTTCTGCCCTCGGGGCTGTTTACCAGGCACCATATGCCTTACCGCTACAGTCAAACCATACAAGTCTGGCTCATTTTGCACTTCCATCAAACCTGGAATTAGTCACATTTTTCCGTCCTCACTTTTATATGGTATCAAAAATAAATTTCAAGACCTGGAGGTAAGCTGAATATGGGCATTCTGGTGAAGTGAAACAAATCATCATTGGCCCTTGGTTTATGCTTTAAAAGACACATGCTTTATTCAGATGCAGATTGGCTGAGAGCCTACTTCAAATCTTACCATTTGGACACTCACAATTACAACCCATACATCACTGCATTAAATTAATCCTATTAACACACAGTTTTTCTCTTTTTTGCAGTGCCATCAATATTGAGAGATTTTATGTTTACATATTTATTTCATAAAATATTTTAGATCCTGAAATGAGAATCTATGTACAGACATACCAGTTTAATTGTTATTTTTCAAGAACTCCTCAAGACATGATATGAACTCCATGCTAAATGGGGTGGGACAGGGGCCAAAAGTCATATTTCTTTAAAATTCAACATACATTTTTCTAAAAAAAAAAAAATTGGCATTATGCTTCCAAATTCAATAAGCTAAGCAATTTGTACTTAAAAAAATATGTACATCAATTTCCACCTCGTAGTAAATTGTTTGACGTGAACTTGTAGATTAAATAAAAGTATCAAATAGATTCATTTAAACGGGGTTGGTTTGGAAGCAGAATCAGATATCATGTTTCAAGCTTAATCACAATTCCAGTCTGTTGATAGTTTTCTAACACAATGGGAGTTATGCTACAGTTCTGCTCTAATAATGTATCACCAGTAGTATATGGTAATAGTCATATTTAATGTGCTTAGGCACATGGTTTTGAATGTTACAGTGAGGTTATGTAATTAAATCAAAGAAAAACAAATAGTTGTAAACACATTTTTTGAATGATAAATAAAAACATTGTATCTCAGGTAATAATGTATTAAATGTAAGCTTTCAAGATGCTGCCTCTGCAACTCTTGCCTCATACCCGCCCATCTTTTGGTAAGCCTTCATAGTTGTCCTTTCCACCTTCCATCCATCCAATTTATTTCACTATGGTAAGGTTGAGTGTCTTGTACAACTGAGGAGCAGATACCAGTGGCTGTCTTATAATCATCCCTGGATCATGATACTGTCGCTCAGCTTTTAAGTGGCCGATTTTTTGGTTGATCTGCTGAGAGGCAAGGAACTGGTTAAGTTAGGGATGAGGTGCACAATGTATTTCTGAAGAGTGACCCATACTAAGCATGTCAATGAAATTGCCTATTTCTTCTTTTAATGGTCTAAAAGCTGAAAAGAAAAGTCTAGTCTGCTAGAGTGGACTGTAGTCTGGTCAGACAGAAGTAATCCCACTGACTTAAGCAATTCGCACATTGCACCATTAACCCTCGGTCTTCTCATGACACTTGAGATTTGCCATATGCACCTAATTTTCACACGTTGTCCTCACTGTTCTCTTGTGAAACTGGTACTTCTGAGCATCTTATCTGGGCTACAGGTATTGGACTGAGAAAACCATTGTACACTGTTGACCATAATAGAGAATAAGCACATTTCCAAAGGGGATCCTGCTTTCAGACTGCAGTCTGGTTGTCTATAGTACCTTACAGCTGCAACAGTTTGTTTCTTATTTCTGCTCTTTATTATTCTGCTTTTAGCTGACACGTTTATTCAAGGCGACCTCAAATGTTAGCGTATAAGTTTGTATACTGAACTATATATAAGTATTGGACTGAGAAAACCATAAAGATCAATCATATATGTGTGTGTGTGTGTGTGTGTGTGTGTGTGTGTGTGTGTGAAAGAGAGAAGAGAGAAAAAACAGTATTCTTACTGTACTAATTTAGGGTAAATTCCTTGCTCAACAGTGCAACAGTAAGAGTGGTATTCTTACAGGACCATTCCTACTGCAAGACTGCCTTAAAAACTCGATTCATTTCCTTTTAATTAATTTTTTTATTGAGCCTTCTTGCACACTCGCAGAGAAGAATCAGCCTCCGAGCGCTGAACAGCAGATTAAGAACAGAACAGATATGACAGGTATAAAGTAAGGTTATAGGTAGAGGTTAAGCATTTAATAAAAGTAACCATGCAGGAAATAATCACAATATGGTAAGCCTGCCAGCAACTGAGGAGAGGAGAAGGAACACTATGCTAATCACTACCATTAGTGTAATGTGTTCCGTTACTGTTCACTACCCCTAACATCAGCCCCCCAGAAACTTTCCTAACTCAGTTGGTTATGGTGTAGTAGAAAAATTGAATATCAGAGCTTAATTCTGCAAATTTATGTTGAAAATTACAATTCTGAAAACGAATCAACCGGGTTCAAGGACTCAAGTACAGTTGTCGCTCACTTAATGGACCTATCTTCCAATCTTATTCATGGGCTTCACTGATTGAATCTCTTCAGCAGTTTCAGTAAGGCAAAGTAGTATTTGTAGGTGAACTCAAGTAATTCAGCTAACCCTTTGAAAATATGTCTAACCCTAATCTATATGTGGGCCACTTTGTGGTTGCCTATACATGCTTACTGGAGGAACACTGTTTGATATGTGTTTCTGGGCTCTGGATTAGGAAAAAATATGGAGACACATAGAAATGAGGCTTATGTATATTTGAGTGTGCGTGGGGTTGAGCAAAAGTGTATGCATGTGGGTGAAAAAGCAAAGCAGCAGGAAGAAGAGACACAAGAGGAGACAGATGGGGATGGGGAACTGTGATGACTAACAATAATATTAGCATCACTATAACACATTAACGAGTCTTAACAACTCCATTTTGCTCAAATCTGATTTGAATGCAACCCGTAGTAGTACAATACAGCATTTAATACACATGATAAACAGAGGTGACTCATGCACAGAGATGTGCTGCAGAATTGTTCCTGCAAGGTTTGAGCCCTGTGTTGCAAATCATTCTAGGCTGAATCAGAAAAACTGCTGCAAAATGTCGCTGTTATTACTAGTCAGTTCCACACACCTCTGACCAATGTCATCATTATATCTTTTAATGCTAGTTAGATTGTAGATATGCCTGTCCAAAAATTGTCACACCCAGACCTCACTGCTTTACCAGGGATGTAAAGGCAGAATCAGAACAGGCAGCCTGGATGACCACAGCAGAAAACAGCTCTCACTTTGAGAACTAGGTGAGGTGTCTCAGTTAGACCCATGAAAAAAATACACCTACCCTTTTACTGTATATGTAGTTTAATATTAAAATAAATACAGATATAAACAGACAACAACTTGCACTACCATCAGTGACAAGTTCACCTGTCCCCATGACTTTCATGTGTTTGTGTTCCAGATGCTCCTTCTCAAATCCAGATGCTCCTTCTCAAATGCCCCTCTGGCACAAAATTAAGGTAGGTCAGAACATACTGGGAACATACTTCTTATTCAGACTGTATGTGAAAATGCAGTTCTTTAGCAGATGGCTATACAGAAAAAGTATTTAATAGGATTTTACCCATTTAAAATATTTTAAAAAATAATAAGGCACTTAAAGTACCTTTCCAACAGCAAAGGTACAAGAACTTTTAAAAAATTTTAAATACATTGAATTTTTCATCTCATGGTTTGGAAAAAAAAAATGATACAATATATAAATGGAACTGAAATTTTCATATGCTTTTACATTGAAAAAAATGTAAGAATTATTAAACTTATAACTGCTCTTTGTTAAGAAGAAAGTTGCATGTCATTGAGACAGTGAATCGGTGTGTGAAATCTGCAACTGTTAAAAATCAAGTACTTTTATGAAACATCTGAAATTCACCATGTATATTACGCTGTGCTTATGCTTAGCAACACCGACACAGATAAAAAGGAAAATAAAAAGTGTACAAAAAGTGGACCAAAAATTTTAAAATGAGAGCCTGTTGCTTGAGCACATGAAGAAACCTAAATACCTGCAATGGTTCATTAATACCATACTTACATGCAGAACTTCTGTAAAACAACTTAGTTATTCATCCAGTCTACACTGGTATAGAAAATGAAGATGCATACATCTGTGTGTATATCTGGTAGTGTGCAGGCAGGTATGTGGTTGCATCTCTGGGCATGCGACAGAGCTAGTTAACGCAGAAACAGATTCCACTTTCATAGATTTGGGACAAACCTGTTACTGTGTTCCAAGACAGTGATTTTCATGGTGCATGATAAATTTCTTGGAAAGGAGAAGACAGGCCAAGTTTTCTAAGTGTTTTCATAAGACAATCTAGATATTTTGTTTGCTTGGTGAACATAATCTTGTATCTTAAATATTGTCAGATATTGATTAGTGCCATACTGATTCTTTAAAAAGATAACGTTCTGTGAAAGAGATATCCTCCTTTCACTTTTTGAAGACCAAGAAAGAGAAAGGGTTTGCATGTATGGTTGTGTCTGTGCTAGAAAAAAGAGCATTTCTGTGCAACTTTAAGGTGGTGTTTGTAGCTGCAGTGAGATACATTATTATTCAAAGTAAACATATTCAGGAAAATTAAACTGAAAGCATGATCAGGCGCATTGTTAATCATCATTTATTAGAACCAATTTAAAGAAACAAGCAGGATATTTACAAGGGACTGGAGACAGCTCAATTTGAGGTTTTGACAGGGATTAAATCCATACTGGTCAAGACACAACGATGTGGGCTAATTCCCTGGTGAGGGAGCATGCAGAAGAGTGACAGAGGAGTGAAAATTTCTGTTTCATTGTTGTTGTTTGTAACTGTTTCTGCAACTTAGTTTCAGACCATGACCATGGTACATCCTAAAGGGGAACACTTAGAGAACAAGGATGAGAGAGGATATCCTCTGGTGATGAAAGTGTTAAAGAGGGGGAGAGACAACACCTTCCCTTGACAAGAATGAGACTAAATTAATTACTAGTCTATTTTGGTGTGTGGCTACTTAACCCTCAACTACTAGTGAAACATGACAGGTAGTCTTTAACTGTTGCACAGAGAAAACATACAGTACCTATAAAAGTATTCATCCCCCACTTTTGGACTTTTTCACATTTTTTGTGAGACAGCATGGAACCATTATCTATTTAACTGAGAATATTTTGCCCCTCATCAACACAAAATACTCTTGA
Source organism: Arapaima gigas (assembly GCA_900497675.1). Taxonomy (NCBI): domain Eukaryota; kingdom Metazoa; phylum Chordata; class Actinopteri; order Osteoglossiformes; family Osteoglossidae; genus Arapaima; species Arapaima gigas. The sequence goes on from UFQX01000797.1 coordinate 38,382, forward strand.
ATATCAAAATGAAAGAAAAAAACCCCAAATTTTTCATTCAGTCAGTCAATCAATCAATTACTTGATTATAATAATTAACTAAAAATTGATTAAGAGCTAGTTAACGCAGAAACAGATTCCACTTTCATAGATTCGGGACAAACCTGTTACTGTGTTCCAAGACAGTGATTTTCATGGACAACAGAAAACCAACTTTTTTCCAACTCAATTTGCCAAGCAGGAAAAAAAATCAAGTTCAATTATAGGCCTACAGCAACTGTAAAAGAGCTTCTGTCCTTGATAAGCGAGATGGGAGAAACTGTGCATGCAACAGTTAGCAACGATAGCAGAGATAGTTCACAAATCTGGCTTGTACAAAAGGGTGGCGAGAAGAAAGCCTTTGTTTAAAAAAAAAAAAACAAATCATATATCAGCTGCCATTTACCCAAAGACATACAAAACACTCAAAAATCTGGAGAAAGGTTCTACAGTCTGATCCTCTAAAACTGAACTTTTGAGCCTCGATATAAAGCACTATGTTTGGCACGAAGAAACAGCCTATCACACTGAGAACACAATCCCTACAGTGAAGCATGGTGGCAGCAGTATCATGCACTGAGGATACTTCTCTAGCAAGGACTGAAAAACACATAAAGATAGAAAGAAACATGGATGGAACCAAGAAGAGAAGAATCCTTGAGGAAAGCATGGTGGGAACCAAAAGAGCGCTGTGAGTTGGAAGAAGATTCATCTGTCACCCGGACAATAACCCAAACATACAGAAGCAAAAGAAAAAGCCCCAACAAGACAGGCCCAGTTTGCTTGGTGTTTTCACTGAAGTGACTTAAAACAAAAACGGTTAATGTCCTGGAATGGCCCAGACTACAATCCATTTCAGCATTTGTGGGCTAATTTGAATCTTCATGTAGCCTGAGCAATTTTGCCAAGACGAGTTGGGAAAAATGCCGACGTCACGACAGTTGCTACCAAAGCTGGTACTATCAGGAATGACCTCTGGGGAGAGGGTGAATACTTATGCATTCAGTAGTTTTCTGTTTTTTTTTTAAATTATTTTTAATTTAGAAAAAAAGTCTTTTTTAACTTTGAAATCATAAAATACTTTGTGTTGGTGAGCGGCTCCAGGCAGTATTACAATAAAAGGTGAAAAAGTCCATTGGGGTGAATACTTTCAATAAACACTGTATATTTGAATAAAAGTCTAATGTTTTCCAGATTTTAATTTTTATTTTTTCCATTTTATTTTTTAGCGATGAAACATAACCCAATATTGGCTTTATACATTTTATACAGCTCTTTTACTCATCTTTATTAAAGGTACCAAAAATTTTAATCAACTTCAAAGACAGGAAAAAAGAAAACGTGCTAGATTACTGATTAAAAGTATATTTTAAAAAGGGGCACTCTTAAATTAAAGCCAGAATTGAGATAATGACAGAATGATTGTATAATTATTTTCCATTTTATGGGCTTTTATTCATTATCATCCAGATATACAAAGATACTGTCACGCCCCCGGCTCCGGACTCCGCCCCTCCTGATTCCTGATCACCTGCACCTGCTTCCTCTTAGGTGGTGCCTATTTAGATCGGCGATTGCCAACAGCCCAATGCGAAGTATTGCCCCATGGTTCATGTGTGCATACTGAGCAGTTCTCTTCCAGTCTTGTTTTGTTACTGACCTTTGCCTGTACCTGACCACCGATTTAGTCTCACCCTTTGCTGTTTGTCTGCCTGCACTGAGTTGCTTACTGGACCTGAACCTCGCCTGCCTTGTGACCACGAATTCGGAACGCCCCATTCAATAAACGGAGTTCATCGCATTTGTGCCTGCGCACGTCTGCTTATTCTCTTTCAACGTGACAGATACCTCAATCAGCTAGAAAAAAGCCTGGAATTAGAATCAGTTCTTCAAAAAGTGAAAGGACGATATCACAGAACATTGTTACCTTTTGTAAAGAATCAATATGACACTAATCAGTACCTAACAATATTTAAGACACAAGTCTATGTTCACCAAGCCAACAAAATCTCTCTAGATTGTCTTGATATGAAAACACCAAGCAAAGTGGACCTTTTTTTCGGTGCCAAGCAATTTAGGGTGGACCATGAAAATCACCTTCTTGGAACACAATAATAGGCTTCCCCAAAATTTGTAAAAGTGGAATCTGTTTCTGTGTTAATTAGGCAGTTAGGTGAAGAAACAACAGGTCATGTATCAGCCAGAAAGCTGACTTACATCAGAGAAGACTGGAACTTTGAGCAGATGGTGGTAATGAAGCAAACTTCCTTACGCATGTTACTGATTGCATGCTATCACTGGAGAAACCTTCCTACTACAACACCACAAATAGATAGAAAGTGCACTGCTCCAAAGCCAGTTTGGTCCTTCCAAAGCATGTCAACATAATGAAGGATATACGTGTGCAAAATTCAGAGTAAATGTCTTTCTATGTTTTGATAAAATCAGTGCATTTTCATTACACTTTGAGAATTTTACGTCACTGATCATTTCCAACACTCAAGGCCAGGGTCCTTATTTTGATATTTTAGTGTAAGTTAAGTTGACAGAAGAAGCAATAGGAAACAGTACTAATACACATCAAGAATACTGACTGTATGTTATTCCATGGACCTCTTCAGACTCTTCAAGCCTATTTTTGTGCAGTACTGAAAAAGATCAGTCATTCAGGAGCCAGGATTTGAAGGTTGCTACAGCTGAGACAAAGGCTTGATAAAATACCTCTTGAAAGTAAGCCTTTACAACATGGAATGTATTATGAAATGCAAGCAAACTAAAGAAGGGAATGTTTGGATATGGTCTCACTCTTATTAGTTTCCTTTCAGTACAGTCTCATTCTTTTGGTGCCTTTGCAGAGGTTTGGCAAAATAACATTAAAAAAAGGTTGGTAAAATAAATTACAACTAGAAACAAAACATTTCTTTGCAATACACACTTCATGAACATGCAAAAAAATCTCCAGGGGAGGAACAGAAATCAAGTTTAAATCAGTGAAAATATGTTTATGTGGTCTCTTGGCATCCACTCAACCTTGCAACCCAAACCCAGCTCACCCAAGCAGTTGTGCCCATCATGTGCCAGGCGGAAGCCATCATAACAGGTGCAGCGGTAGTTTCCTGGGATGTTGATGCATTCGTGCACGCAGCTACCATTGTATTCTGTCCCACACTCGTTGATATCTGTGAAGGGAAGAGGGACACATTCAGCTTTCTGTGAGCCTGAAATGTAAAACAAATTAGCTAGTCACTGACTGTGTTAACCACTAGCATGGGTGCATTCCAGTCCAGTAAGGGAAAATTTGTTGTCAAGAAGCAGTTGCCATGTCCTTTTATCAGCAAAATCACACACTTACACTAGCAAAAGCATCTACCCTACCCTGGTCATTGGGGTCAGATTCACATCATTGTCAATAGTTTCCAACCATGTGCCACTGCTTTTACTGACTGCTTTCAGTCTGTGTTGTAGCTGAATGTAACATTACCTTCTGAGCTCAAGGAATAAACACAGACTTGGAGCTAACAAGCATCACATGAGGGCTGGCTGGGAAGCCATGTAACAACGCACCTGAGTAAAGAGATCCTTGTGATCAGCCAGCAAAGACAGCTTGACCCAATGAAGTAATGTTTCAACTCATAAGAGTTCCAATGACACCAAGAAGTTCCCACAGGTCTGCTTTGTTTAACAGCCACTGCAAAGCCAGTCCCCATGTGCGGTGCACTGTGAAAAGGGGCAAAGTGACCCTGTCCTTCAGACATGAAAATCTAGAGTTCATCTATATCTAAAATATATATTGCCAAGTTCAGGCAGAAAGCAGTTGGAACATTTTGTGTTACAAGCTATAGCAGCAAAGGCACTGTCAGTGCTACAAGCAACACTGATATCCCTACCTTGAAAATTTTATAGAGATGCAAAGCAAGGCTCTTTCAATGCAGCATCACAGACACGTAGTCTGCTGACAGCTGAAAGCAACTGGGAGGCTGCCTATCAAAGTCCAATACCATCTCTGTTCTCCATTCTTGGTCTTTAGCTTTTCATATCAGAATGAAAAAAGGTCTTCTTGCTGACCCTAGTTCACACTTAGTAAGCTGTCAGCCCCGTGAGGACAGGATAACGCTGAGCTTGCAGTCACACAGGTCAATGCAAAGCACGTACTGTTAGCTATCTAACACGGGGTGAAAAAAAAAAAAAATCAAAGTATTCCCAAAATGAAATCTCAGGAAAAACATACATTTTAATCAAGGAGGCACTTCATTTTTCTGACATTGCTGAAAGCAAATGGGATGAGAAAAATGATTTAATGTTTTCAATAAGCTGCTGCATCCTATACAACATAACTATAAAAATGCACAACTTAATGCAGTTATCACAAGGGTTTTCAACATGCCTTGTTTTCTGTAGGCCTTTTAGCCTACAGAAAACATACTCGTGGCTCTGTGTCATCAGAGGCACATAGCTAAATCATTGACCTTGGTTGCATTACATTTTATCATATTTTGGAGCTAGAGACATTCGCCTATATCCAAAAAAAGCTGTGAGGACTGTCAGAAAACCAACTCTGCTTCTACTGAAAAACAACACAGTCCTCATACTGTCTTTCCAGCAATAACACTTATTATCAAATACATCAAATAAAGCATTTTATTGCCTACAGGTACAGTGCCATGAGAAAACTGGATAAAATTAAAAAGCTAATTCTGAAGGAAATGACATGCAATGAAATATGGTTTCTTGTTATCAATGAAAACAGTAAAGGGGAAATTGATTAACTACGGGCTTTGAACACTTCTAAAACCTGCATTACAAAAACAGGAATGCATCTGACTAATGCTTCCAGCTCCCCGTAGCCCCAGGCCAGGGAAATATCCCCATTTCATTTGGCAAGGTTCCTGGCTTTTGTTCGATCAAGCCATTTTTGTTTAGTCTGCAAACACTGTAAAAAATTAAACATTGGGTTTTATCACCCTCCCCCATCCACCTTCCTTTCAGGTGATTTAGATTTGAGGCATGTCTGCTGGAGAAGGCAGAATGAGGTCAAATCAAGGGGAGGTTAAGAGCAAGACATGCAGGATATTCCTCTTTTCTTGTGGCATTCCTTATTTATGACTTCAGACCTCTGAGGGTGATTTCTGGGTGTGTTCTTGTCTATTCTCATGACAGTCCAAACACAAGTTGTCTTCACCTGGCCAGTTCTGTTTCTCTCTTGAAACTCACAGGGTTCACAAATACAGTACACACTGTGTCAGTAAAACTTAAAGTGTCTTCCAGCTCATTGCAGTGCCGGTCAGTATTTGAGCAGAGTGGTGAAGTGAGAATGATTACCAACCTCTAAAGGTAGTTCAAGTAAAAAATTCTGTCAGAAAGGAGGAGACTTCTGGTTTGGCTACTGCTCTGTGAATTGTCGCCTCAGCTGAGTGCGGACCAAGACTTGTCTTCGCCTTACAGGCCTCTTATTCGCTGGAACTCCTGTATGAACCAGTGTTGCATGCCCTCAGGGGGCAGCCAATGTCTATTCCTCTGTTTCCTGCTTCGAACCCCAGAGTGAGTCAATGCTTGTCTTCCCTCCACTGTTGCCTGCTCTTAAAGAACCTTCCTCACCTCCACAATGCTGGCCGTCCCCTGTGTAGCCTGGCCTGCAGATGCATCTGTACGATGTTAAGGTGTTCTGACAGATGGCATCCATGTGACAGTTGTCCAGACCCTCAGCACACTCGTCCACATCTCGGCAGGGAGAAGAAGAAAGGACAAGTGAGTGAAGCAGGAGCTGGCTACACGACCCCACAACCTGCACAATAGCAGGGTCCCAGCAAAGCTTGAGAGACCCCTGGTGAAACACTCAAAGGTGCAGAAGAAAATGTTTCATATTCAAACTATCCGGCCACACTTAACATTATCAATTTAACTGGAAACTACAAATACCAAAAGTTTGTATTTTGTTATCTTTAGATTAAACATGATTCATAATAGTAAATAAAAGTTTTGTTCAAGCATGAACTGAAAAGTGTTCCATTAGAAAATGTGATCAAAAACTGTTAATGCATTTCCTCCTTTGCCAAAACTATTTTGCATGTTAAATATAACAGTACCAGATAAGAGTATTAAGAAACCAAACAAGCTATAAACCAAGTAAAAACAAACATACAGCCCATGCACTAGTGAAAAGGAAATTTTTGTACTATGCCCTACAAAAGTATTTCCCCATGCTTCTCAAGTTCATGGGGAAGAATAAAATGTTGACAGGACCATTAGCAGAAAACAGTTACCTGCAGAGAATCAGAAAAACAGGCAAATCCCTGAAAACAAACATTCTGTGAGATTGTCCAACATACATTTAATTGTTTTTACTGCACTTTACAAGTCTAATACAATCTGCGCCTTCGGGGGAAAAGAAAGAAGGAAGTACAAACCTTTACATAACAAACTGCCTCACAATAATATTTTTACCTTTTAAGAGATTCCCATCACAACCACTAAAACCAAACCACTTTGCAGTTTCTTACTTCACTAAGTCCTTCAAATTTCAGCAAACAGCAAGCAGTGCTCCTGCTACGTATGAAGTTAATGGGTCTAGTCTGACTTGCCACAGTGCTCAGCCACATACAGCTGCTGAAAATCAGAATACGCTTCAATTTGCATCTAGGGTGAAGACAGTGTGCTGGCTATGAGTTCAAAGCACAGCGAGCACAGTGGGTTGTACAATACCAGTTGAACCTCTGGCTGCAACAGCTCCCCCCCAGTTTGCAGCCACTTCCAGGCTGTGACAGCCTGGCTCCATTATACATATGAGAAGAACTGATTCTGAAATAGACTCAAACAAATTGTGACAAGGAATAGGTTGCAAAACAAAGCCCGTTAAAGCATTTTGTTGAGTAAGTCGAAGTCCAGTTTTCCACGTCCCCTGTGGTATCATACAATTATTTTTAAAAAGTCTATTTACTGTAAACATCCATGATAAATAGTTAAATGATTTGAGTAGCCTGAAGACACACCTGTGTTCTGGAAAACAGTGTGAGGAGATGTATTAGCTAATAAAGTCAAAAAGCACGTGGGGCCACAGAGTTAGAAAATTCTCAATATTTTTGGATAACATTTGAATAAAGAGCATTGTTTCCTTGTGCTGTGGTGCAAGAATACAGATGTGAAGTAATAAAAAAAAGTATTAGCTTTCCCAGCAGCTCAACCTCATTACCACCCATCTTGTCAGTTAGCAAAGAAATTCATGTCAGCACACACTTGAGAAATGTTCTACCTTTCTGTGTTCAAATAATGTGGACCTAGAGAAGATCAACACACACCTGAGTTTGGACTGAAAGGGGACAAAGTTTACAGAGGACCAGAGTATGGACCTTCTACCATGACCAGCACAATCAAATGGATTTTGCATATTTAAGGTATAGAGAACAAATAATGCCAAGATATCTACTTATTTAAGATCAAAAAGTAGATGTCTTGGCATTATTTCAAACACCTGTGCAATTAAAAAAAAAAAAAGTCTGTCTCAACAACCACAATAAATGTGTCAGATTCAATACTGTCCAGAAAAACAGAATAAGAGCACGTTGGGTGCCACTGCTTTCATAACTGGCACATGTCAGAGATGAAAAGTGTTCATTTGTAGCCAGGGGAAATAAACAGAATGACACACAAAAAAGCTCTACTGAGAAATTCCCATTCCCCTGGCAATCCCCTTCAAGAATCCAATGCAGCTGGCATTTTAATTGCTTTCAAATTTCTGTCTTGTTGCAAAACTTATTAGCTGCAACTCTGTGTAGCTTTTTCATCATCCTTTCTGCTGAATTGGTATGCCACTTCAATGATCCAGTGAAAACACACAGAAAAACTGAAGAAACCAGCAAAGGAATTCAGTATTGCGCAGTTGTGGAAACATGGAACCCCATAAACGAGTTTCAAATTTTCCTTTATTTACCTCTGTAATTTGATTGCCATTTTGAATATAAGCACCCTAAAACTGCCACACATAGTCAGTATAAGATTTTATATATTTCCAAATTGACAAATCCTTGAATTGGATAATCAGATTCTGATCACTTATGTCCTCACTCACTTTAGTTAACCACTTGTCCTTTTCAGTGTTGCAGTGGCCTATCGTAGAAACGTTGCATAACAGGATAGAAGGGGTACACCGTGGATAGGATGCCTTTCTATTGCATGGCAGCCACAGATAGACACCACTAACAATTTACGAATCATCAATTAACCTGAAACATATGTCTTTGGACTGTGGGAGGAAACCAGAGCCCCAGAGGGAACCTACACAAACCTGGGATGGACATCCAAACTCTATACAGACTGAAACAGATTCAAACTGACACCTGAACAAACGGGGTGCTATGAGGCAGAATTGCTACTCACTTTGTCACTGCATCTCCATGATCAGTCTGACAAATGAATTGGTGTTTGATATGGGCTTTTATCATAACTGCACTTCTCTTCATTACTTCCTAATTTATCAACATGAACACCATACTCTCAGGTGTCCGTATTGTCACTAAAGCCAAGTAAATACAACGATTTTTTTTTCTCTTGTGCAAAAAATATACTGCACTTTTAATTCTAATCAGTCACATACAGTAGAAATATACACAAAAATATATGAACATGTGTCAGAAAACATGAATTATTAGCAGCATCATGTGGCAACATCCAGAATGTATTATCAGGGGATAATGTGTCATCACTGTAGTTTACTGGGGCTTTGGAAAAATACAAGTGGAATTTATGAAGGCATCATTGAAACATGCAGAGCTTTGTAAGAGAAAAGGCATCACAAAGTGGTAACATTTCTATTGGGTAATAAATGGCCACTCTTAGAGCTGCCTTCAAAAATTGGAAACAGATTCAAGAAATGGCTCAGGACTGTCATCAGATCTTAACCCTGTGTACAATATAATTTTTGACTCAAAACCAATTAAGTCTGCCAGCTGCACAAAAAATAAAATATCCACATGGTGAGTACAAGTAGACAAAACACACAACTCTGGACATGTTCATTAAAAGTGTTGCAAAATCCTCACATCCTTCATTTGGTTTACCTTTAAAACAGATTGTTATCAGCACCTTTATTCTATGTACTCTTAGTAACATATGGTAACAAAAACACCATGTTTGAACTTTGTGCACAGACTTTGAGAACTTAACTTGTGTAATAAAGCATACAACAAAATGTTTCCTTCAAACAACTATTTTCATAAAGCAATTTACAGCAATATAGAAGCTCTTTTAACAACACAAATGTTTATTTCAATCCAAAGTGTTTTCAAAACACTGTATAAATTATACCTAATATGACAGAAAGACATCTTGACAGTAATAAAGTTTATGCAGCTCTATACTGCAGATAGCCTTTAAGCAGGTCAGCCAAGTTACCAGCTAGAGTCACTTTTTGTCAACATAATCTTTTGCTATAAACTGAGAATGTTCTCCTGGACAAAAAGAACGCCTCCCTTCATGTCCAGGTGGAACTACTTTAAACTGCTTATTCACACTGGTCCACAATGTAAAGCCTTGACATCTTAGATTTCCATAGGACCAAGTTCTGTGCACATCTGTATTGTTTGTCAGTCCTAGTGTCAGATGAAGGACTACAGTTTGTAGGATTCTAAATATGTGAAGCAATATTTCTGGTAAGAAATGCAATCAGCAGAAGTGAATGATAACCAGTAAAACACTGAACAAAACAAATGCTAACTGTAAATGATGACTCATACCTATATTATTCAGCATTTCAAAAATCACCATCTGGTCCACTTGGTTAAAAATGTCTTTTATAAGTTATTTACTCCAAGAAGATATTTGTCTTAACTTTTAGTCAATAAGTTGCCCAAGTTTTTTTGTCTGCTCTTTTGAATTGTATTGATTTCTTAATTTGTTTCCTTTCCAAAGTATGTGGAAAATAATGTCAAGTGAAGTCAAGTGCAGTTATGTTAAGTAAAGTGAACAGATAACGTCATAAAGAAGACACATTTCTGCACCAAAGCAAACAGAATATTCTAGCAAAATCGTGTTGACTCAGGCTTGTTTGGGCTTCAGTTCCAAGTACAGAGAATAATTTATTCCAATTAATCCACCTATTGGTTTATTTTAAAAAGTTCATATTATGCCCATATGACCCGACAATAGTGACACCTGAAGATCTGTCATGTAATTTTCAATGTCCTGTGTGGATCACCTAGTGCACAATAAAAAAAAGACAGACTAAAATTCCCCAAAAAGGACAAGACAGAGACTTAAAACTTGAAACAGAGACTTTATGTTGAGACACTAAAACAGCCAGCAACCTTCTATTCTTCATTGTCACTGAAGTATCTTGGGCCCTTCCCTGCTCTAAATATTCAAAAAACTCAATGCATGAACAGCACCACCCATCTGATGGTGCAACTGCCTGCTGCTGCCATTTCTCAAGGCATATTAACTACAGAGACATGATTCAGGACCTCAGGAAGGGACTTATTGTGAGCACTTCAAACAACATAACTTCTATTCTTACAAACATTTTCCCTTATCTTTAAAAATTGGCTTTGTACACCTGGTGAAAAATAAGAAATGATGGGGTACAGACAGAGCACACAAGCTTTGGAATGACTGGTTTCCTGAAGTAACCCTCTGTCCTTGTGACCATAAGCTGTTCACTCCAATGGGGTTAAAAAGGTTTCTGCCATGGTGGGCTCCAGAGGGAGGTGCTATTCAGACACAATGGGTGACGGGCTGTGCACTGGGACTCTAGAGGGAGTGCCACAGAAAACTGCTGCATTTTCCTGCCGTATGAAAACACCAGTTCAGAACTACAACAGACGAAAAGGGTATTTCCCCTCATTTGCTTCTACAAGAAAAAGACAAGATGAAGAACCACCCGCAGCACAATTTCTCAAGTGGTTGTTTCACAGAATTGATCATTTTGGCCTCTAAAACCATTTACTGGACTAAAAGAAAAAACAAACATATTTGGAGATGTTCACAGTGCACCCGTGTTCTACCTGATATACATGCAAATGAATATCTCTTTCTTAAATATACATGCACACATATACTTGTAAATTAAGTGTAAACTTTAAAAATAGATAATTGGAAATTTCCACAATGTGAAAAGTTTTTGGAGTAGGCCCTGAAGAGAAACCTATGACTTTATTTGACTTTTTTGGTGTGGTTAGAAACTATTAATTTTATGAATGTGGGAACCCATAAATTCTACAAAGGTAAAAGGCAGACAATGGTTCGTGTGTGTGTGGAGAAAGAGTCAGACATGTTTGTCAATTTAACTGCAGATATTTACATGTTTTGCATTATCCTTTAAAAATGTTTTGATTTTCAGATTTATGGAGAAAATAAAATGCTAGAGCTGTTACATTCTTTACAGTGGCGGAAAAAAAAACTATACACCTACATAAAAATAGCAGCCACTTTCTCTGGATACCTTTTGCTGTTTCCTGTTTGTTATGTGATACAAACTGATTGGACTATAAGAAAATGATAATGGAGCTGCAAACTCTAATAAATCATACATCATGGTGAAGTTATTAAACTAGCTGTATGATACAGAATTCTGCATATTTAACTGCTGTCTGCTGAAACCAAACATCTGTGTCATCCTCAGGGCTTGGACTAGGGAAGACTTTTGGCTAAATTGATTACATAAAGAATTTTGTTTTTCACTTTTCTCTTAAAATGGTTGTTTTTCCCACCAGTTTCTTGCTAAAGATGAGAGAAGTTCTTCTCATTGACTGTAGCTTTGTACACTGACCTTGGATTTGCAGAAAGAAATCACAACAGCCTGTAAACAAGGTGTCTTACCACAGCAACGGTACTGGTCACCATGGACCTGCCCTGTGACATAAATTTTATTCATTATGGACATGACAGAGAGAAAGACTTAAGAATTCAAATGCAGGACTGAGGAGGAAACAATGACAGCAAATTTGGGATTTAAGTACAGTGCAGGGGTTAACATGAAAAACATGGTTTTAAGGGAAATGACTGCCCATCACTGAACACTTCAAAAAACAAAACAAAAAGGATATCAACACAATATGTGAATGGATCCTGCGGTTCCAGCTTTCACAATTGGTACATGAGAAAATGGACTTGAACAGTGCCACAATTGCTTGCACCATACAACAGCTTCTCTCAATACAGACACTAGGAAAACGATTATGAGCCTCATTTCAGGCACCCTTTTTGCATTAGTCTGCAATAAATACCAGGCTTACAAGCTCTGTGAGTAGTAGCCTGTGGATCTCTGTTTTGGGATGTGGATTGCACTGTATGCAACAAAGTGTCCTTGATGCCCAGTAAAACCCTTTTCAACATGCTAATCTCCCTTCCTATCTGGTCCAAGATTGACAGAGATGAGTAACCAGATGCACAGTATTCTTTTTATTTATAATTAATCTAACTGGGCTGGAGAGCACCTCATTACTTTTAATCAATGATACAAGGATCTCCCTGTATCTCAGAGTGACAGAAAATAAGACCCAAAAAATTACTAGCACCAATCCACCATACATGACAAGCACCAGCTCAAGAACTACAAAAGTCAACAACTCACTGAAAAATATGGACACAGAAACAAACAAATGCAATGGTGCAAATCTGTCAGTCTGAAATCAGAGTGGATTTATGTTAACATGGTAAAGATGGCAGCACGCTGGCACACAGTGGCCATTCCTGATCCAACAATGGTGTACCATTTGTTTGGCACTACATTTCTCTTTTGTATATCTGTATAAGTGCAAAATGACAATAAAATAAACCTTGTCCACAATCATTGGGTTCTGCTTTATTCAGACCACAGAAAAATGCCAGCCAATGTTACCTATTTAGAATATGATGACTGTTACCATGTAGGGGTAGCACAGAGATGCAGCAGGTATCACTGCCACCTTATAACGCTTAGGCTGTTCAGGCGCACGTGATCCTGACTATGACAAACGGTTACGAAAAGCAAGTGAGTGTTATCATATAACATAACATGTTACTTAAATGCCCTTAGCCACAGCCCATCTAAAATGTCAGATTTTTTCCTCATCTATTCATCTACAGGGCAGAATAGCAAACACCAAGAAAACCCAAATCGCACTGGTTTTTACTGAAATCTAAACCAAACTAAACACTTAACTAAAGAGGGAGATTAAGCAAGCAATCAAATTAATTCATTAGAGCTTTAAGTTACAAAGTAGGAGCAGCCTTAAACAGTTCCTTTTCTGGCAACAAAGTGTTGAATTATCTTTCAACTGTGACAAATAAAAGTGTTCATTCTTTCATTCATCTAGGGCTTCAGATATGGAACAGCTCATGGGATCATACAACTCCACCTCCATCTTTTCCTTACAAAAAAAATATCTGCAGGACAGATTACGTTGCCTTTATTTATGAAAGAAAATCCTTTCCATTCTGAGAGTACAGTTCAGTGCAGAAAACTCCTATGTGCTGGTTGCACAAGTGTGAGTGGACTGAAGAGGACAGATCCGTGTCATCTGCTATCTGGTCAAGAGGCCACTAAGTTTCCCGACAAAGCTGGACCAATTATATAAATAACAGCAGTTTGCCAAGGAGTGCCTTGATGGCCAAATGCAGCAATGCTGCACCACAGAACAAAACAAAATAACATTTTCTCATTATTCATCTCAGATAGCAGAATGAACAAAGTATATGCACATGTTATTAATGATTTCCTTATTTTATTAAAAAAACTTAGTTTTAGTTTTAAAAAACTTGAAAAAGTTTTTTTTTTCTTTTGAACTAAATGAAAGATTTATCACTAGCAGATGGTTAAAAATTTATAAACAATTTTAGGAAAAAAAACCCAACTTTTTGTTCTTTTTTCATGTCTGCATGATCTTTTTCTGATGTAGCCCGCCTTACTGGTTCCTCTCTTACATTAGGTCTGCCCAAGAACATGTTCTGGAGGTGGAAACTAATAAACACTGCATGGTTAAAAGGTTTAACATGGTCTTTCATATTTCTACCAAGGAGTTATTTTTTCCCTTAACAGTAGAGTAATGACATCCTAATACTGTATGTATTTTCGGCTTTTTCGGCCTTTGAAAAAAGGAATAGAAATGAACTCTCCATCAACTGTGATATTTAACATTTCAAAGATACCCACAAAGCATGGGAAAATGCCTTTTACTCATAAACATTAACTTCAACAGGCGTTCAGTTTATGTTAAGCAAACAATTTGTGATGTTCATGCAATGCCAAGCACCACTGGGCCGTGCCATCCTGAAATTGTTCCGAAATTATCAGGAGGAACAGAAGTCCAAAATGTTACTTGAAGCAACTGGTGGAAAATGCCAGGCATGGTAAGGCAAAGATCGACAATACATGGCTGAGCCGGAAAGCCCTTCTGTCCGTACTGTTTTAATACATAGGTCCAACCTTAAATTGTGTAGCAGGCCAACATCAGAACCAAGCCCAGATAACACTGCAATACTGTGCAAGCCACTTGAGGTGAATTTTCACTCAGCCTCACTTCCAGACACACACTTGCTCAGCTAACTGCTGTTAACAACACAAAATAAATGCAGTAATGGGTACTTCTCTGTTGTAAAACATTAAGTAGTTTCAGAGCACAGGATATTTGTTTATAAAAGATACACACACACACACACACACACACACACACACACACACATACACACTATATTACTCAAAATACAAACTATCATTAAATATTTCAATAATAAAGGAAATAGAGGAAAAGAAGTGAAGAATTGGCCTGTGATTCATAAGTCCATCATGTACACAAAGGAAAGTAACATGACAGATCTTGTCCTGCCACACAGAAGCACATCATTACATCACTAGAGGGACTGATAGATGCACATCTATCCTCACTGCTACCAGTTTGTACCCTCGAACTTGTCTTCAATTGTGGAACTGCCTCGCAAGCGGTGGGTTGATGATGCTGCTGGGAATGAGAAAGAGAGCATTTAGGTGGAGAAACAAAGCATGTAATTAAAAACGCTGCGGCATTTCTACAGCATGTGTTCCACATCCTTCCTGTGGGTGGCGTGCTGTGCTGTGCAGAGCCTGCAGTTCTGCCAAAACATTGCTTAGCCCACAATGGGGAATAGAAGATATAATGCTGGATCGACCTAAATGGATTATCTGACAGCGCAACTCTACGTGCAGTAGACACAAATTGGTCCAAATGAGCTGCTCTGGGATGACCTGCAGCCAGTTAATAGGTAGAACAGCCTCTCCTTGTACATCTGTGGTAACCAGGCAAGGTAATTACATCCGTCATTGTGCCGTGGGACTTCCTGGCAAATGCTCTTCTGAAGATAGGTGGCACAATTCAATATTGCAATTCAATTCAATCATGATATGAATATAACAATTCCATTGTTTACTCTATGCTTTCTATCCACAGTATTATTGCTTTGTTATCAATTGCTACTCTGTCTCCTAAAGAGCAACTTTTACATGATGAAGATGAACTTCAAGACTTCATATGAAGCATTCAGTGCAGAACTGATAATGTAATTACAAAATCGCAATATCTACAAAGCTTAGTCTCTGCTTGTCTGTATATTTGTCTTATATGTTCAGCTTTGTTTTTGAAGCCGTAGACTTGAAATTTGGCATGGTGGTACTTCTCATCCTAAGTGAGGTTTCTGCATAATTAAGTTCATTAAACTCCAAAATGGTCTTTTAATACCTTGCAAATTTCTACTTCAGTCATTGAAATAAGGCATCACATGCAGAGCACGGTTGTGCTGATCGAACATTATGGGCATGTACAATGACAAATGGGACGGTTCAGCCGCTAAATGCAAAAACTTTAATGCTTATAAAATGTACTAAATGGAACAGTTTAAAGTCCTGCTGCACTGAATACAAGCAACAGGCTCTCACCTGGAAAAGACAAGAACCAATTGCTCTTATTTGTGAGTGTCTATGCACCAATCATTACGTATACATCACACTGTTTTTTGTTTTCTGCACCGGAACAGAAAAGCAAGAGGATGGGATGACGGGAGGGGCCATGGGGGAGGTTTGTGCTGGAGGAAGGACCTGAAATGGTGAAATGCAGGGGTGGGTGAGCTTCAGAGATGGAAGAACATCCTGAGTGGCAAGAGAAGCCAGTAGCTGTAGTATGTGCACAAATAAAAATAATATTCATGTCAGATAGCAGAATGAATTTAATAGAATAATTTGTAGAATCTGTAGAAAGTGAAAATGCAAAAATCATTACGAACCTATACAGACACAAGGCACTGCCCACATTTGTCACATAAGGGTCATAAAGTTTGGTGTTATATATTTGGTTATTTTTTCCTTTCCACTGGACTACAACTGGTGTCCACATCACTCTCTGTGGTGTCCACATGTTCAACAGCATTAACAATACATATGTACTAAAAGAAACCACTTTAAAGGTAAAACAGTTTAGTAACAGATAATGTGTTATTATGATTTCCTTTCCATTGTCCAATTTCTGACCCAGGCAATGCCGGGCAATGGAACTAGTGTGAACATAAAATAAATATGAATGTCAGTTTTGAATAATACACTCAAGGCAGCAATGATCAAGGGTCTTCAGCAAACAAAATACATAAGGTTAAAAAAACCTGCAGAAAAATCTGTTGAGAGGGGCATACTGCTATGCAACAGTGAAGAAAACCAAGAAAAAAAATGACTCATTATTCTATCTTTGCAGTACAATCTTCTTACAGAACAAAGACATATCAATGAGGTTTATTACAGTGCTGCCGCCAGTGCTGATAGCATTACTGAACTCACGCAAGCCTTTGAAACTTTACTGTCAATACAAGGGAAGAAGGAAACAGAACAGGAGAGCATGCCCCTCACTGCTGTGGACCCTGCCTGCCCTCGCACCTTCAGCAGCTGCAGGTCTGTTTGCTCAGCCGCAGTGCTGCCCCCTTTTTGCATACAGAGAGTGTATGTCAGAGAGTTTCTTGGGAAGCAGGGGTCACTCCAACACAGCAGCCCGGTATCACTGCAACTCTGCTGGTCACCATGACACAGAGCCAGATATGGCTGCTGCCATTCCAAGGGACTCTGAGCATCTGTTCTCTTACAAGTGTAAAAGGGTCCAAGCACCTACTACCAGCACATCACAATAACCTTCATCTATCCTTCCCTGGACTGCTGCTTTTTATTTCTTGGTATGATGGGCTACATACAGTAAATCCCTTACACGAACCTCACATCTCTGAGGGACAGAAGCTGTAAGTTGAGCAAATATTGGTATCACTAAATATACACTTGTATGTCATCACTGACAAGAGTTTTTCTCTGTTCATCTAGTCTATGCTTCCCCAAATTCAGATAAATCACTTGCTTTTTATGTTAAAATGACACATAACATGTCCAGTAAAATGTTAATAGTTCTCAATGGATGTGTATACAGGCTAGCTTGAATAGTGCAGGGCACATTCCCTGCTCACATAAGGTTTAGAGCCACACTCAAGGCACAAGGGAAGCAGTCATACATAATATGTCAAAAACCAGGTTATTACATTCAAAGCTGTTTTGTAAAGTAAGATTAAAAAACATCTGAGGAGTGATACAGACAAATGTCAAGCTGAAAAAACAAAGGTTTTAGGCATATACTTTTCTCATATAACTTTTGGCCAGTGAAAAATAAAAACATAAACTTATGAAATGATTTCTATAAGGCTGTAAACACCCAGATTAAACAAACAGTGCACAGTTGTGGTGTCATCATGTGGGATAACTGAACTTCCAGTGGCAGGAATCATGGTTTCCTATCACTGATTCAGAAAGGAAGCTGTGCATGGTGACATTTTAGGGTTGATATGCACAGCTTTGCATGTCTGACCATCTCATCCAACCTGGCTCTTCGTGACTCGCACTCCTTGCTACCAGGCAGCCAAATGATCTGTCACCTTCATGGTAATCCAGTATGTTCGCAAGGACAGAAACTGGCCTCTGCTGCTCCAGGATGACACACAGAGTGAAAAAATTCACAGCCTTTTCCGTGAATGGAATTTTGTGTGCATAATGTTAATACAGCAACCATGAGCCAAACACTATGTTTAACGTGACTTCATGCTTGCAGACAGACCAGATGCTTCAGTGTGAGTACCTCTCTGTGTGAAGCATCATCAACTTCCCGTTGTATAAAATCAGCCCAAAGCAGTAACAGCACAATTTTCGATTCTCCTGCTTAAAATCACTGAACAATTTGCTGTTCATCAGAAAGCCCTACGAAAAGAAAACATTTGTTTCATTTTTCTTTTTTCCTTCTGCATACTCTTTACACAAATGCTATGAAAAAATCAGTAATTTTATGCAGTAACTTGGAATATTGTTAATAACAAACAGTTAATAACCTTTAGGAAATTGCTATGCAGTAGCCTTGATATTCATTTGGATTCAGCATCATGATAAAACGTCACCTGTCAGAAATAATCCAGAATTTGACAGACAATGTGCTAGAGAAGAGAGGTTTATAAAACAGTAGTTGCTTATTGGAGAACCTGTAACAGTGAGTCAAGTGAATATGTATCTTACAGCCATAAGCTGTGGTCCCTGATGTTCACACAGGGTTACTCTGTACCTCTGGCACCTCGGTAGCGCTCCACTGACTACTATTGGTTGCATTTTGTGTCCTCCAGGATCCACACCCTGAATGGGATGCCAGTCCAACGCAGGGTGCGCGCGCTCACACACACACACACACACACACACACACACACGCAAACTGGGCAATTTACAGTGACCCGTTAACGTGAAATAGGTGTCAGGGCATACCATTGACAGATAAATCATTTGAACTTTTTTCAGTAAGCAGCATCACACGAAACCATAAAAAACTGGAGAGAGAAACGGCATGTCCCGAAACGGTAATGAATAATATTTACCTGTGCACAGCTCATGTGCACACCACAACCTATATCGCGCGTATATTTGTAAGAAAACTTTAGGAAAAATAGAACGAAACTCACCTGCGGTGGACCTGTTTGCTAAAGCAACCGTGGGCTGATGGACTAAGAAAACCGCACACAAAGTTAGGAATCCGGCGGCGATGGCCCAGGGCTCACGCATGTCTAGTGGGCGCAGTGTGAACAGCGCCTGAGGAAGCGGGGAGAAAACGCGCGCCCTGACAGGTCACCGACAGACGGGTCCGTCAGAAACGCCGCGCAGGGTCACGCGCTCCTGTCCGACAGTTGCCCAGTTTTGCTGGATTGGCTTGTGCGCTGGCTGTCGGGTGGCTGCGGAACAACGCGCTCATGTTCAACACCTAAACCAATTTCAATATAACAGAGAGAGAGAGAGAGAGAGAGAGAGAGAGAGAGGAGAAGGAGAAGGAGGAGGACGGCGGGGGGAATCGCACATCGTCGAATCCGGCTCTTTACAAACGTCCTCACCAGCTGTTCAACGTTTATTTCAATGGTAGAAATGTACGTACCGGATTGGACCTTACTGTATGGTACCATAGTACATTATACTGTACCGTACTGTACCGTGCTGTACAGCACAGTATTGCACCATACTACACTGTATTGTACAGTGCTGTACATACTGTAATGTTATGTACTACAATGTTTTCTACCATACTACACTGTACTGTGTGGTACTACACTGTAATGCACTGTAGTACAATGTAATTTTCTGTACTAAACTGTACACTATTGTACTACAATGGATAACATCCTGCACTACACTACACTCTGCTGCACAACATTGTACTGGACTGTACTACATAGTATTGTGCTTCTCGGGTGCTCGGTGGACTGGGATGACGTTGGCTACCTTGGTAATGGCTTCTTGGGGGCTGGAGGATAGAGGTCATCCTCTGGTTCTGAAAGCAGGGTCAAAAGCAAAGACCCACTGCCCCTTTTCCTATCACTTTGTTACAGCTGAACTACAGTAGAGTGCAAAAGGGAAACAATAACCCCAAAACAGAACAAATTTCAGGAGTACAAAAGACTACACAAAACCCTGATATAAATACACAATTCAGTTGTCTTCAGAATTCTACAGTGACTGGAAGTCAACATAGTTCTGATAATCCACAGGAAACACAAGAGGTTTTTTGCCAGTAAATGTACTCTGGTGAGTACAAATGTGTCCAAGCAAAATAATTTATCAAATTAATCAAATATTATTCTTTTTCTCTTTCTGTTTTGCAATACAGGGCTTGAGGAGAGAAGCAAACACTGTACGTATGATAAATACATAGAAAAATACTTAATGAAATGGGCATACAGACTATAGATTAAATGCTGGTGGTCAGTGGCACAGGAGGGGAAGAACAATATCAACACAATGAGCTGGTAGACACTGCAGGCTGGACTGATCCTTCAGATAACATTATTTACATTTAATTTTACATTTTATTCAGTTAGCTGGTGTTTTTCCCCAAAGTTGCTTACAATGATTTACTGATATATACAGCTTCCACTGGATCAATTCAGAGTAAAGAACTTTGCTCATTTGTCCTACAGCAAGAGGGGGGGACTCAGCCCTGGGTTCTTGTAGTGCAAAGGCAGCAGCTCTAACAATAATGCTTTGAATTGTTTAACTCTTTGAATTGTTTTTGAAATATTCCTATGCTAACGATACCAAACTGGAATTTCACTTAGGTACAGGGGTCAAGGGGCAGGGGGTGTTCTGGAAGCACTGGAACACCATAAAGGGAGCCACTCACATTCACTTTCCCTACACAGATGTGTTCACGACCCTCATAAGCTAAACCATGTTAAACAATGATATTCCTACAGATATATATGCTTTTTACACAAATCCTCTTCCCACAAGGTCACACTTGGAGGAGGACTGTAAAGAGGAAATAGCACCAGTTATGCCAATGAACCCTCTTCAGACTTCCTTTAAGAAATGAAATGAGATGGTTTTGAGAAGGAAAGAAATTTCAGAAAGTTTCAGTTTTGGAATTTTTTTCCTTTCAAAGCTGATTTTTGTCTACCTGCAAGACTTATTGTTATTCTGTGCCAAAAGGCAATTTTTTTCTTGCTAATGGTTGGTGTTGATTTGTGCTTTTTATGCATGAGATATAAGCACAATGAACCCTCCAAGTTCAGCTTTCAATACCTCATCACGTTTTACTCTGAAGATGCTCAAGTATGTCACACTGTAAGCAAAGACCTTTCATTTTCAAAATTTTTATGCAACACCTTAATTCTAACTGAATCCAAATGTTTCTTTGAATGCACAGATGCTTCAGTAAATGACTTTTTAAAAGCTGAATAATACAGTTATTGTTGATAAATCAATACTAAAAAAAATTCTACAGTTAGATGTGTAGATGAATTACAGATGTGGTTATGATGCTCACTATGGTACAGGACTGTACCAAATCCCAGTGTCCAGAAGAACCCTTCTGCAGGATACACTTCCTGTATTTATTCATTTTATTCATTATTTCTTATTGTTATTTTATTCATTATATTTATCATTGCTATAACTAATCCTTAAGTTTAAACTTCTTTGATCTTGTTCAACTTATTCTTTTACTATTGGAATCTCAAGTAGAAATTAAGACCTTTCAAAAACCATCAAAACTATGACTTAAAAGTACATGTTTTTAACAGTTTTTCAAAGCTAACCAACATGTAGCATCTTCGTTTGTAAAAAGTAAGGAGAGCAGTTCATATTTCACAGTTTTCACATTATCATTAGTACATTTATATTGTGGATATGCTAAGAATGATATTATTTAAGAAAACTATACATTGAACAACTGCATGGGATTTTTACCTTATCATTTTGAAACTTTGTTCAGTTCATCCTGATATCATACTGTAATTTGATAGCTTTGGTGTGATTTTTATTAAATATTTTTGTAGGCCTGACCACACCAGTTCCCTAATATTTTAGTTTATGAAGATAAAGAGGAAGGTGTGGTTGACCCCATATTTCTTTTCTTTAATGCAAAGTTCTGGTTGTTTGTTACTTTCATGTCTCAGGGCAGAGAAACCATTTCTGTTTTCTTTTAGCTAATTATTTATATATTTTTCCAAATTAAGTTATTACATATAGGGTTGAGAAATAAAAGTGCAACAAAATGCACCCACCTTTGCTGGCTACCTGGTCACTCCCTGAACCCCGAATCCCCCCTCCTTGTTATGAATTGCATTAGTAAAAATATTCAGTACAATACTATTAATTAGCAAAATGATATGTTATCTCCTTTGGATATCGTCCAATAAAGCAAGAAATGCAAAAGTTAAGGATAGTGTAGCAGAAAAAAGTGTTCAATGCAACTGTCTAGCTGACTGAGTTCTGCTGTACTGTTGGTCACTGCTGACCAACAAGTCTTGAAGGTTCGGTGGAGGAAAGGAGCAGATGACCATTTCCATCTGAGGGATTAATTTGTGCACACAAGGAACATTCACTTTGCTGCCCATGGCCTCAAGTACAAAGCTCAATTGGTGCCATTTTTAATCCTCAAAGTGTTCATCATTTTTACGTTCTATAATTTTGAGCTGTGCTATTCTGTCAGAAAGGAGGATTTTGAACCAAAATTTTTAAAAAGTTCAAAAATGTCTGCACTTAAAGGTTAAATTAAATCACAGTAATGACACTGAATGCTATTTCAATATTTCACTGACACATGATAGTACATAATCCACCCTGTGGTGCAGGCTGGATTACAGTTTCTTTCCCATACCAATCAAAAACAAAAACAGCAAAGTGGCCATCTGAAAAATCCCTCTTAGAATTGATTTTCCTCAAAAATAACACAATCCTGGGCCACTTAAATGTCTGAAGTCATAAATTGCTATCATGTCACTCAATGACCTGGAATATTCTAGTTTGTAATACACCACAGCACCAAAAATTATAGGAACTGACACTGAAGTTCTTGGCACTGTGATGAGGTCTATGTCACATGCAAAATTATTTCCTGGATGGAACAGAAAAAAAATCGGAACACTATACTGGAATTTTAACTCCATTATAAAAAGGACCAAACTTCAAAAGCAAAATCCCTTCTCAGAAATGAAAATGAATGGGGTAGAAATTTCGGCAAATCTAAAGGTATGTGTTGCCACGTTTTTGTGTGTATTAGTTTTTTTGTGTTTAAGACATCAATATGAGGCAAATACAGATTGAATAAAAGAAACAAAGTCATGCTTTTGAAGACACTCTAGGCATGATTGTAATATTTGCCTGTTTAAGAAAACAGGAAGGCTAGAAGTCTATCAGCTACAGCCAGAAGATGTGTTCTCATGCATTTATGGGCACCTGGAGTGTCTCACAAGCTGGCACAGATGTGAGGGGGAGCAATAGTGCCAGGGTGCCCGCCTTCACTCCACTTCATCGGTCAGGCAAAGAAGTACACACAGTACCGACATTTTCCCCACATATGGCTCAAACAGCAGGTGGTCTGGGGCCTGCAAACACCAGGTGGTCTGTGCAAATCATGATTTACAGTGATACCTCTGTATCCAAGACATGGAATAAAGTGTGTTGTACTTTTCAAAGCATTTGCAATAGTGCAGTGTGTGCTTATTTTCTGCATATTTCCAAATGCTTCTATTAAATGTCATGAGATGATATCACGAGGGTTACACCCACAATGGTGAAATTTTCTGATGCAACACAGGAGTGAACAGCACGTAAAAAATTGCCAAAAAATAATAGGTACATTCATAGAGGTTTGAACTTATCTGTTTTGCCAGATCTGTACAGTGGAGAGCAGAGTAGCTTTGGGTGTTTCAGTCCAGTCTTATAACCAGATGTTTTGATTATAAAATAAACCTTCACTGTGAGCAACAGCAAATGTTTGACAGGAGTAAGATCTGTTGCTCAACAGTGAGTCAGTCAAATCAGGTTGCCGCACGCCAGTCCCCAGATCCACTGTGTAGATTCTCTACAACTCTAATTACTTTAATTTGGTTAAATGTGGCACTTATCAAATGCTGAGATTTAACATTATGCCAGCGGACTCTGATAAAGTAAAGCATCTTGATTAATGTGTGAGTCTCAACATTATTCAAGGATGGATATTTGCTTCCGTGAGCTACTCGGAGTTCTTTGTTTATCTACATTTTTATGTGACAAAGCATATCAAAACAAATGAAAGATTAAAGAACCCGTGCAGTCCATTTGAACACATTCAAATCACCTGAGGGCTATACCCACACTTTAGATTTTTTTGATTTATTTATTTTTACCATGGAAACAGAACTGCCACACAGAAAAATGACTGCAAACATTATTTATTCAATATATGTAATACTTTATTTGTTAGCTTGGTTCTGCAAGATTTACACAAATAAATAGAGATGTTTGCAAGAAAATAGTTCCATCATTAGAAACAATGTGTAGTCTTTAAATATGGTGGTGTAATAATTTCATCACATTATATTGCAGTGTTTGTAGTCCCCTCTGGGTCTGAAGTCAGAGAGAGTCAATACATCTGACTGTCCCAGTAAAACCACCATCAGACCCTCACAAAGTGTTTCATATTTCATTTTAACATTAATTAAAACAGAAGCAACATATAGATATGAGACTGGAGCCAAATATGAACCTCTTAAGCCTTTTTTGTGATCAATTAATCAGTTTTGAAGGGTCAAGCTAGCGGCCCTCTAGTGGCCAGCATTGGAAACGGCATCTTTGTTCGCCCACGGAAAACAATGGTCTAAGAAAGTTATTTTCTTGTCGAGTTTTCAGTCGGAGACAATTTTTTTAAATCCATAGTTACTGCCTTTAGGAGTTTACGCGAATTTGGATTTTTGTCCCACTTTTTAAAAAATTGCTTTTTCAAACATTGTCAAAGTGGGCTTTCAATTTTTTGTACGCGCTTTAGAAAAGCACTTTTTGAACCCCTTTGTGATGACTTTTCCTCTTTGTTCTAGGCCAGATTTCACATTGTGCGGCTATTTCTACGGAATTAATGAGTTTCATTCTACTTCTTCCTAAATGACCTTTTATGGACGCGACCTTATTACGTGTCTGTCACGTGTCTTATCCATTGTCATGGAGATCTGTTGAAAACTGGGTTTGTTTTGGTTCAATTGTGGACGAGACCATATGCACATTTTAGCGGGGGTATAGTCTCAGTAAGCTATTTTTAAAATTGGACAAAAGAGAAAAAATAGTGAAAAATTTCCTTGCAGAAAGTATTAGTAACTTGTGATATTCACTATATGTTTACATTTGGTTGATTGTGTATCGTAGTTTGGGACACATTCTAATAAGCAGACAACAAGCTCACCCTTTACATCATAGTCTCATTATTTTGATAATTTGAAATACCTGTACGATCTGAGTACTGGTGTGTCAAACACGCACACACAGTTGTTATTATTTTTTGTCTGTCTTTATTGACAGTTTTTCGCAAGATTTCGGTTCTCCGAACTCAGCAGGTAAGATGATTGCGATAAAAATGTGGAATATGGTTCAGATGTTTTTGTTCTGCAAACAAATCAAAATAAATTTGGATAAATTGATATATTTTGCTATGTTGCGCTGTAAATACTGGTCCACAACATTAGTGGGAAGATGTATTGTTAATATATTAAAAAAGCAATTATCGTTCACAGAAAGGAATATACTTTTTTAAAATAACAGACACCATGATTCCAGTACACTGGCTTCTCAGCTTGTGAACAGAGACGAACCAGTACGGCTAGTAAATTGATTTTTTTTTCCTAATTGCAAAGTCACACTCAGCAGAAGCTAAATAATACAGACATCCTTCACTTTATTCGCTAGCTTGGTTCTGCAATTATGCTGTTGTAATAAATGTAAAACATGCAATATAAGGCAACATTTTTTAAATTAATGTCAAGCTACATTAAAGATAAAAAAGCTACTTGTCTGAAAATAAGAATGTATTGTTTCCCCAAATTCTCATTTAAAGCTTAACATTCTTATTTTTAGCTATTAAACATCTGCTGTTTTCCACATCTTGTTACTCATTATATTCAAACTCCAGACACAAAATGTAAACAGTCAGTCCCACAGTCTTGCTGGGCTTTACAGATATCTGTTGGTTGGGTTAAGGGGTATAAATGAAGGTTGCGATCAGTGTGCTCTGGACAGTGACTTTAGACAGTAGATAAGTAAATAAATTGCAATTTTGTGCTTCACTCTGTCTGTGTGTTACAGCAGCATTTATGTCCTTGTGTGGTTTTATTCATCTTTGCAGTAAAAATGCCCAACTTTAACAAGGCAGAGGGGTCAGACAGTGACACAACGGACCTGCCGAGGCTTGAGGCTCCTGATTCTCATACAGGTGACTGATCTTATGCTACAGTGGCAACAGTGACACACATCGTAGCATGTCTTACAGTGAACTACATCTCATATTGTACCTGATGAACTTAACAATTTATTTGAATTTTAAGATAAGTGGTGCTAAAGATATGGTCAATGAGTTAGGTACAAAAGTTTGCAGGTTCACATCCTTGGAGTAACACTTTTTAGACCTTTTGATAATGACCTTTGGACAAAATATCTAAATTGTGAAACTTTTTTTGTTGTTTACTAAAGTGGGGGTGTTTGTGCACATATGTACAGGGAATGCGTCCACACACCCTACTCTAACGGACATACTGGAAGCAGAGCGCTGTATGACTAACCTCACCCTGGCGCATGAAATAGTTGTCAACAGGGATTTCCGCCTCAGACAGAACAACCCTGCAAAGGACAGGCATGTGAACACAAATCCAGACCTCAGCATGGCAACGAATAAATTTTCAATAATTACCTATTCTGTTGGGGATTCAATCAGTCAAATTTGATTTTTCATTTGAAATCTGCTGTTAGTGTTTCTGAAACATCTTGAGGCAGCATTTTAGAAAATCTTTAGAAAACCTCCAGACTGTACAGTAACATTAATGATGTGTTTTCTTTTTACAGCTTGGAAGGAAGAGTGAAGGAGGTTGTTCATCAGGCATTCTGGGGTAGTCTGCGTGCTCAACTCTCCCTCAGTCCTCCAGATTACACCCATGCAATTACTCTGCTTCAGGAAGTGAAGGATGTAAGTAACAAATAGAACCATTAGGGGTAGAATATCTGTCCAGAATTGAAATGCTTGGCATACTATTTGCTCATGGTATCCATTGGACCCCTACCCTTCTCCTCTCCTATTAGACCATGTTGTCCTTGCTCCTGCCGGCTCACACACGGCTCCGTGCTGAGTTGGAGGAAGCCCTGGATGTGGCGCTGATTCGCCAGCAGGCAGAGCACGGTGCCCTGGACCTGCAGCGGCTGGGGAGCTATGTGGTCAGCACCATGGCCTCCCTCTGTGCACCAGCGCGTGATCCTGAGATCCACAAACTGCGGGGCCTTTCCGACCCAGTCGACCTGCTCAGGTGAGGGTTTTTGAGGATTGTAACCATGAAAATCCTTGCCCAAGTGTAACTTTTCCCAATATGCATCACATTAACTTTAGCATGTATTAATTTGCATACAGTTACATATATAAACATGTTTACATTTACATTTACATTATTTATTGAGTTAATACTCATTTAACTGAGGCTTTTCTCAAAAGCAACCTGGGCTGTTAAACGCTTTTACTCGTCTATACTGGTGGACAGTTTTTACTGTATCAGTCTCAGGGGCATTGCAGCAGGAGGTGGGGTTCAAACCTGGGTTGTTTTGGTGGAGGGTGGGAGCCCAAATCACTATGCTCTGTGCTGTCCCCGACCACAAAAACTTTGGTCTGAGTTATAGGATTCAGAATATGGCTATAGCTAAAGTTTTTAACTTCTGTAATCTTAAGACTACAGATGTATGTTATCTACAGGGTCCATGTCTGCCTTGTGCCTATTATGATATACAGTCAAGTCCACTTAAGTGCATATCAGATAATTTGATACTTTGCATAAAGGGATACTGTCTACATGGTACTATTTTGGTCCTATTCATTTCAAAGGGTCACAACTTGGGATAAGTAGATACATGATAAGTGGGTAACTTACTAGGCAAAAAATTTTCCAGTCCTGTAGGCCATATTCATGATCGTGATATTGATTAAGTGGGTACGTGCTATTTGTTCCTTTGGTGACTGTAAATCAGTTGAACTGGCATACTATTACCAGCTTGACTTGTCACTTTTTCAGCCAGCACGTGAAGGGTTAGGTTTGGCATTTCAGTTGTTGCCCAACTGCTGCATGAACTGCATCCAAGCGAAAAAGATTTGGACTGTTTGTTGCTGATCAGTTGATGTTTTCATGTTGAAATGCATTTACTCTTTCAGAGGCCTAGTAATAAAAAGTATGTTTATTATAAAACACTATAAAAAAGAATTTGTTTTTTTATCATTAGTGTAGCTTGTACATTTGTAAAGAAGTATGAAATTAAATATTTGTGACTGAGCTCATCTTCTCTCCGTATGCGGGGCCAGAGAGATTCTCCGTGTCCTCGGCCTGATGAAAATGGATATGGTTAATTTCACTGTGCAGAGCCTTAGGCCACACCTCCTCCAGCAAGCAGTCCAGTACGAACGTGCCAAATTCCAGACCATCCTTGAGAAGTTGCCAAGTAAGTCACAGACCTGTCAGTGCAACATTAATATCTTCTCGTTTATTCATGCACAATGAACCCAGTTCTGTTAAAGCAGGCAGTGTCATACCATTAGTTATCATAGGAATGGTGTGGGATTGGACTGATTATTATCAGCATCATTTGAATGATTTTGGACATACTGTTTCCCAGCTTCCTTAGACAATACTACCACATGGCTGCAGGGGGCAGTACAGGAACTTGCTGCCCAACATGTCCAGAGCAGCACTGATGCAGAAAGTCCAGAGAAGGATGTGTCCCACCCTGAAGGAATCTGTCAGCACCAGCCTATCTCCGTGAGCCCCTGTGCAGCTCTGAATTTGGCTTACCTCCTCCTGCTGAGCTGGGAGCCCAAGAGTGATCGCTACCCTGAGGTACAACAGCAGGGGGCGACGTATGCATCACCATCATTCTGGCCTGTCTACCTTTTTATACCACACAACACCTGCTGCATAAAATTTTGATTAATAACTTCCAGTTAAACCATACAAACAGTTGTTCAAATGTATGACAATTCATTTAAATAAACATACAGGGTTCAATAATACAGTAATGGACCCCATGTCATGATCATACATGCAGTATATCCCTCTCACCTATTTGTTAGTTATTGAAATCTCGTTTCGTAATGCCGTGCCAGTTGTGTGCAAGTGACTGGCTTCAACAGTCGGACGTAGTTCAAACTGCCTCCGTCTTCCATGTCATTCTCCAGACAGTCCAGATGGACCGTGTCCGTATTGAATTGCTGGGACAGACATTGAAGCGCCTGGTGCTGGAGGCTTCAGTGCTGCTGGTGACAAGCACTCAGTGTGGGGGGGCTGTATTCTCAGCTGTGGGGTTTGTAGATAAACTGAAGCAGACTGTCACTACCTTGCTGAAGGGATGTCACAACAGGTAAGGAGAGTTGTTGATCGTTGACTGCCACCTAGCCTTCCGCCACAGGTAATGTAAAGGATAAACATGGCTACCATTTGGGAAGTTCAAAGAACAGTGGGAACTAGTTCAAAAAGTCTAGCCATATGCCTAGTGGTTGTACCTGTAGGAGGTACTGCTGGGTTTCCTGGAGCTGGTGCAGATGTTAGTGGCAGGTAGAGTTGTGGTCAGAGCCACTGCTTTTGGATTTGAGGGACTTGAAGGACCTAGGTTTGAATCCTACCTCCTGCTATAGTACCTTTGAGCAAGGTTCTTGCCCTGAATTACTCAAGTTACTAATGGGAACAAAATAAGTAGTCGAATTTCATATCCAGTTGATACTGTGGGTGTAAACATGGTACATCTTGGTAGCCAAAAAAAAATTTCTGAGGTTGGTCGCCTTGCTCTGTCTGGAGTGGTCGTTAGCTGTGATTGACAGTCTTCTCTGGTTTGCCTAGTGATTTTGACCTGCAGGGGGCACTGCTGGGTATCAGAGAACAGGTGCAGAAGACTCTGAAGGACACCCTGAACGCCCAGGGATTGGGAGCCCTGTCCCTGGAGCAAGAGACATTGCTGAGAGGACAGATTGATGCCCTGGCTGAGGACCACAATCCCATCCGTGTCCTCGTAGGTGAGTCAGCCGCTGCTTAGTCTACTGGAATAATTAAATTTTGTAAACTGTTCATATAAAACATTCTTAACCTGGTTTTGTCAAAAAAGTAAATCAGGAAAAATGTTTTGCAATCATAAGCTACTACACGAAGGTTGGCAAATGAATTAAAATTTCATGACATCCTTAAAACTGGACTATAGATGAAATCTACAGACAGAATGATGTAAATCTATATGCAGCTTTTTGACTGAGTGCCAGCAAATAAAATAATGGTAAGCGACAGACGTGTGCTTCTAACACTCATCGTTATGCTTTGTACTTTTGCTTACTTTGAGTTGTACTTGTGGAAAAAGCTGTTAATACGTGTAAAAACATACAGATTTGATGGGAACGTGATTAATGAATGAATTCATCCCCCTCACACATTCACAGAAACTCGAGTCCGGAGTTACCTGCAAGCCTTGCTGGGGCAGTCTGCGTTCCAGAGAGCCATCCCGGTGCCCCCAGCCTTAGCACTGATGACAAATGAGCTGGCTGAGCTAGGCACCACCTTTACGCGTATTACGAACTTCAACCGCCAGGTGTTCGGTCCTTATTACTCGACCATCTTGAAAAAGCTGATCCTGCAGGGGGACCCAGAGATTGAAATGGACTCTCGTTAGATTGTCCTCCCCCCTTGGGAGGCAGCATAAGCAAGCAGAGTCAGAGTTGCACTTCAGATACTTTAAAGGATTTATTTGCAAAGACATTTTTACTGGTGGAAAAAGTCATAAATATACACGATGATTTATGGAGGAACTGTGTTCCTGAAAACTGCCTATGTAGCAATTTTTGTGAAGCAGGATCTCATTACCATATTTTTTAAATGAGAAATTGATAATGCAGTCATTAAAAATATAATTTTCCACCTCATTATGCTACATTATCATCTCATTATATGTTTCAATAGTCTATATGCTATCATGACAGGACCTAACAAGGTATTTAAGATTTTGAAAGGCACTTCAACATCAATTTTGTTTGCTCCTAAAAGAACAAGTGAAGCACTTATAAACTAAGGAAAGCTTGTTTTCATATTTTTTCTAATAGACAATATATTATCAGGGCAGCAAATAAAGCTATACTCATAACATTTACTTGGTACTGTTTATTTTGCCATGTAACTAATGGATTTTTATTGGAACCTCAGTAATGCATTAACTGTTATTTCAAGCTGGACAAAGTTTCTCTTTATAGATGATTTTTTTAAAACTGTATGTATGTTTTATCATTATGAGAACTCTATAGGAAGTCTGTTTTAAAGCTGTTACAAATTTAAAGATGAAAAATTACATTAAAATGTATTTTTACAACCCTATCAGCTGCAAATACTCATTTCAGTCTTGTGTTTAAATGCTGCTATAAAACAAAAGAGCTGTGTCCCAGAAAAAAAATGCAAAAAAACGGACAAAAAGAAAAATGCATTACAGACAGCTAGTTTGAGATATTTTAAGTGTTTGAAACTAAAATTTTGTTAAAATGAGGTCAGAAAGTTCTGAAATGGAAAAATCCCCAAGAACTCACAGATATACAAATATTGCATAAATCACAGCTTGTAGCCTGAAGCTGGTTGTGTGGTGTTTCTGAACTGGAATGGTTTGGCTGTGTTTAAATTATGAATATTCCCAGGCATACCCCTTACTCTATTCATAGCATTTCATCAAATTCATATCAGATTTGACCCATCTATCTTTGGATGGATAAATAGCCCACTTACCATCAAACTGTTCTGGGTTTCCAACATATGACAGGAACCTTGTTGATCTGGGTGATGTCCAAGCAGTCATGATTGTTTTCGCTCTCATGTTGGAAGGTAGGTGTAGTCTTGTCTAAGGACTCGAGTGTTGTCAAATAACAGTGTTTTTTTGTGTGTGTGTACACACACACAAAAGACTTTCTAAGTGTTTTCCTCTAAATTTTTTTTCCCCCAAATACTTCCATGACAGACTATGCAGACAGTAGAAGACATGCTTCTGTAGCCCAACATTGAACGGGAATGTTTTTTTTTTTTGGTGGTTGAATAATTTATGAGATGCTGGCTATGTAATCAGTCCATGTAAACACTTCAAAAAAATGGTTACACATATATAGATGTTAAATATTTTCTGGAGCTCAATTTACAACAGTATGCCATAAGAAAATATAGTGATCAAGATTTTTATTAATAAAACAAGAGAGATGTGTTTGTAACCTTTTCAGTTACTTTTAACAGTTTTGAAAAATAAGAAGATTGGAAGGCTAAAGAATATGTACAATCTTTATAGTGTAGTAAGGTTCTCCTGAGTTTCCTCTCAGTTTGAGCTCATTCTTCAACCAAGAGAGAGCAGAGAAAGGTACCAGCGTTTTCATTTTTAAAACATGAAGAAACAGTTTGTTCTTTAACTGTAACATATATATGAAATTACATAAATACATACATATACTTTTAAGGATGCAAAAATCATTCAAGTATGAAGGGCACATCACTACAGATTACTTCTTGATCCTTTGCTGTTATTGTCATTTTTTACACTGCAGATGGATTCCTTTATTACACATCATAATCACTGGAAGTGCAAACACAATAGCAATGAATATGATGGCCCAAGGTGCGTGAGTTTATTGCATGAGAGCAGAGTACCATAGACACTAAATTGGTGAACAGTCTGAAATGCCAGTGTTTGCTTACAGGGTCATTTCATTATCACAGATGCTGAGTCTATAGTATCTGCTTTCACTGCCAGTTAAGGCATCACAGTTTAATGCTTAAATAAGTTGTTTCACATACTCTTTCTGTTTAAGTAGGCAGAGGAAAAATGTGTTTATACACTTCTTTCAAACCAGTGTATATTTCACCATGTGAAACTAAAGTGTCCCCTTCACATGGTGATTTTCAAAAATGAATTAAAATCAGTAGCTAAGGCAAAACAGATTTGTCACAGTACAGGCAATTTTTTTTCTGATTCATGTAAATAAGTAGGATAAAACTGGTTTTTTTAACCTTTATTTAGTGACATTTAGCTCTTTAAGTACTTAGAGGAATTTTATCGACTTGCAAATCACATTAATTTGCCTCTGCTGGTTAAAAAAAGAACAAGTCCTGGCTGTGGTTGATTGATAAATTAAGGAATTTTGACTTGTGTTGATTTTGAAAGTTAACTTGCTATGTTGGCTAACAATTTTAGACAATTTTAAAGATAAATCCTTGCAATACCAGTATTTAGATGCACTTCTACATTCTATAGATTTAGTACTATGTATGTAAGTATTATGCCCCCCCCCCCCCCCCCCCCCAATGGTTTTGGGGGTTTT
>UFQX01000797.1:71793-224508 GCA_900497675.1 Arapaima gigas
CCCCCCCCCCCCCCCCGATGTACAGCTGGCTTTATGGGATTACTTACAGAATTCATTTACCTGGGACTAAATCACAGACATAGAACTATTGCATTTGTGAGGTTAACAAGAACTGCATTGCAAACATTCTCATGGACTTTTCTCACCCAGCACCTGATGTTATTTTAAATGGTCTCCTTAATGAAGTTCAGAGTAGCATTGTTTGTGGGAACTAAGCATCTTGTGTAATCACAGGAAAAATCACAAGATGGGGCACATATATTAGCCCCTTTGCAGGAAAACCAGTGCATTAGTTATTTTAGAAATTGGCTTTTGTGGTATTTTTGACAAAGCTCCTTCCTATTTATTGACTTTTTTACACTATGGAATTTAAAAGTGAATGATTTTAACAAATTTAAAAATGAAAAGACAAGGGGCTTACAAGCATGACCCCAGATTATTTAACTAATAAAAATTCTAGTCATGCTACTTATGTACACCACAAAACACATCTCATTGTGTGTTGAAATGGAAACGGCTATGACCAGTTTTTAAGTGGGGCTGCATCTAGGTTAGTGGAACCACAGCTTGATGAGGATAAGGGAGCACAGGTTTGGTTTTGCTTCAGCTACTGATGGCATCTGATCTTGGTTCCCCATTACAAAAAAGTTACCTGCCATTATGGGTAAGAGGTTGGTTCTTCTTGGCATGGTTTCCTCACATTGGAGGTTATCAGGAGGAGTGTGGTGAGAAGGCCTATCACATTTGCCTGAACTCCCCCCCCCCATTTATCCCATCATCCTTCAGAGCCTGGTGTCCGGAAACTTGAACACAGGAATCAGCTACACAGGGGAAAACATCTGGGTTAAAAAGAGGGAAGCGCAGTGCTAAGCTACGTTTCCAAACAAGTACATTGTCTCAGTTGTAAAGAAAAATGTCTCTTGAACAATAGTAGAATGAAGACTGCTGAAATCAGAATAGTGCAAAACATTTTGATGCAAAAATATGCTTTTTGTTATAGAACTAAATTATGATACATGCATATATGTGATGAAGGAAAAGAAAAGCTTAAGTAATTGCCAGATAAAAAAGCTTACTGAAGTAAAAATCGAAAAGACTTAACAGAATAAAGGCAAGCCTTTGCCCCACCTCATTAGGCCTAAATTCACAGAAGGGAACACATTATTTCCTTCGTCACTGTCCTCACAATAGGCCAAATTGACAAAATTTTTCCATATTTCTCCAACCGCATCAATCAACTTTTTCATAGTCTATCAGTATAGCTACTCTTAGTTCTTTTCCATTGATCACAAACGAGCCTACAGTCCAGTGGACAACTGAGGAAAATCCGCTTAGGGAAAAAATCTGGATATTTTTGTAGTGAACCTTTCAGAGTGTCTGAATTAAAGCTGGATACTAGCAGATGCAACACGATGCACAGTGTAAAACCAACACCATAATGTAAGAAGATAAAATATATGAAGAATGAAGAAGCAAAACTGACTATTCCAAAGTGGTCTACAGTGCTTTCAAAGGAGTGTCATGAAAGATGAAGTTTTCTTTTTCCTTCTGAGTTTTAGCTGGCTGACCTTCCATGTGCTTTTTCTTTAATATGTTGTTTCAATGAAACATCATTTTTTAGTAGGATATCATTTCACCATTACACTTAGCTACAGTTACTGCACTGAAAACAACAAAAATGTCCTCCACTTAAATGTTGTAGGGAATGCTGGCTTTGTAAGCTGAAGGGCTATCTAGGACAAAGAGAGGCGGAAGCAGGACTTTGCTTAATGTATCACTCTCGTCTTGGTTGCTGAAAATAAGGATGAATCAGTCCCATCAAGTCTGCATGTTAACAAAAATGTGATGCATTAAAGGAAACTGCACAAGAAGAGAAAGCAGATAATGTTCTCTTTTTTCCAGTGATGGAAATAAATATTATAGCTTCCATCAATGCTCTGTTTTGCCACATTTCGGTTTCACTGTGCTGTTTTACAGTCTGTGCACTGTAGTAGCCAAGCTCAAGTTGAAAAGAAATATTCTCTTCAAAATGCTACACAGAGGTAGTTACCTGACAAGGGAGGAAATGCAACAGAGGGGCAAACAAACGGGTTTGGACATGAAGGAAAAGTGGAAGGAGCGGAGGGAGAGACAATTGAAGCACAAAGTGGAAAGCGGTAATCCCCTTTGACAGGATGATGTCTGTGGACTTCGAGTGCTGGAAGTAGGATGAGACAGTGCTCCCCCATATCTCCATTTCTACTGGAAGGCGAAAACTGCATTCAAGGAGGATGATGACTGGGAAAACCACTGCTTTGGTATCAAAACATTCACAGTACAAGTATAAAGATTTAATTTTTAAACCAAATGAGAAGCAAACCTAATTCAAGTTATTGACCATTGAAAGGTGCTACGTGAGTTAAATTACTGAAAACACCATGAATCAAGTTTCTCTTCTAAAAAATTGAGATGACTGTCCTGTGGCAATGTCTCAAGACCAGTAACAAGTGTGTGAGTGGAGAAATGCAACATTCATAAACTTTTTTTTGGGAATGAAACTTCAGTATAAATGGGAGATGCCATTTGTTATGAACAAGGCTGCTTTCAGCAAAGCCCAGTTAATAGCCCTTAACAAGGGTTTTTACAGTGGCTGTAGCAGCAATATCTGCAGTTGTAATTGATGGCAAAAGGAGAGGGCCATGGCTCATTTTGCAGGAGCACCAAC
The DNA here is from genome assembly GCA_900497675.1 of Arapaima gigas. NCBI lineage: Eukaryota > Metazoa > Chordata > Actinopteri > Osteoglossiformes > Osteoglossidae > Arapaima > Arapaima gigas. Next base: position 74,498 of record UFQX01000797.1, read on the forward strand.
TGGGGCAGGGGCTGCTCCTTAGGGCGGCAGAGTCACAGTGAGTGAGTGGGGCAGGGCCGAGGTGGGCAAAGAAGTCTGACTTCAGAAAATGGTGGTCTCATACTTGGTGCTGATGGTGCGCTTGGTGGAGTCCGGCTGCTCCGACAGCCACGTGGCACTGCCCAAGGATTGTGTTTCTGCCTCCATCTCCACGCGGTCCATCTGCCGGAGTGAGGGGGGAGGGGACGAGAGCAGCACATGAGACTTGGGGACAGAGTCCGAGGGTGATTTTTTTCAACTGGACTGGAGTGATCAACCGATCTTCACAAGCAGGGCTAGAACCTACTTTCCTGCTCAGCCAACCATATTAAAGCTGGGTTCAAGATAGGTTCTCTGAGTGAATCACCTTGTTTCTCTATGTAGTGCAGCTCCCGTCCCCTGTAAATCAGTCTTCCTCCCATCAAGATAAAGTGCTTTTGATAACCAAGTGGGAAATATTCTTCTTGGTCAAAAGTGGTAACTTGGTAATCATTCCATTTTTACATTTATGTAGGAGTTGAGTTAAATGCTGAAAAGTACAATGGATTTCAAGATCAGAATGGCTGGCCATTTCTAACCTCATGAGATGCTTGTTGCACAGTCAACATTAACCTCAGCACACTGATCCAATTAATGCGTCAAAAGATGTCACAGTTTCATGTGTTAGTGAACTAAACAGACTCTCATTTAGAAGTTCACTTTTTTAGGGGGGAATTTCAATCCAGATAATTAGACTGCAGCATATATATGTGTTCTTGCTCCTGCTCTTGACCGAGCAAGAGCACTTCTGCCACAGTGACAAGGTGCTAGTGCTCACTCACTAACCTCAAGTGACCATGCACTGAACCAAAGAAGGCTGAAGTGCCAGGGAAGCACACAGACAAGCAGGACATTACAATTTGTAAGACAGACAGAATTGTAGAAGGACAAGAATTGTAGAAGGGTTGCAGACAGGGTCCTGTCATGGTATTGCCACCCAGAGAGAACATTCCAGCACAAAAACACTTCACTACTATAGCAAAGAAGACTGAACAGACCAACCACAACACAGTACCCTAAAGTACAAACACACAACAAAGTCCAAAAGGCTACAAATCAAAGCAAGTGATGAGACACTACCTATAGAGCATGATTATACTGAAAGCTGAAATAGGACCAAAGGAAATTATGCAAAAACAGTTTATGGTAAACAGAACGGCTCTTGTTGGCTGTGGTTCTTACATTGCTTGTGGTGTAAATTAAATGTGAAAACCATGTGCAAAAAAAAATGGCTGGGTGATACAAAAAGACATGCAGAAAGAGAGTTGAAAAGAGAAGTGGAGGATGGAGATTGAGCCAAGGAGTGACAGCGATGCAGAAAGGACAAGAAAGGAGTAAGACCTGGACTCCGGGGCTGATAGAGCGCAGCGGGAGGTGAGAAGGATGGTGAGTAGTACAGGTGTGACAGTGACAGCAGCGGCTTTCAAGTGGCAAAGAATCCTGGGAAACATGAGAAGGGTTGAGAAGAACAAAGAGGACAATTTTGCTACAAGGACAGAAAATCAGTTTTTTTGTGACATTCTTATTTCAGTGTTCAAAATCATTTTCTTCACACTACTGTTTATTAAGCACATGCTTTGGTCCATCCATTAATCCTTACTCAGCTGATTCAGTAAAGGTTGTCATGATCTGATGCTGACCTTAGGAGCATAAACATTGACATGTACTGTTATATATGGACATTATTTTAATGTTACCAGATTATCAAGACTTGTGTTTCAGAGTTGGCATGTTACAAGGGACAAGATGATTCCATCAGGTAAACTTAGTCAATTCAGTGTCAGAGGTGTCTTACTGCACAGTGATCCCATCTGCAGTTCTTTAGAAGCTCTGCGGTTTGTGATATTCTGATGTCAGACAAGATTAAAAAGGCTTTCTTGCCAATAAAACTTTTGACACTTCAGATGTTGATAATAAACTGTAAACAGAGCTACCCAAAATGCATTGTTGTTTAATTTTGAACTCAATTTACAGTATACTCAATACTGTAAACTATTCAAATAGATTTTAGTATAAGGTGGAAATTTATACAAATATTAATATATATAAAACCTATGCCTGTGAGAAAAAAAGACTGATGAAAAGGGGGAGAAAGAGGTAAATTAAAAGTGATAATTACACCTACACAAGGCAGTGAGAATAATGCAGACAACACATTCTGAACACATACAAGGTACAAAAAGTGTTTAAAGGCATGTTATCTATTCACTCACTGAAGCTGTTACTGGAATGGCATCAGTGCATCTCTCTCGCTTTCTCTCGTTCTATTACTTTGTCTCAAGTAATTAATTAGCCTGAAAAGGATTCTTTCTTTTGACATTCAATTATCTTGAGAGCTTAACCACAACTGAACGGCTTAACATAATGAAATATGACACGTAAGGAAGGCTAACCAGGCACTGTAGAAATGAAAGGTCATTTTATGCTCATAATTTCATATAATTGTTAATCATATATATTTTGTTTAATTTTTCTTATTTCTATGCATTCGTTTTTTTAAATTTCTCTACAAAGGACATCTCACTTAATTTTGATTTCTTAAGGATCATTGTGAAATTAACTCTTGTCCTAAGAAATCATTTGTCAACACATACTGCAAGAAACAAAGAGCATCTACTCAATACATTTCAACAATACTTGAAAAAGGTCCAGCCGCCTTTTATGATTCTGGCACAAATAACATTTCTGCCTCTGAGCAAGAACTATAGACTTGTTGTCCTGTTCTCCACATGCCATCAGAAAAATTCAGCTGACCCAACAGTGAATGTTAATAAAACTCGCAGCGAAAACATTATTTTCTATATTGTTTATGACAAAACTGGAAGTCACTGTTTTATAATGAAAAAGAAATTAGGCTATAATGGCATGTAGTCCAACACTGATATAGTTGAGATGGAGCCCAGACACTCATACAGCCAAGGGTTGCTCATATTTGTGCTTCTGTTCATACAGACAAGCATATTTGCATATTTCTGTTGAAATCAGTGAATTGGTACTCACTGCTGCCTTTCGTGTATTGGCCTGAGGCTTGGGTATTGGTCGGCTGGACCTCGTCTCAATGACATCTGACCCAAGACTTGTTGAATATCCATGTTGATGGGTCCTCTGGGCCTTTAGAGCCAACTGATATGCCACCTCAAATGCCTGTCCCAGAGTCAGGATGATCTCATAGGTCTGGTTCTGTGTTGAGAGGAGTCTGGTAAACTACATGATGTGCATCTTAGTCCTCAAAAAAGATATAGCTAATATCTGTTTAGTTCCGATTTCCATTGAAAACAAGGCAAAAGCATACAATCTACTTAAATGTTAGTACTATTTCTTGAAATCTGGAAGAAAACATAGCAAGTTTGCCACTTTTCTTGATCCGACTAACATTTTAATTGTTAACATCAGTGAAAGCAAGCAGAGGATATATATTAAATTCAGGCAAAAAAAAAAACAAAATAAATAAATGAAAACCCATTGGTGGATGGTAACACAGACTGTTCAGTGGCTCTCACCACATCAACTGTGGTGAAAACATGGCAAAAGTGGTGGCCAGTCTGCAGGTCCTTGGTGATGTAGGCAAATGTGCAAAGGTCATCTGGGTCCTGGGCTGCACAGGAGATGTTCCGAATCTCATGCTCTGCGATGAGATTCTACAGAGGGTTGGGAGGAAAAAGCATGACTATTTTCATAACTATAGCACAGTGAAGTGTACAACTATGTGAGTTTTGCAACTAGAAAATAAGGCACAACTGACAACCTGCAATAATAATAGAACAAATAAGTGGATAAATTTGGTGTTATTTCACAATGACCAGTAAATGAGGTAGCTGTTTCCTGTCTCTATGTTATCACACTGTTGAACTTGGATGGTTAAAAAAGAAGGCTGTCACAAATTTGTCCAATGACTTCTTATGTGCAGCTTTTGCAAATATGTATAACTAAACAGTTAATTCATTTTTATAACCCATTGTTTGACCAAATCCACTGACTGTTTTGCTGCGGACAGATGTGTCCTTTTAATTCATTGGTCAAATTCTTCGCTGTGGGGTGATATATAATTAGATTTATTTAAATGCTTTGCAGTAATGTTAAAAAGGAGGAGGATGTCTTATGAGCCATATTAAAACACTACACAAAGTAGACCTGACCAGAGCATCCACTCAATAGATTTCAACAGTATTTAAAAAGTAAAAAGGTCACTGGAGCAAGTCAATAACCTTTTACAATCCTGGTGGAAAAAACATTTCTGCCCCTGAGCAACAACTATAGACTTGTCATTCTGTTTTCCACGTGTCATGTAGAAAATAAACCCAAATGGGGTGACAAAATAGTAGATGTTAAAAAAAAACTGGTCCTACAAACACTGCTTCTTACATTGTTTACAATAAGGCTTAAGACAAAGTCATATTCTGAAGATAATGTGATCATTTTTGCTGACAAAAAGGTAACACTGGGTCTTAAGACATTCATACCTACACCAGAATTACACCTCACTGGTTTCTGGTCAATGACCAATCGCTTCTCTTACTTGATATTAATTTTCTTTTGCAATACATGCATGTGTGACTGCTTACTGAAAGTAAATCCCTGTGGATTAAACTGGTCACACATTTTGCCTGAATTTCTAATATATTGTTGTTATACCTTATGTCTTTATATTTATGGTTCACGGATCAGTGGTGAAAAACAATGCCCTTAGAGTACATTTTTAACAATGTCATTTGTACTCCAGCACCACCCAGCCTTTTTGGCTGGCTATGCCTACCTTGTTGGATGCATCAATGAATTTGACCCCTTTGTAAGTTATGGAAAGGATGATGGTGGGGGCCTTCCTCCTATGCTCTGCTGACCTCTGAAAGAAAACATGGTACATGGTAGGTGGAAATCGGGCCAAGTCACAGAGAACAGAATGGGGTGGAACATAGTCACCAGACCATAGCTGACACGGATCAGAACATTCACAGGCCCTTAATTCTAAACAATCACATTTGGTCTGGGGCCAGCCTATGAAGATTAATTGCCCGAAATAAGCATGTAAGGTCAGATGTCAGGATGTTGTTTTAGGCCATTAAGTTTTGCAAGGCATTTGGCAAATTGTGCGCAAAATATCTTTGAAATTCTTTTTACTGTATGCCTATTCATTTTCATTGTTATACCTCTTACTCCTAAAGTACTTTCTTAACACTCCTAAAGTACTTCCTTAACCATGAGATATCTTTATGCTTTAGAAGGTAAATCTTCTAAATATATCACTGTAAGCTGTCAGTATTAACATCTATGAATCACATGGCATATAGACAGATGTATTTTTTGTATTTATTTGTATATAATAAAAAAAGGTGTGCAAAAAAATACTTCCAGTGAAGAGCAGATTTATACAGTAAACATACTGTAGTTATAGAAATAAGTGAAAAACTTAGAAAAATATTCTTAATATTGTTAAGAATATATGTTAAGAATATCTTAACATTCTTAATATGAAAAATTGTGCTGCTGGTACACTTACACTAAGGTTGTATCGAGTCAATACATAAGTAGTAAATACAGCAATTCCTCAGTATCCTCAGTATCTAATTCAGATACTGAGTACCTAATTTCCAGTATTTTAATTGGGGAAATAAATAAATAATGCACTCTCAACCCCTTCAGAAACACCTGTATATCTATCAGCTCATGATTTCAGCATGATAAACACTATTAACACTAGTTACCTAAATAGAAAACAATTAATGCTGTCATTAATTTGCATGTTTATAACGCATGGTGCACTATGTACAATACAGGACATTTCACATGTTAGACATCCCTTTCCAGTGTCACTGCATTACACACAGGAGATGAGAGTACACATGGTGGGGTTCACAGCAGGAATTCAGTATTAAGAGATGCTGAATAAAGGGAATAAAGACGCGTGTCAAGGTAATCCACCTCATCAACCTCTTTTGTCTCACACAATAACTGGCATTTAAATAAACAGGTTTATTTTAAAAATATGAAATGCATGATAAATGTGCTGACAAGGTACAAACGTTCAGACAAAGCAAAACAGGTGGAAACACCAGAGTATGCACATGTCTGGCTTCAGAAAAATTTGTACACTACTATTTTACATACAATATTATTTTATTACAGTACACTATGCAACATTATATGGTATTTATTTTTAGATCTTTAATTTTATTTGGATTTTTATTATGGATAAGGTTTGGATAAAAATTTGTTTTTACAAAAGTTTCCATTCAGATACCAAGATATAGGTGGTTTTTTTAAATTAAAAAGCTGTTATAGTGAAAATCTGGATATAGACCCTAACCCTCAGATACCAAGGAATTGCTGCATAGGCAAAGCTACATAGTCACCTTGTTTGGATAAATACGAAACTGATTCCTACCCTCAGTTTGGCACAGGCTTCCTGGGTAGATTCAATGCCTCGTAAATCTTTGATGACCATGGATCCCAAGTACTGGAAAAACAATATACATGAATTGAAAAATAGACCAATTAAAATAAGTAAACAATACATAAAAAACAAGGACAAGTTTTCATCAGTTAGGCACAAGAAAAGCGTTCTAGTCTGGAAGCCAATTCTGGTTTAACAATTATTTAGCATCGCAAATGAAATCTTTAACATAATCTAAGTACATTTTCAGCATTTCCATTCTGGCTACTGTAACAGAGCAACAGTGCAATCTGCCATAAATAAGGTTTTATAGTTTAACTGAACTGCTATTTAATTAGCATAAATCATTTTAAAGAGAATTAAGTTGGTGAATACAGTTGGTCACATACATACAAATTTATCTGGGAGCAAGAATAGGTTTTTTACTTGTTGAATGTGAGACAGAGTGGGCCAGGGGCTTATAATCAGTTCTGTACATGGCTACCAGTGTAATGTGCACTGGTGAAAATGGTGGTATTGAACTAAGTGAGAGCTGCTACTCTGCTACTGCTACTCATGTGGCATGAGTGAGGACAACACTCTATGAGAATTGCTTGCCTGAAGCACACTCTCCCTGGAGGAGATAGCTGTGGGTGAGCCAGGACATTCTTTACACTTACATGTTCTGAGTCCCCTAGCAAGAGTGTTTACGGCGTAGTGTGCTCAATCCCCACACAGTACACAAAATTCATTGATACCCAGTACAAGCGTAATAATAAGAAATAAAAACTATAAGAAATAAAAAAATACATGTTATATATTAGTTACTTTGCATAGAGATAACAAAGAGGCAACATTACACTGACAGGCTCAAAAGTGGTAGATACACAAGCCATAGGATCATCTAAAGCTTGTTTTTCCTCTCTTTGCTTCTTTTCCACCCCTTCTTTTGAAAAACTTAAGGCAGTGTTTTCTGTTTGTGATCCCTATCTAGTGTTGTGAAATTTTGGCACAAGATTTGAATTGGAATGGTGAAAAACACATAATGAATAAACCACTTCTCAAAAAAAATTTACTGGCAGAAACATAATTACTGGAAGGTTCATAAGTAGGCAACCAACTATAAAGGAAACACAGCTGATGGGCAAGTACATTTACAGCTGAGTTGTATATAATGGGCAATATAGTAAAATAATTAAGGGAGTAGAGCATGCTTTTCATGACAGGTAAAACTGAAGGAACTGATGGAAACCCGTACACTCGCTTCATAACCACAGGCTTCAAAGATCAGTTTCTCTGGCTGGTGGTGCCAGCTGGGCACAGCAGCATAGGTAGCAGATTGACTGGGTGGCCGGAGAATCAAGCGGGGCTCTCTCTGTCGTTCAAGCTGCCTGTCAAGTTGCCTGTCCTGAAAGAGACATGGCATACTGTAATGGAATATACATCCATTTCTGACAGGCTAATAACAACAACAACAACAACACCAATAATAATAATAATAATAACACATTGACCTATGAACATCAATTTATTTAAATTGAGATCCTTTATTTATAAGTTATAATTAATACTATTGTTAATCATCATGGGACTCACATGAGACCGGGGCCTTTCACTGTGGGAGTGGTGGGATGAGCTGTGGTCTCTGTCAGATCTTCTCCTTCGGGCAGAATCCCCCAGAGGCAAGAGCTGGTCCATTGAACGGCTAGCATAGGTGTCCATGTAGCTGAGTGGGGAGGAGGGCTGTGATGGAAGGTCCTGACACTGCCAGCCAGATGGAATCACATGCTCATGTTAGTTGCTTGGTACAACAGCCTTTTCCATTACAACATTACACAAGAGCATTTCTGATTGTAATAGATAACATCCATCTATTCTCCTTAACTACTTATCCTGATCAGGGTTGCTTTGGTCTGAAGACTATCCTGAAATCACTGGGCACAAGACCAGGAAACCATACCCTGGACAGGATACTAGCCAAATGAACAGTAGCCATACAAAGGATCATATGCACATTGTGGGTAATTTAGTGACCAATTAACCTGAAACACATGTCTCTGGACTATGGGAGGAAACTAGAGCACCTGGATAAAACCCATGGAAATACAGACAGAACATGCAAACTCCATATAGACTGAGCTGGATTCAAACCTAGCTGTGCTACTCACTGTACCAACATGCTACCATCATAAACACTCAAGTCCAAGTTACAAGGGAAATGCAAAGATACACAAAACTGGGTAGATTTTGCAAATAAAATCATCATGGAATTATTTAGACAAACATTTCTTTTTCTCAGCAGCAGCATTAGGAAAGTAGACTTTGAAAGTGTGCTGGCAGTGGTCAGAAATACTAGCAGGTAACAGTTCTTCCTTCAACTGAGGAAAAAATCCACTCTTGTAAGTCAATGTCTCTTTGCTAACATCAGACTCATTCAGGTCTACTAACAACCCTTCACCAATCAGACGCTACAGGCAAAATATTTCATATCTTATTATCAAGAGCAATCATTAGGGATCATTCAGTAGCCATAAAAAGTAATGAGCCTGCAGAACCCTGCACAGAAGTGGGACCTGATGTTTTCTTATCCACAGAGACAATGTATATTTTCACATAAAAAACCTAATGCTACATCATATATTTTTCAAGCCTCACAATTACTTGGGGCAGTATCGATATCACTGTTATGTGTTTGTTAGTAGCCCTATACTTTTCTGGTAACATACTTTTCTGTGTATATTATTCAAATGATGATAGTACTGAATATTTTACATCTATTTTCCCAAAAGCAAAACACGGTGTAAGTTACATTTCTGTGGTGATTTTTTTTTTTACATTTTACAGATATTATACACATGGTAATAGCAACGTGCAACACGAATGCTGAAGCAATGTGCATGTGGAGCTCCTGATGCAATCAATGTAACTTAAGACACATCATCCATATTACACATAAGTGCACACTGCATACAGTAGAATAGCAGTGCAAGACTTGCCACAAGACTTTATGTATGTGGAGTGTATTCCATGGTGCTACCCTGGTGCACTGACCCTGATCTGAGAAAGACGACTGGGCTTGATAGGAGGCTCCTCATAGGGCAACTCTGCCAGGGAGGCGATGATCCGCTTCCTGTGACCAAGTAGAGTGATCTTCAACACCTGAGGAAAGACAAACAACACAGTCACTGTGCTCTGCACACAACTGCAAATACCAGGCCACATGGTCATAGTCACTACTGATAAAAATGTATTAATTGCTATGTGTATTAATTGCCCAGTTTTGAATTCATATATTCAAATTGAATTATTTCAGGTGGTAGACACTGTCCTTAGGCTGACATTATACAAGGCCCATGTGGCAAAACACTTGGTCTAACAGAACTGCAAGTGAAGTAAAATAATTCTTTATATGAATTAACACATTGTTCCAGTCATGCATATAGGTGCTGTCATTCGTACTCAGTTTGGATTCTCTGCTTAGCTTTGTGAGGAAGTGCTTTGGCATAAATGAACAACATGCTGCTCTTACGTTTACAATCTCCAGCTCCCACAGGTTCTTGACACAGTCCAGAGTGTGGTATCCACTAGACAGGAAGTTGGGCAGGTATTCCTGCAGGCCTAGATTTTCCAGCCAGGTGATAAGAGAGGTGCTTCCATCACAACCCAGGGCTTTCACCTGCAAGCAGCAATGGTGAACCATATACAAAAACAGATACATGTATAAACATACATACTCAAAGATTTATACAAGCCCAACAAGCCGAAGATGAATGCAGAGCTATAACATCATCATGTTTCCAGTCTGTTGGATTTCATATCAAATTAGTCATGGTTAAGGAGTTTGTCTGCTGGTACCTTTGGCAGCGAACGTGCAGCCTGCAAGATCTTCCTCCTGTGGCCTGGATCCATGATTCCTATCTCCCGAAGATCTTGGTCTTCCATCACATTACTTCCCTGCAGATACATACAAACCCAAATATTAAATGGTCAATGTCAGCTGTTTGTTTCAGGTAAGCTTGTCTGTTCCACCAAAAAAACAAAACTAATCATATTTTACAGTAACATCAGTCATCTGTTGTAAAAATATGTAGCAATCGCAGTTACCCAAAGTTCTATTGTGCTTTCCCCTACTTCACATAAAGTGCCAGCGCTCCCTTACAAAATACAGTCTCGGGCATGAGGTCACAGTAATGACAAAGTTGGGCTTAATTAGTAATTTGCATAAGTGTGCTTGCCAAAAGCAGGGTGGTCATCCAAGGACCTAAACAGTCCATTCCACTCCCTAAGAGACATATTCAGCGGCAATGCCATTACCTATTCTGTTTAGAGCTTCCTGGACAGAACTGCAAAGAGATAAACTCCGACAGTTCCTGGAGCAAATATCTGCTTTGCTTGCTTGTGTGGGTGTGCGCGCGTGTGTGTGTATGTCTGCGTGTGTGTTTGCTGGGACCATTGTCAGTTCCATATACAAAGTCACCCAGGTTCTAAGCAGCACTGGTCAATTCCTAATCTGTGGACTGATGTGCCAGATGAAAAAAGGCTGAGTTGCAGAGAAGGTGAGTGAGCCTGTGTTTGTGTTTCTCTTTATTTTTCTTAGTGTCTGGGTTTGTGTACATACATTTTGCAGAAAGGACTGATGAGTGTGACTATTGGAATCAACTGGACAACACAACTGTGTAAACACTAATGTGGCTCCGACAACACAACACAACAGAACACACCTGGTTTGAGGCAGGAGCCTGATACATTTCCTAACTAAAAGCAGAAATCTCACGTAATTAATTATAAGGAACACAGCATGATTCTTTATTGCTATCTGAACATTAATCTTTTTCATGTAAATGAATACAGAAGCATGTGGGGAAAAGGAAGGCAAGAGAATAATAGAGGGATGGAAGAGTACAATGCACCATTTTTTCAGTTGTCATTTACTGATCACTTTTTTGGCTTGGAATAATTAAATGTGCGATCTGGTCTATTTACAATCCAGTTAAATAGTAATTTCTATAGCTCTTATATACAGCAATAATGACAAGTATTATTAATCTGCATTTTGAACAGCATAATAGATTGTGATACAGCCAAGCAGCACACCTGAGTCACAGTTCAGAAGGGTAAATCTGTTACCATGTGTCACGGCCCCAGGTCCGAGCGCCTGACACCCGTTCTGCCTCCTCTGTTCATTGGCTCATTGCATCTGTTTGTGGTTAACTTAACCCTTTAAGTACCTGAGCCTTACAACCTGTCTTTGCGAGGTATTGCCATGTTCATTGTGTGCATGGTGAGCGTTACCACTCCTTGTTATGACGGCTATCGCCCTGTTTCTGTCCCACGACAAACTCCTTGTCTGTTTCGTTGCTTGTTTTGGATTGATTCCTGGTTTGACCCACGCCCGATTGCTGACTATGTTTCTGAATCTACCTCTGCCATTAAATGGATTTCGGCCTTGCAATTCTGCACGTGTCTGCGGCCTGATCGACCTGTGATAGAATACCTCGCCGCCCTACAGACGGCAGAATCGGCGGCGCTGGATGCTGCGCTCTCGGATCAAGGACGAATCCTCGAGCGGCATCAACAGTTGTTCGAGAGATTTGCGCAATTCATGAACGACCTCACGCAGCAATAGTTGGAACAACAAGAACAAGTGGCTGAGCTCAGGGAACGAGTGAGCGAACTAATGACGGCGGTAAAGGGGGACCGCAAAATCGGTGACTCTCGGAGTTCTCCGGCAGTCTCCGCCCCTTCATTGGAGACTACATTACCCGTGAGTCAACCCGACAAGTTTGATGGCTCTCCTGCAGCATGTAAAGGGTTCCTCCTCCAGTGTTCCCTTTACTTTAACAACCAACCCCCTAGCTCTGAATTATCGCGAATTTCGTTTGTGGTTTCCTGTCTGACGAAGAGAGCTCTAGATGTGGCCACAAATCCAGAAGCTGTCTTGCAGTCAGTTCGAGCATGAACTCCGTGCTGTATTCCTCCACCCTAATGAGGGTAGGAGTACTGGTGAAATGCTCTCGAGGCTGCGATAGGGGAACTGTTCTGTCGCCGACCACGTGCTTGAGTTCTGCACTCTAGCAGCAGGAAGTGGCTGGAATGAGCCTGCCTTATTGGTAGCCTTTCAAAATGGTTTAAGGGCTGAGATCCTGTCAGAACTGGCCTGTAAGGATGCAGATCTGGCATTGGAGGAGCTGATTGCTTTTGCCATCTGACTTGACCACTTGCTGTTTATGTGCCCACAGAGATAGGTGCAGAAGACCCCTGGGGTGGTGATCCCAAGCATACCCCCCTCACTACTGCCAAGAGGCTGGAATGGGCACCAGAACCCATGGTGTGACTCCACTTGCCTGTCCCCAGAGGGGAGGCTGTGTTGACAGCAAGAAGATCTGTGCCTGTACTGCAGCCAGCTGGAATGTAAACGGCGCTCCCAGACCTGATGCGAGACACAAGTGGTCCCGTCCCAAAGCGCCAGCCCGGTGAGTCAGCCCAAGAGGGTAGGGGGCTTGGTCTCCAGGTCCTTCACACTACTGGTTACCTTCTATTGTCCTGAGCCTGTGTCTATTCCAGCCCTAGTCAACTCTGGTGCTGAAGGAAACTTTATTCAGTCCCAGCTGGCCCAGCAGTTGGCTCTCATGAAGAGCCTCACTACACCCCTGAGGCTGTCAGCTCTGGATGGATGACCCATTGGTGAGGGTATCATGTCCACCATCACCCTACCAGTACAGATGGCCATGAGTGCCCTGCATTCCGAACGGCTATCCTTCCTGGTAGTAGATAGGGCCGACTATTCTGTAATTTTGGGTCTCCCATGGTTGCAGAAACACAATCCCCAGATATCTAGCGTGGGCCAGGCTATCACTGCCTGGTCCCCCTATTGCTTCCGGAACTGTCTTCACTGTGTCTGTGTGCTCCACCACCATAAAGAGCCCCTGTGTTAGTTCCATAGATATACCTCCTGAATACGCTAATTTGAAGGAGGTATTTAATAAAACAAAACGCAACTAAACTGCCACGTCACCAATCGTATGACTTCACGATAGACTTCATTGAGGGAGCGTCTCTCCCTCGACTCAAACAGAACTGCAGGCAATGGATGCTTATATCCATGAATCCTTAGCACAGGGATTCATCTCTGTCCACCTCACTTGTGTCCAGTTTCTTTGTTGAAAAGGACAGGTCTTTGCCAGTGTATAGATTATCATAAGCTCAATTCAGTCACAAAAAAAAAATGTCCTTATCCACTAACTCTGGTACCGGTGGTGCAAGAGCAACTTCGTGGAGCTAAGGTCTCTTCTAAGTTAGACTTGTGCATATAATCTGATCCATATTAGGAAGGACAACGAGTGGGGGGGGACGGCATTTATTACCTCCGGTGGGCATTATGAATATCTAATTATGCCTTTGGTCTCTGTAACGCTCCAGCTCTCTTTCAGCTGTTTATCAATTACGTACTTCGTGACATGATAGGGAAGCTTGTCATTGCTTATCTTGACATTTTAGTGTATTCTCCTGACTTCGAATCCCATGTGTGCTGGGTCCTTACAAGGCTAGGGAGTAATGAACTATATGTAAAAATTGAGAAATGCAAACTTTATGTGCAAACGATCTCCTTTTTAGGCTACATTATTAGTGCAGATGGTATTATAATGGATGACTCTAAGGTCGAGGCTGTTCTTAACTGGCCCGTTCCCTGTACAATAAGGGAGCGCCAATGCTTTTTAGGGTTTGCCAATTTCTATAGGCAATTCATTAGGAACTTTAGTGGAATAGCGACACCCCTAACAATGCTGCTTAAGGGGGAGAAGCACAAGACCTTGACATGGGGCCCCCAGGCCAAACAGGCTTTTAACAGGTTAAAGCAGGCCTTCACCACCTCTCGCTTTAAAACATCCGAATCCATCGAAACCCTTTGTGGTTGAGGTGGATACCTCTGACATTGCAGTAGGCGCTATCATCTCATAGTGGTTAGGTAAACCCCCCAAAAATTCACCCGATCGCCTCTTATTCCCACTAGCTCATGCTGGCCGAGAGAAACTACAGGATAGGCGATCGTGAACTGCTCGCCACTAAGTTAGTACTTGAGTGGCAACACTGGTTAGAGGGGGCAACTACCCTTTCCAGGTCCTTGCAGACCACTAACTTAGAATACCTCAAGAACGCAAAATGCCTAAACCCTAGACAGGTGTGGTGATCTCTTTTCTTTTCACATTTTCACTTCTATTACCTACAGACCAGGCACACACAATACCAAGGCTGACTTGCTGTCCAGACTTGTCCAGACCCTCCTTATGAGTCCATCAATGAGCAACCCACCAACATTTTACCTCCAGAGTGCCAAATATCCTCTATTTGATGGGAAGTCGATGAGACCGCCAAAGCCTTAGTAGGTACACCCACTCCGTCACATTGCCCATCAGATAAACTATACGTACCCCTGAGGTTTCGAGATCACCTTGTTACTTGGGCACATTCGTCCCTATCCTCTGGCCACCCAGGGGAGACACAGACCCACTAACTGCTTGCCAGGCGCTATTGGTGGGGAAAAACATGAAACGGGACATCCGTTGGTTTGTTGCTTCCTGTACTACTTGTGCCCAATGTAAGACCCCAAGGACCTTACCTGCGTGGAAGCTAGTTCCCCTTCCCATTTCTTCGTGTCCCTGGTCCCACCTAACTCTAGATTTTATTACCGATCTTCCCCCATTGCAATCACATACATGTATATTAACAGTCGTGGATAGATTTTTGCAAGGATCCGGTTGATCCCTTTTGCAGGGTTACCCACCGCCTTCCAGACTGCAGAGGCCCTCTTTGAACAAGTTTTCAGACTCTTTGGAATCCCAGAAGACATAGTATCTGTGTGAGGGCCTCAATTTCCAGGTATGGTCTGCTCTTTTGGAACGCCTAGGGGTAAATGTAAGTTTAACCTCCAGTTATCACCCCCCAATCCAATAGGCAGTGTGAATAGATGAATCAAGAGTTAGGACAATTCCTCAGAACGTATTGCCATGAGAATCCAGCAGACTGGAGTCAGTTCTTACTGTGGGCAGAGTTGGCCCAGAACTCCCTCATCAGTTCATCAACTGGCCTGACACCCATTGAGTGTTGTCTAGGGTACCAACCCCCACTTGTACCCTGGACTGCTGAGCTGGTTGATATCCCCACCGTTGACAAATGGCTGAAGAGAAGTGAGAAGGTCTGGGAGAGTACCCATCGACACATCAGGGACATTCTCCACTGCT
This sequence comes from Arapaima gigas, assembly GCA_900497675.1. NCBI lineage: Eukaryota > Metazoa > Chordata > Actinopteri > Osteoglossiformes > Osteoglossidae > Arapaima > Arapaima gigas. The sequence continues at coordinate 90,161 of UFQX01000797.1, forward strand.
ACAAGGACCAGGCAGACAAACAGACGGCAGGCTCCCACCTTTCAACCTGGGGACTGAGTTTGATTATCCTCCAAAGATTAAGTTCCCAGAAGGTTGTAGAAAACTAAAACCAAATATCTAGGTCCATTTAAAATGGTAAAATGTGTCTATGAGGTTACTTACAAATTAGCCCTTCCTGTAAACATGAATGTGTCTGACGCTTCACGTTTCCCTTAAGCCAGCTATCCTAGGCCCATTGGACGAGGCGGTATCCGACGACTTACAACCCCCTCCGGTGGAAGTGGAAGGTGCCCCAGCCTATGTGGTATGCAGGCTGTTACTCCCAGAGAAGGGCAGGACAACTACAGTACCAGGTGGATTGGGAGGGGTACGGCCCCGAGGAAAGGAGCTGAGTACCGGCACAAGATGTCCTGGACCCAGGACTGGTGGCAGATTTTCACCAACTCCTCCCCAAGAAACTAGGTCCTTGCCCCAGGGGGTGCCTGCGAGGGTGTCCCAGAAGGGTCCCTAAAACCTTTCGTTCAGGCCACTGAGGGGCAACAGGTTTCCAACCCTTCTAACCAGCCTCGCGGCAGCACTGTTCATCAGTCCCGGATGCCTTCCGCTGGAGGCATGGGTGGTGGCTGTCCCTGTTGTGGGGCTGGCGCTGACTCCTTGAGAGTGGGGGGTACTGTCATGCCCCCAGGTCTGAGCACCTGAAACCCATCCTGCCTCCTCTGTTCATTGGCTCATTGCACCTGTTTGTGATTAACTTAACCCTTTAAGTACCTGAGCCTTACATCCCGTCTTTGCAAGGCATTGCCATGTTCGTTGTGTGCATACTGAGCGTTACTACTCCTTGTTACTCCGGCTAGCGACCTGTTTCTGTCCCATGACCTAGTCTTGTGTTTGCTCCTTGTCTGTTTTGTCGCTTGTTTCGGATTGATTCCTGGTTTGACCCACGCCCGATTGCTGACTACGTTTCTGGATCTACCTCTGTCATTAAATGGATTTTGACCTTGCAATTCTGCATGCGTCTGCGGCCTGAGCGACCCGTGACGCCATGCTAAGGCAACCTGGTCGTTACCCATCAAGATAGCTAAAATACTTAAAGGTTTCAGCAAAAGAAACTCCGTCATCTGATTTGTGAACTGGAGTGTACAACCTGTGCAAAGTGTCTTAAGGAAGGATGTGACTAGGGCATAGCACAGCAGAAGGTCATAACACCATTACTGACTAAGGTATCAAAGTCACTCCTAAACTGTAGGTTCACTTAAGACTACATACACAATGAAGTTAAAAGCTAATGTGCAGAAACTACTCTGGATTGTAATTCTACACATCAGACTTTTTGCTTTCCCATTGTTGCTTGTAAGTTCCCTATGCTGCAAATTATAACAGCTGTGAGAAATGACACCGAACCTTCTCTGAAATCACAACCCAGCTGAGTAGTGACTGTTTTGCTGATTGGTGTTTTGCATTCCTGTCTTGAAGAGTATACAGTGACATGCTGGAGAGAAGATTTAGGGCTAACTGGTGAAGTGGCACATCTACCACTAGCCAATGCAAATTTGTCATCAATCCCTTAAAAACTTGAAAGCTTCATCTCCAGATGCTGCATATGCAGATTTTGTTTGCAATAAGTCAGTTTACATATGGTTCAGTTAATGCTCAGCAAGATGAATATGTATGCTCAAGATAAGTCAAACTGTGTAAGTAAAATTTATGGACAAAAAAATGTTAAGATTGTATGGGAGAAGATTATACACTGCTTGATGCACCCAGTGCTCTTGCACACAACCTATAAAATTTGCCCAAGTATTAAGATGTAACCTGTGGTACTGTAGTTCCCAAACGCAATGTTGTCCAAACCCACTGTGGCAGATGACCCTTCTGTCTGAACAGACCCTCAGGCTATAGATGAAGCCTGAGAGAAGGAAAGAGATTACAGAAGTACTCCATACATGTCCCTGTCTTTCAGCATTCACCTTGGGTTGCCAGACATGTTAATAAACACACAGGTTCACAAAGAATTTGTGACAGCCATTATGAATATTTCATAATGAAAATACAGTTGTAGCAGCAAACAGATGGCAGGGTTACTACTTCCATGAAGGAAATTGTGCCCAGGACTTCCAAGCACAACTGTCCCTTCAAAGATGGGTGTTTTTGTAATTTGTCATGTGACAAATTAGTCCTTAATTATATATTAAGGGTAGTGTTACTGATGACAGCTTCATAATTTGTTATGGATTGCCTGCTAAAGGTTTTGCTAAGTTTAACAGTGTTGTGATTTTTCTGTATAGTAATGTCTGTTTTTAATTAATTCTATTTTTTTGTTTTGTTTCTTAAGTCAAACCAATGGTTAGAAATGTATGCATTGTACCTCGATACAATAAATTATCCGACAATAAAAATCATTGCTCCTAGCCGCTGGGTTTGGACCAGGATATGAACATTTCTCAGGCGGCGTAGAGTTTGTGTTCTTCCACATGGTTTTGTGGGTTTGTGCGGGTGCTCCAGTTCCCCTCACAGTCCAAACATATGTGTTTCAGATGAAGTGGAGAACATGGATGTCCATATGAATGAAGGCAGCAATCTCTTGTTGACTGATGAGTAATACAGTTGAGTGAACAAACTTAGTATCAAGTAGAAAGCTTGATGCCTTGACAAAGGCATCAGACAAATAAGGGGTAATTACAATAATAATCGCTTCTTAGAAATCTAATATATATTATATAACAAAGAAAGATAATAAAGGGTAACATTTTTAATGCCAAAGCCCTAAATCCTCCAAATTAATTTATGAAAAAATAAAAAAGAACAACCCACATTCAGAATGTCACAAACAATATGGTTTTCTCTTTCAAGACAGGAATTCAAATCTTACATGCCCAGCTGAACTCAAAATCCATCACAAAACTCATCTGTGTCATGCATTTTTAATAGAAACCCAGATGGTGTTGACTGAATAGAAAGAGCAAGACAGACCAATGGATAGAGGTGGGTGAGAGAGGATAGAATATGGGTCAAATGATCAGGGTGTTCTTGCTGGGTAGCTTTTTGGGGCGGGGCCTTGATTGACTGGTATTCTGTGATTTTGGGAGTTTGGCGGTGGGATGGAATAAGCTGCAGGGAGTCAAGTTTCTTGGAGAAAACATGTGACATGCTCAGCTTAGGAACATGTTCATTGCTAATTCTTTAACATATGGTTTGGCTCCAGGGCCCAATGTAGCTCTAAGTTTCTCCCTTACTTTGCTCCCTTAATTACTTGAGAAAAATGAATTCCTGTGATGTTTTTCCTGACAAATGTATCTAAATATCCTGCAGACGGAGAATAATGTTTTGGCTAGGTAAGCACCAAAGCATGCTGGTCTCTTTTTGTGGCAGCTCTTCATTTCATCAAACTCATTTTTAATTGGCAAATCACTGTATAAAGATGCAAGGCAGTCTCTGGTGGGAATGTGGCAGGGCCGAACCCTGTGCTTACAATGTACTCCTTTTCTTACAAGAGCTGGTATGCTGTAGTGTTTTGAGAAATAGAATGAGGGTCTATGCTTCTATGCTACCATTAGAAAAAAATCAAATTCAGCAATATGTATTTTCAGCTTGACCGGATGCCCAGCTCTTTAAATGAAGAGGGCCGAATTTGTGTCGTTTCCCTTGGGTACACGTCAGCTAGGCAACAAATAATTATAGAAGAATATGTACCTTAATGTATAATCAGTGCAGAATTCTGTTTCTCTGATCAGTTTCTAGTCTGCTACAGGGCACAAGGCATTTTCAGTTTTTTAGCTGTAAGGAAGCTAAGGTGTCAAATACAGGGGAGAGAACACACACAAACTGTGATCAGGCAGGGCCTGGAACTGGTCAAGTATACTGGAAAGCATGGAGTGCCGTCCTCCATTCTAGGCACTGCTGTAAATGGCCGAATGTCAACACTTGGATAATGAAAAAAATCAAGACAATTGCCACTATTAAAGTGGGTTGAAGGTGATGAGAAAGGAGATAAATGCATACATCCTCCACTGGCATGCTATTTAAAGTGCTCTTCTGTGAGGGAAAATATTTTAGCTGGTGAGTCAGGATAAATGGATATCTTTAAGAGGAAATCTAATTTTAAAAGCCTGGTGTGTACCTACAGGGATGAAATCAGAACCAGTTTTAAGATACATTTAATGCAGGCATAATACTCAAGGACAGTGATTCAATTTAGAGAAAACTTGCTCAGTGGCTGATATATGTCTGAAGCAAGGGGAGATTGGTAAACTGTGCTTTGGAAGGATGAAAATATCTCTTTCTTAACTGTACAGCCAAAGATATCACAAGGTTAAAACACAGATGGGAACAGAGCATTTGAATTCACCCCACAGACTCCTGTAAAGGACAACTTGGTTCTCGCTAACCTCTTGCCTACTATTTCTTTTGTTCATTAAAATGCAAATGATCTCAAGCTTGTGTTCCTCCCCTCTTACAATAGCAATAAATCACCTCAGAGGTAGAGTCAGGGGATGAAGATAACCTTACAGTTAAAAAATGAGCAGCCCTACAATAGATAACTGTGTTGTGTAAGACAATGGTATCTTTACTGTCATTATCCATTATTAAACCTTTACACTGGGCGGTTTTATACAGGCACATCTATCAAAATCAAATCAAAAATAACTGCTGCCAGGGCAGCAACACCATTTTTGCACAATATGACCATGAAACAATATTCAAACAGATTTTACTATGCTAACAGCTGTGACTGGATAAAGGCTAAGTGAGAAAGTTCAAGTACACTAAAAGCTGACCTTTACTAATCCCCTCTAATGAGTGCTGTCAAGTTGTGACTGGCTGAAAAAGGCTGACAGGGGCGAAGAGACAAGCTATATTTTCCTTCCACAAATCACTGTTACAATGGTGAGGAAAGGCACAGTTAAATGATATTCAAGCAAGGTATACTACTCCTTTCACCTCACAAAAAACACACAAACCAAGATGTGTCATCCACTTCAGCATAAACACCTTCTTTAAGAGTCCTATAGTAGTAGCCAAAATTGGACCTTCAACCTTTAGTTTTCAATTCTATGTCCTTAATTGCTAATGTGCTCCATGCTGCCCCATTGATGTCTTAAGAATGCACTTTATAAAAATACAAGTAACAATGACTGAATGGCTTCAATTGGATTAAAAAAGAAATTGTTGTAGCAGATTTTAAGTTTTCATATTCAGAAATAAAATCCTGGCACAAAATTTCATAGGGCATGCAGTGGAGCTTCAGCTTTTGTTATGCTTGAAGTCAATAAGTTGTGACAGATTTTTGGTTTGACTCCCACTACCATCACTACCATCACTTCTGTAGTACTTTCAGGTGGGGTTCTTAACCTGCAGTGCTCTGGAACAATGTCTTGCTAACGCTAATTAAGACTAAACAAAGGAAAAAAAACAGCAAAACCAGGCACTTTCCCAGGGTTTACTGGCAGTGAAGTAATTTAAACTAGCTCTTTTGTTCATACACTGAGAATAGTCCAGAACAGAACTAATTTGCTTTTTTCCAAACTATTGGGCAATACTGGCTAACTTTGCAGTCATGGAAAAGATTTTAAACCCTACGTACAGATGGTGACTGCAAAACCAACCAACTTGCCTGGCACAGTATGGATACTTATTAAAATCTGGCACCAGTGTCATAAATCTTGTCATTTTAGTAAAAGACTTCTTACTGTATAGTCATTAAAATCTCTGCAGAAGAATCCATGGTCCAACCCACTGTTACTTCTGTTCCTTGCGATTATTTGCTTCGTGAACATTGCTGACTGTGATGCTGAACACTGTGACCTTTACTTGGCAGCTGATTTTCAGGACTTATGTATGGCTACAGAAAATATATTCAGAAACTGTCTGGTGCATCAAGACTCACCAACCCATTGCAAACCCTGCTTTAGGACATCTATTTGACAACATCTGAAAAAAGAACCACGCAAACTGACCTTAAGAAGATGAAGATGATATTGTTGCAATGAGCTCAGCACTAATAAGGTCTTCCACTTCAAAAGCTGTCATAAACATTAACATCATCTATAAATCGGTAAATGTCACACACATTGTATCTAACAAAGAACAGCAAGAAAGCTAGTACTTTCAAAACTGAAATATGACTTGTGTTTTAGAGTTAAACTGAAAATTTTCAGAAAGCACAGGCTGTGTCAAGTTCTCAAAGTTTTACAGAAATGTCATTATAGTAGATCAAATCAGAGTACATTTTCCAGGAGAAGGAAGGTTTGCACATTGACTACTAACTGATAAATGAAAAAGTTTATATTAAGGTGTACAAGATTAACAATATTATCATTATCACGTAACCTTATCTCCAGTATCTGAGCCATATCTGTGTGATACTGAGGTTGAAACAAGATACATCAGGACAACTTTATTTTCAGGTGCTAGGTCACCAAAAAATATTAATAATAGCTCACAGTGGAATTATAGACAAACATGGTAGGGGAAAAAAAACTGAAGCTTGCTTGCTACCGGTCTTATTCCTATGAGCTACATATACTACTCCTAACTGGACAGCTGGATATAATGAGAGGCTTTAATGAAACATTGTACATTTCAAGCACCTGCCAGATTCTGATAATGAAATGATTTGTGTGCAACTTTAGTAGAATTTTGCTGCTGTCTTATAACCCCTAAATTCAATTTGTTGAACATATCACCACTTAAAGCCTAAAACCTTTGGTGGCAAATAGTTTAATGACACTGACATGGGTGCTTCTGGTAAGTCTGGAAGTGAGAAAAAGCAGCAGAGCCCCCAAAACTTCCAAAGTAATCAAGAAGGCAGCATTTGTAGCTTATATTCACTTTAGGCAATGAAATATAGTCAGTGAAAATACTACAAAAATACTTTTAAGTTCTGTTCTGCTGCATCACTGAAGGAGTCTCTGATAAGTTGGCCTGGCCAATAGGGCATCACTGTGAGAGAATAGGAATGCACTGCATTTTGAGCGCATGTACAAATGCTGAACTGTTCCATTTCAAGGAGGGTGCCAATGTGACAAAGAGGCAACTCACCATGAAGCGCAGGTCATCAAAGCCATTGAGTAGAAGCTTGCTCTCATACTGGGGCAGTCCAACGTGCTCCAACCAGTCACCCACAGGCTGGTCCAAGGCGCGTGCGCTGGCACCACCTGCTGAGAGAGGGAGGCGCTTCAACAGGGAGAAGCCATCCAGCCGGTAGCAGCGGCACTCAGAGGACGAGACATGGCACTGCCACATCATCCTCGGCCAGCAGAGCCGGGCGCAGGGGCAGCAGGTCAGAGGCGACAGTGTTCCTGGAAAAGGCCGATGGTTGGGGCCTCCCGTAGCTTAGGCGGGGGCCCCAACTACCTACAACTTGTATGAGGTAATCCACCAGAGTGAAGTTTAGGAGATAATGTTGGGAACAAAATACCCACTGCCAGTCAGTACAACAGGCCAAGTCAGTGATCTGTGGCAGAAAGCAGAGGTTTGCAGTGGTTCAGTTGGTTTGCCACAGTCACAGCTGAAACAGAACAACGTCCTTCACTTAGGCAATTGCAGGAATGATCAGGGTCTGCTTTTATTCAAAGAAAATTATTCAGACACAGGTTTGCTCTGGTTTCAAACTTCTACGTATTCACTCCTTCTTCCTGCAAACTCTCACATTCTTGAAGATGGGACAAAGTGGAAAACAGAACTAGAATTCACTTCCCCAGTTCAAAATAAGAGGAAGTCTAGCCCAGTTGACACCTATTTTCATGCTTTTCTTCAAGAAAATTTTCAGAAGAAGAGTCAAGCAAGGCTCTTCACAAATGTCTCTATCTAGGGGGTAGTTGTTCTTTTATGCTGAAGTCATGGCTAGAAGAAGTAGCTAATGAGTGATAATAACAAGGCTTATGTGGCTCATCCTTCTTCTCTGTTCATTGCATCACTTGGATTCAGTTGAGACTCACCCAACTGAACCATGGGATCACATTAAAAGCACTTTGATGCAGCAGGAGAATGTCAACAGCAGTACAAACCACAATATCATCTGTCACAATGTGCGTCCAGCCCACTCGACTGTATGTTTGCTCTTGATCTCTAGCTCATCAGCTGTCTTCAATATAACACGAAGACAAGCACAGGATGGGCCATCCCTTAAGCAAAGCTGGAAGTACATCAAAACATGTCAGACATAAGGCATGCATAGCTGGCATAATCAGACTGGCTTTCTACCTGCATAGTAACTGATATAATTATACTTAGATCCCCGAGAACTTCAGAATCTGCTTTTTTTCTTAAATCATTGTTCTTTGTTGGATCCAGTTACATAGGTGCATCATTTAAACAAATTCAAAGGCAAAATACTTTTTTTTTCCCCTCGTGATGATACATCATTTTCCCTGTCCCATTTGTAAGGCTACCATCCAGTCCCTTTGTTATTAAAATCGGATCCCATTCTGCATTACCAAACATGATCAAACTACAGAGTCATTGGACAGGGCTGGGAAATTGAGCAATTACTGAAGTGACTTCAGAGAAAAGATTCCTTGAAATTCCATGCAAAAAATTAGCTATTCCATTTTTCTGCTTTATCCCACCAGCTGCAAGGTGATGAGACTCCCGGCGCATCGAAAGATCCCATGCAACTTGTCCAGGGCTACGGAGAATATCCTCAGCTATTGGCTGTTTGTCCTGAGAAGACCTTGTAACCCCCCATGGAGCACCCCTGTGGTCTCCTGGGGAGGAGAGGCTACGTCACCTGTACACCCCCAAACATCCACAATCAGCGCCTGCAGTCTCTCTTGTACCCGTTCTCTGCAGGCACAAGTCTCTGTACTCTGAATGTCTCCCCGACACAAGCTGTTGCTGCTGTTCACGTGCTCCTGCCCGCGGTGCAGTTCACAAAATCACAACACCAAAGGCATCATCCTTCCATTGTCCCGGACGGTCAATACTCATGAATTCAGCTCCCCCTTCTCCATCTCATTCACTCTCTCCCTCCCCTCTTGGTCTCTCTCCCTCACACTGCAGGGCTGCTGTTCATTGTCTGAAGGAGCGAAAGCTCCTGCTCCAAGCAGACCCCTGTCCCTCCCCCCGTCCGTCACCATCTCTCTCTCTCTCTCTCTCTCTCTCTCTCTCTCTCTCGGACTTGCTCACCCTGTCACTGCACTACCCTCTGCAATGATTAGAAATACAGAAAAGGACACCACTGTGAAGAGGTGGAGGCCAAGAAACCAGAGACTAAAAACACACCAAAGAAATCCTAAAATTAATTGGGATTGAATAAATGGAACCCTACCCAAGGATTTAAAGTCATGTTATGAATTAACTGCAGTTTCACAGCTTCTGCTTTGAGTGGCTCTAATGAAAGGAACTAGCGTCCAACTTCTTGAGCTTCAGACCTTAATATACTGCACTATGGATTAAAGCTCTCAGCCCTCTGCTACAACAATATGTACAAACTGACACTCACAGGACCAACAGACAAAACTGAGTTCCTGTATTTTTGCCACTCATAACACATATGTAAATAAATACAGGTCACTGTCAGCTACAAAAAAGGCAACCAACTTATGAGTTCTTCAAATCAGTTTCACATTCTGTAAACTTGTTGTGCATTACATTAGTCAGTGATCTTGATCTTGTCCAGCATATGGACATGGAGGTCTCGCTGAGAAATAGGAACCCAGCAGGTGGGTAGGGAAAGGTGATAGACAATAATCCAAGTTGTTTTGTGTCACTTGACAGCAGGCAGCACACCTAATGAAATACATTAAGCACTGCAATGACAACAGCTGGTGTACTTTTCAGAAAGGTACTTAATATGCATTGCTTCAATAAATTACTGAAGGTATGAAGTAATAAGTGATCAAAATATGTTCTATAAAAATGAATTATGCAATGACATTTAATATTTGGGTTGATGCTGGCTTAAAAAACGAATGCTCCGTCCTTCAAAAAAACTTAATTTTTCAATTTCAGCTTAAATCTGTGTTCATTCACTCTGTACATATTCTTTTGTCTCTGAAACTGAAGCACTAACATGATGTATTTACCTTTTTCTTACAACAACAACAGCAGCAGCAATAATAACAGTAATTCAAACAATGGGAAGAAGAAGGACAAAAGAACAATGAATTAACTACCCAAGCAAAGAATTTTCAATATACCATTAAGGGAAATTAAATTCAAAGACAAATGTCTCTGAGCCTTACAGTGTGATGCAAAGCATCTGGACAACAGGCTGGAGTGATCTAGTTATAATGAAGCTCTCTACAAGATGGGAATGAGTTGGCTTTACTTAGATTCTTTGGAGAACATAGGTCACTGTTACAGATGTTCACCCAGTCAGTCACCTGTAGCTGGTGCATTTTTATGCATTTACATGTTGGTGCAACTACATTGCTAGTGAACAAACAGACTGAATTTAAAGGCTTCGTCCTTTGAGAGTGACAATTTCAATACTCACAAACATTTTCTTCATGCTGTTTTTTCCCTTAGTCCATCATCCATCCATCCATTCATCCACCCAAACATCCATCTATCCAGCTCCATATATATCCATAATATATCTGATTATATGCATATGTTTATGTCAGCATACACTTAGAAACTGAAAAATACAGAAAGGAAAAAATGTTAATGGAAGTAAAAGAAAGGGAAAAAGACAAAAGGAAGAAAAGCCAAAGATAGCAGCAATGAAACTGTGGTTTGAGGTTTGGAAAGTGACACTTCCTTCTTTAGTGCTGCATCAAATAGCCAGAAAGACATGCCCCTCCCCATCCAATTGGGACCACCATGTCACACAGGAAATCAGCACCTAATTACTGTGTGAGAGGGTTGAGTGCTTATGGGTGGGGGTGTGGGGTGGAACTGGCCCAGTTTGGCTGCTGTTTAACTGGGTCAAGGTGCCTCACTGGTGTTGATGGTCAGCCGCCAGGCAGAGCCAGGTCCAAACACAGCGCTGCAGTGTGGCACAACTGAAGCAGACCCAGACAATCCCATTTTAAGGGCCAGAAGCTTTGACGCTGCTTCCGGCTTTAAATAAATCATATTACCTAATATATGACAGCATCAAAACTCTTGTGAAACAGCTGAAAACTCAGTTCATTAATTCACTGGTACTGCCAGGCATGTATTCTTGTTTTGAAATATTCAGACCAAAGCCCAAGCAGTTAGTTTCGTGAATAACTCTTTAGTTCTCCTTAAGCTTATCAAACAGTCCGAGCTGTAAGTCCGAACTGCAGATTTCACACTGAAAATAAATTCAAAGCAGTGCTGAACAGCCAAGCGCCTGCTGTGGGGTTGTTTTTATGGTGGTTGCAGACTATGAAGCACATTTTACAGTAGAAGCAGAGCTCTACTTTGATAACTCAGGGTTAATTAGTGGAGTACAGCTTCAGGCGAGCCTTATGAATTGGGATGTATTAAAAACGAGATGGGGGGCTGGCAAGGGGAGCATTCATCCTAGGAATCAATTGGGTGGGATGGAATCTGTCATTATTTTTTGGAGCTTTAGGGGCTTGGGGGCTCCTTAAACCCTAATAATGGCAGGTAAGCTGTACCACAACGCTGAAGGGTTAATGATATCTCCTGAGAAATCACAGCAGGTCACTTTCCAGGTTGAAGGAAGTGGGTGTGCCCAGCCCCCAAGGCAGATGACAAAGGCCTGTCTGTCAGCACTTTGCTTAACACTTTATTAGCTCTGAGAAGATGATCTTTCTCTCTGGAAGGCAATGGCTGCTGTTGTCAATGTGCAAGATTAACAAAATGAGGCAGAGTTGTCCACACTCTGACATCTGTTAAAGGAAAAAAAGATTTCTTTTAATCTCATCATAATCTCCAGTTTCCCAGCGGCAGTGAGCGCCCAAGCATCTTGGTGTAATGGAAAGCAATTGTTTCTTTTAAAAACTAAATGGATAATAGCAACGGGGCAAACAGGTTTTGATGTTGATATAACAGATTGTGCTCTTGTCACATAGAATAAATAATATCTGCTTCTCCTGACTGTACTGCCACAATTTTCAGCACCAAATTATACATAATGCAAAAGGGCAGTTCCATTATAAATAAGACCTCTTTAAATAGTCAGGCACTGCTGTCTCACTGTAATCTGTCAAATCTTGCCGACAGGTTCGAAAGAGAAATTATAATGTTTTTGTTCAGACAGAAAAGACCCAATGCAAGCCACCATGTGAAGCTGAACAACAGAAGAACAACCTGGCGGTGTTCGCACATTTATCAGATTCTGCGGGGAGGCAAGGCTTGCAGGTGGTGCTGTGCTGAAGTATAATGCACATTGGCAGTACGGGGCAGGACTAAGACCAGCTGGGTGTGCATCACATGTCGACGAAGAGGGAGAGGGGGCAAGGATGGGGTGGAGATTTGTAGGTCACCAAGATGAAGCCTAAAAATAGCTTCCCTATTACTCTAGTTATTTAGATAAAATTACATTACACAATTTCATTCTGTCTGGGAGGGTAAAACACTTGAAATACTAAAAGGATGAGAGTTCAAAACTCAGAGTATAGGGACATTAACTACTTCATTGTTAATGAGTGTTTGACAGATAAACAGCTTCATTCCTGACTTGTTCATAGCCATTGCAGGCATAATTAAATAAACCTGAATAGCATGCCCTAATGATATTATTTACCATACCTGACTCAATATGCTTCTCTTGTGGCAGTCACAAAGGAGGTGGTATCCCTACGGCCCTACTGTACAACAAAGGTATGAAAAGTACATTGGTAATTCTAGATTATGTAACACAAGCTATTGCAAATGCAAAAGCAATGCTAATTCAAAAAATTGATTATAAATAGCCAGTAACAGGCTAAATCAGCAACTGTCCTTTTAATATGACTCATTGCTTATAGTCGTTTTAACAAAAAGGTCAAGGAAAACGAATGACCTATTGAATTATGAGTGTCCTAATACAAATAATAAAGACAGCGATGTCCACAGTGCTTCAGAAAATTTTTAAGTAATGAATATAAAGAATACATTTCATGAAATGTGTGCAGTATATAATAAACATATTTATAATACACTAAAGTATATTAATAATCTATTACATGTCACCTCCAGTTATTTAGATATTGCTTGCTTATGACCCAGATAATGTATTACAGGTCAAATGGCATAATGTGTTTTGTCATCAAAAATAAAACTTTGGGCATTATAAGCATTTACAGGAAAACTCTATAAAAACTATAATATTCCATACATTATGTCTAAAGACACCCACTCAAGTAATTTTAGGCAGCTATTCATAAAGAAGCTCTGCTGAACTTCCCAAACAGCTGTTGAACTCCTGCCACATTTCTGTTGAGTGTGTGCTTTGCACTGCTGGGGACTCCAAGTGACTGGGCTGAATGCTGTGAAAACACTCTGTCATCCCCTTGCATGTATTAGTAGGCAGTGCTACGATACTGCATGGCAATGGAGTGCCATGTAGATTCTACAGGGCTACTCTTGTTGCATCAATCAAACCTAACAGTTTACTTGCACTTGGCGGCTTTCCCGGCCCCAGTTGCTACATAACCAAATCAGACAGAACTGAGACTGAAGAATCAACTTGGACACGATGAGCTGATATATTGGAAACAAGCTGGGCTGAAGTCAGTTCTTGCCTGTGGCCTCCTTTCTCCACAGCCAGGGATGATCGACTTTAAGAAGCAGAGCAGAAAATCAAGGAAAATTGAAGTCACAGTGCAGAATGCTTCTAAATGAAAAGTTATGAAATCCAGAAATGTTACACTTCATACAGGACGTAATATGAATTGTACATCATCAATATATTTGTGACTTCTTTACAAAATGTACATTTTTGTAAGGAGTTTAAAATTTATTTAATCATTGGAACTATTTTTGTCTTTTTCTCCTCAGCTGCCAGGTGCTTGTCCAACTCAAATAAACCTTACTATGATTTCTGTAACAGTGCTGCATATATCTATTATTCATTCCTCTGTGCCACTCTGCGGACAGGAGCACCCTATAAAAATAAACTGAAAAAATAAACTGATGCAAACTGTTGTTAATGAATTGTTCTTAATTCAGGAAAACTAACTGTTCCAAGAAACTGGAAATGGAAGCAAACTGGTGATAAAAGAAGATGCAGAGCAAGATTATGTTGTATATTTATTTGACAGATATCCTACATCAGCTCATACACATTAAGGTGTTTAAGCGCAGTTCATTATTATTATTATTATTATTATTAGTAGTAGTAGTACTAGTAGTAGTAGACTTCAGATTGAGATATAATGTTTAGTTGGTAAAACATCACTACTAGCTACTTACAGTGATTTAACCATTTTTACAGATGGGAAATTTTTACCAGAACAATTCAGGGTAAGTACTTTGTTCAAAGGTGCTACAGATGTGCTTTTAAAGTAGGTCTTTTGAGTGCAGAGTGACAATCACGATACTCATACAGAGAGTGCTACTGAGTGTGTTACTGTTGTGAAATACCTGTGGTCCCAGGTGACTCTACCCTGGAGAATTCAATGCCAGCTCCAATCAAATCCATGATTTTGTCAATCTGAGAAGGAGATGAAAACAAAAAATTAAGAACATAGCAGGTACTTCCTCCAAATTACACAAAACCTCCTCTTATATCCACTGCTTTAGTCTCGGCCCTTTCTCTCAGTTTTTACCTACAGAAGGTTCCAAAGTACACAGGAGCAAACTATATGGTGACAGCTGATTCAATTGTTCAGTTGTTTAGGAAGTGTCTTCAGATTTGTGTTCATGTGAACAAGTTGCACAAAAAAAACCACAGTGACTTTTTAATCCTTGTATCTAAGCACAAGTTTACCAGTGGCCAGTATGGTAAATTACATTTTTAAACTTGACAATATTCCCTGCTACTGTGCTGTAATTTCAATGCTGTACAATTCTTATAGAAAAAAATATATTCTTTCTACGTCCTTGGAAGGACTTTCAGCCAATCATGAAAGGTTAGGTGTATTCCCATATTCAGCAGACATACAGAAATTGAGCATTTAATCAGATTAAAATAATTAAACTCGTGGTTTTACAGGTGTCACCATTTTTTTCAATCTATGAATAAACAACTTGAACAAAGCTGTTTGACTGCATGTTTAATTCATTTATCACATACTTTTGCTGGGCTTTTGCTGAGCAGGTTTTTAAATAATTGTTCTCCATTGATAATCCTAGCAACCTCAGTACTCTAGGTGAAGGCTCAACTTGTTCAATAAGAAAAATAATGATTTCAGTAAAAACGCTATTTTAAATGTTTTGGTATGATGAAAACCTGTATATAGACCACAAACAGGACTAACTACCTTTGTTTTAAACACCAACACTATATTGGTATTGCTGTATTGCTTCCAAAACCAGCAGCAGCTTGACAGACACCCAGTGCTTGGCACAGTGGCAGAAATTAGGGGCAGTCATAACATAAGAGAAATTTTGATATAATATTAATGTGAGTCTGGGTAAGAAAAAGTCCCTGGGATCCATTTATTAGGAGAGGAAAATTCATGATGGAAGATATAAATCTTTGTCTAAGGAAATGCAATAGACCTTTATCCTGGAGCTAATCTGTATGTGAGGGCAGACATTAATTTGTTTATCCTGATTCCTGCAGTATATCCTTTTAGTATCTCAGCGTGTGTGTATGTGTGTCACAGCATGAGTCTGGCCAATGATTTATTGGGCTCAAGATTCAAGAGTCACTTATGAGAGGAATTTAATTTCTACTTCACAATTCTATTAATTTGCATGGACACAAGAACAGTGATTAAAGACTAAAAGTTCAGCAGAACCACAAGTACAGCTGTCCGTCACCCACAAGTGTTACCTGCTGTGCAATGACAGAAAAAGTCTGCTGAGGACAGATGATGATCTCACAGATTTTCAGAGGAGTCAAGACAAATTCTTATTTTCCTTCAAAGTGAGAGAGTCCACCTGAAGGTCAGATCATATAAACCCAGCATCTTTGATCAGACATGCTGGACATTGGTGACATCTCAAAGTACAGTGTCAGCTGCTTAAAACACTGAGAAGAGAAAGATGAGTCTGTTTCTCTTTGGTTCACCCTCTGACCAATACCCCTCTCCCACATCATTCCTCAACCCACAAAACCATCCCATACCATCCCAAGACTGTCAGTGCTTGATCTTAGTATGAAATCCAGTCACAGACCACACTAGAGCCCTGAACTGAACAAAAGAATACACTGAATACTGCAGCCATTGGCTTTACTCTACATTTTCATTTGATGTACTTTCAATGAAAAGGACATACAGTTCTCTATCTGTCATCACACACATACACACACACACAAACATACACACATGGAGGTATATATTAGTCTGAGGGATTTATGTGGTTTTTTTATGGGTGTGCTGAGATGCAGCCTAAGTAGTTGGTATATATCCAGTTTGCTGTGTTGGCTGGGGAAGCACAGTGGAATACTAATCAGCAGAATCAGCAATGAATGTGTTCAGCTGATCGAATGCTGTTGGCCCTGTGGCCAGAGACAGCCTCTGCATCATTTCTAGCACTGGGAACAATCCATTTCATTCCACGGTTATACTGCATTACTGCATAAAGCTTAAATGTGATATTTAACTAACTTCAGTATGAAACAGCTTCATTCTGCATGGCAATCAGATTCATTCTGTGGCCCTGTTCTAGTGACACGAGTGCTCTTCATGTGCTTGTACATCAGCTTTGAATACTGCGCATCAGCTTCACTGAGGCCTCCCAAACATTCACTTTGTGGTCTCACACGAGTGAGCTTCATGCATTAGATCCACTGGAATCTTCTTCAGCCTGTGACAATCAGTTGTCTCAGAGGTCTTTGTCTGATTTTCACTGAGCATCTGAACTTGTGCTCGACATCATTGCTTCCTTAGTACCATTTCTGATTTAAAGTTTTCCCCATGTTTGTTTTTTCAAAAGGGGTAATCATGGTGCAATGTGGTGATCATGTTTCTGTACCCTCCCAAACTAACAAAAAACAAAGACAAGACTCCTGCAGCAATACAGTGACCTCACAAGTTCCTGAGTTAACCCAGTTACATTCAAAGCTGGAGGCTCACTGACTTTAAATTATGTGCTGCAATGAACTGCTCTTTCTAACATATCAGCACACCACCTATTTGCAAAGCAGAAGGCTCACCAACTGTCATTTTCCTAAAGGCTACTTCATAAATCCCTGCAATGATCTTTTTATAATTTCAGGTTCATTTGATTATATTGTGGAACAACCGAACATGTGATAAATTGTCAATGAGATGCACAAAAAATTAAATTCCTATAATTAGATTGGAATCTCAGTGTATTTTGTTCTGATAATGCAATTCTTGACATTTGCTGGAACAATATAACTTCTGCATGACTTAAAGGATTTGCCTAGTATAAGTGAAACTGAAGGGATAATATACTATTTCTTGGAAGGAGTTGAAGTCAAGTCAACAGTCTATTTTTAACCACATTTAAACCTTTTGGTATATATCCCTTTGCTTGCTTCCTCAGTGGCCTCTGGGAAAAAAATATACCCCTAAAATGAGATGACAGTGAGTCATGCAAAAGGTACAACACTATGCCCTTATGATCTTTTCCTGCCAAAATGCTCCACATCATTAGGGGGAGGGGAGAGAACCTGTACTATTGAACTTTCAACCACAAAGTCTTCCTGCAACCCCCTGGAATAAATGCTTCTGAAGTATGTTATCAAACAGCTTTTCTTTGCTGGCATTTAAAGAGACATTTCTCACTTTGGAGCAGGGAAACAGGACTGAAATGGTGAGTTTGAGTTGTCAGAACGATCTCGGCTCTTGATTCAAATCTTTATTCACCATTTACATTAGGTTTTGGACACTGCTAAAACAAATATTCCATGTAACAGTCCCCAAAAGTGAAAACTTTAGAAATAGGAGTTTCAGTATAGGACACAGTGACATTTGCAGTTCTGTGATACATGTAACAGACAATCTAAAACAGACATATTTTCTTCTACAATCATATTCAATCAATTGTGATCAAGAATGTGGAAGGAATAAATTGACTTTGCCTTTTGCTGTTCTCCTTTAGCTCTGTCCTTTCTTCTCCTCAAACACAGACACACACACACAGGCACTCACAACCCCTGCAACCTCCACAAAGCAGCCCATTTATCGTCATGTCCAGCCTCTGTTGCAAGGGAGGGCGGTGACTGCATTTGCATTTGCAAGTCATGAGCCAGTTTTGTTCTGCACAGCCACACACTGCAGAGCCCCCCCATGTGTATATGTACGTGCATGTGGCTGTAGCTCTGTGTGTGTGTGTGTGTGCGCGCGTGCGTGCGTGTGCAAGAGAAAGAGAGAAAAGGGGGTATGCAGCACAATTTGAGGATGCAGCAAAACCAGATAGCCAATGATAGCAGTCTCCAGCCCCTTAGGCCCTCCTGTGCACCAGTTATCTGCAGAGACCTGGGCATCCAGCTGAGACCAATGAAAAGGAGAGAACACAGCTGTGTTAAAGAAAGCCAACAAACACCCAATAACTACAGATTTACTCATGAATTGGTGATGGGTGACCATTACAACAGTGAGAAGGGAAGGATGTCTCTAGATAGAAGCTCCCCAAGACATGTGGCAACTCAGCATCCTGTTAGTTGCCTCTTTGTATCACCTGCTTGATTCTATCCTCTGCCCTTTGTAGGAAAACAGTGGATTTTAAACAAAGTTTTGTTTGCTGCAGCATACAAATGTCCAGCTCCACAGGAAAAAAAACATAGTGAGCTGCAAATCATGCCTTGCTCCAGCAAATCTTGATGTGATGTTCTGAGATTGATGTAGGTTTAAGATCTAAGGATGGGGCAAACAAAGGGTAACCAACACCTTAGGAGAGCTGAGGTCCTGCTGTACCTTCGAAAAATACTTCAATACCCTAGAATCTACTCTAAAATGTTTCAATCTTTTTTAAAAATAGTTACCCACTTGTTGGTCTGCAGCTACTATTGGGCATTCAGGTTATTTTATGGCTATTGTGCTTCTGAGATGCACACGGCAGTGCAGCTTATGCTCTGTCAGAATACCAGCAATGCACTTTCCTGGGTCTGAGCACTAGCCCGGCTACCCAGGTGAAGGAACACGCAGCAGTACAGAACCTTTCACCAGTTATTTTGTTCGCATGCTCAACAGTTGCCCAAGGTGATGTGAAACTAAACATTGGTTCAAGCTAAGCATTGTTTCAAAGTTTCAAAGTCATAGTAGTGCAGAGGTGTGAGAGCCATGTGGTGCAGTGGTAGCAACAAGATTATATAAAGACTAATGGACTGATGGAGCAATATGGCAATACCAGAAATTGCTGTGACTGAGACAGGATAAACATGGGTGAATTGAAAGGAAATGGGATTTGTGTGAAGCTGTGATATTAATTCCAAGGTGCCATTGATTGTGCACATTGCAGCAAGGTGACATTCTTACCAGCAATAATTAATTAATTAATTAATTATTTAATTATTTAATTAATTAATTAATTAATTAATTAATTAATTAAAATAAATAAATGAATAAATAAATATTACTTTCCTATCAAATCATAACTGCTGAGTTACGTCAAGATTTTACTTTAGGCAGTGGGTAAAAACTGCAATTTCAAACAGGGCTTGCTTGCTAGTGGTTAGGACTCATCCCAGAAAGGATCCAAATTTAAGATGAAATGATATCATAGCAGAACATGCTGCAGGAGACAAAGAAATCACTGCCATTATCTACACTCCATAACTGCACACTATTCTAGCCACACCAAACACCAAATGCATTTTGCTGTCCGTAAACGTATTTCCTCCACAGTCACATTTACTCACACTAACACTATTCTACTCTCGATAAATGGTTCTGTTTTTGATAAATGCACACCAGATTTTATAAATACTTTCTGGACTTCATCAGTGCATTCCACTCTCAATAAATGTGTTCCTCTCTGGATAAAAATCTTCCGCTCTCCATAAATGCTTTATGCTCTACAAAATATTTTTCTTGATAAATCCATTTTGCTCCCCATTCCCATCCTACTAACAAGAGAAAGAGAAAGGAAGCCTGTGCTTGAGACTTATTGAACATTAAGAGGTGAAGCATGAACAAATTTCCTGTAAAACATTATTAAATGAGCTTAGCAGATCACTGTCAAGGTCTTCTTAGTTTATTCATGCTGGAGTCACGGTGGTAATCTGCTCCATCAGCAACTACCTTGCCTAAAGCTGCAGCTATTTTAATTTCCCCCTAAAAGAATGTACAGAGAAGCTGAATTAATTATGAACAAGACAGTTTAGACTACTCACGTTTTTAAAAGTTATATGGTTGCTGTGTCAATACAATGTACTTACTAAAAAAAGAAAATATTGACTTTTCCACTCTGCTGAAGAGTTTCTCACATATAATGCAGTTCACTGAATTTAGAATTAGTGATGAAAACGTCAAGAGGTTATCAGCTTTCTTGGATTTACTTACAGTTTTGCACTATTTACGAAGACTCAAAACTAATTTACTCTTAAATATGCAAATTAATATATTACTGTTAAGTTTAAACTGCTTACTTTTTAATGCAAAATCCACTAGATGTTAATAACAAACAAATTTCAGAGTTAGGTGTGGGGAATACAGGATTAACATTCCCAGAATGACAGTCATTTCCATCACTGAACTATAGTCTTCCAGGTGTGATGTAAATATGTGGTACATGTCTTGCAATTCCAAAAATATCCAACAAATGCATATGTAATTAATAATCCTTATTTCAAAAGGAAACTAAAAAAACTGCTGTACTTTCAGTGCCTGAACTGACTGAAATTTTATTTTAAGATGCAAAGTTAACAAGCTGTTAATGCTATTAACCTAAACTCTACAAATTTTATACTAGAAATGAATGCTACAATGATGTCAAACTGTCTGTCTATTCAGTTATATCAACCTAAAAACATTGGTGCACCGGAAAGAATAATTTCTACTGGTTTAAGAGTTTTCAATGAAATAAAACCTAAAAATAAATTACAGCAAAAGAGGTCAAGCAATATTCTGATCTTGTTCTTTGTAGACTGTTTGGTATTTCATGTAGGAGATGATCTTGCTCTTTCATCTGTAAAGTAACTGGTGTTGATGTGTTTAGAGTAGATTAGGACGTAGATAAAATGAGACTGTGTAATTGCTCAGGAGAGATAATTGTGCAAGACTACAAAGTGATAAATGTCAGTTAAAATCTTCTAGTAAACCATACCTTTTATTGTCACTGCAACAATAAAAAGGTGACAATTTACAACATTTGAAACAAATATGAAAATCATGAGGTAAGACTAACTAGTTAGGAGGCCAGTAAATACCTTATGCAATATTCTGAAACTGTAACTGCATTATCATATGTTTACAGTTTCTCACTTAAAATATCAAATGTGGAAGTGTTCTGTAGACCTCTCCAGGAAATTTGCATCATATCAAAAAAGTGAGCAAGCTGATGGGAAGACCTCTCCTAGGCTACTGCCCAGTGAATCTGGGATAGGGTCCGGACCACCAAGGCCCTGAGAATGACATGCGGTTAATGAAAGTGAATATGAGTACAAGTTTTTGTTTGATATTTAAATTTAAAATGTTAAAAATTAAAAATGACAAAATGAAATCCAAGTTTAATTTAAAGTAATTTAAAAGTGAATTATATATGCAGTTAAGGGAAAATTCTTAATACGTCTAATCATAAAAGTATGATGCCTGTCTCCTGGTTCAGCAGAGGTGTTGATCTCCTCTAACACAATGGAAACTACTGATGGAGGGCAACAGGCCTCATCTGGCCATATGCACAGCACAGGACATAACTCAGGGGAAAGGAGAGGAGGGAACTGAGAGTGGGGCAAGAGGTTAATCTTAGAATGCAAAAAGGGTCAGAGGGTGTCTTTAAAAATTCCTCAAAATTTGGCAGCAAAACTGAAGCATGGGCTGGTTGGAAAACAGGATGCCCTTGAGAACAGGACACTCCACCCAGTGCTGCAGCAGTAAACATCACCCCCCCATGCTAGGCAAGTGCTGCTGGTGGGGGGGGGTTGTGTGACTGCTTTCCAAGGCTACTATAACCCTACCAGCAGAAATTCTTCATGAATATATTAAATAAGCAGAAAATACTTAATTTTTATATTGTGTCAGAGTCCTAGTACTGGTCTCAGTAGTGTTTTTCTGTCTTTTTTATGAAAACTGACAGGCAAAACATACTAGCCATGTTTGAAAGGGAAAAAGAATTTTTTTTGTCGCTTTTAGTTTTTAATTGTATTTAATATTAACAGAAACGCGGAAGAACAACATTCACTGATAACTGCAAAAACTGATGCCCTTAAAAGATAAACTAATATATAAAGAAAACAGAGTGACATCACTGCACAGAGAACACTTGACTTCCAGGAGCTGATATACCTCAGAATATGATTTGATCATCCCAATGACAAATAAAGAGCTGACTCAGCAATTTCTGCTGCACTCAGCTGCGTGGCATTCAACTACAGGGATGCATACTCATATTCTCTTCTGGATTTGATTATGGAACACATGGCAAAAAAGTCCCACTTTCCAAGAACTTGTGAATACAGCACTCCAGCTACAAAAGCCCCCACATTCTTGCCAATCCACACACTCTTTGTTCTACGTGAAGTTCCTCAAGACTAACAGAGCAGTTGTCTCTATAGGAGAAGATAAAAGAGCAACGCACACAAGTAATCTTCCAGAGAGGAAGGTGGGTGGGGGGAATTTCCTTCCCAATACTCTAACAGCAACAGTCAGAGAATTAGTGGTGTCCTAGACTCTGTGTGTGTGTGTGTGTGTGTGTGTGTGTGTGTGTGTGTGTGTGAGTGTGTGTGTGTGTGTGCGCGCGTGCGTGATCCAGTTTCTGTGGACCCCTCCCACACATCTAAACAGAACACATTTATCACCCTATTGTCAAAGCAACTGTGAACGTGGTGCAGCAGTTGGCAAGGCCCCTGACACATATATGAATGAATTAAAAAAAACACGTTCTTAGCTAATTTCTTGAGATTTGAGATGCTTACCAAATGCGGTTAATCAAAGTTCAGTAAGGACTGCAGACAGCAGTCTGCATCAATACTTGAATATAATGGATTTCACACAGAGCAGAGCTGTGAATCACAGAGAACATAAGGCAGGACCAAGTGCCTGAAGAACATCAATAAATGTTCTCCCATTTGTAGTTCTATCTATCTGGCATAAACCGTTTCCATTTAAATTGTCCAGCACCACCATTTTTGTTGGTGCACATTCTGTGAGTGATAGTGTAATGTATGTCTATGGAGTAGTTAGAAGATCAGAAGAAAAGTGGGTCCAAAAGAGATGGGCTTTGAGACCCTTCTTGAATTTTGAAAGGGAATCAGCAGTTCCCTGGGAGATAGGGAGCTCACCCCATCATATCTGAGACAAAACTGAAAATCTACAGAATTCTGTCCTTCTGAGTTCTGTAGTTCCGCTTACATATTTTTCACTTCCTTCACTTTCCCATTGCACATCTGGTTCTTTTTCACCTTTCTGTGTTTTACTTCCTCTATCCTTCTTTTTAATTCATCTCAATGTAAACCTCTTTCTTCTGCCTCTCTCCCTCTGCAGCAGTTGTATACGAACATTTCCAGATTCCCCATACTTCTGTGTCCCTCTTTTGCTTTCAATTCCAGCGATCAGCGTTCTTACCTCATCCCATTCTGACGCATATGATGGTGACCTCTCCAGTGGGTTCTCCTCAGCACTGAAGCTGTACGTTGACTTGCTCTGTCTGCCAAAACTCACCTCTTCCTCACTGTCTGGTGAAGCCAGCAAGTCTGAATCTGACCTAGAGAGGTTGCGGGAGAGCCTCAGGTCTCCTGTTGACCTCACTTTGTCAGTAGCTATGGCCCTAGGTGAGTTCCATTCCTGGAGGGTAGAGTGTACCACAGTAGGGTACACAGTTTTAGGATCATAATCCAAGAGGGGGGCCGACATGGCCATGGTTAGACAGGGCTAACCACTCAGTCCCAAGTAGTATGATCAAAGAATCCGTCAGGCTCTCGATCTTCCTAGTCCTTCGTTGTAGGACAAGATTTGCCAAGGAGTTTTGAAAGTAGCTGTGGGATCCCGGGCCTTTTGGTCCTGGCTGAGCTGAACATTGTCTGGGAAAGGCAGGAAAAGAGGCGGAGGAGTGAATCGGGGGGCGGGGGGAAGCTGGACAGACAGTGACAAGGAATGTCTCCCAGACGGCACTAATAAGATACCGCCCATGTGACAGCAAACAAATCTTTTCTTGTTGAGAGTTTTTCTTTTTTTTTAGGAGAATGAGAAAGACTTGTCACTATACACAGCTGCAAAATTCCACCCTCAGGTTGTCCCTGAATGCCCTCCCTATGGGTTTTGCCATCACCTCTTACTGACTCTCTGCCTGAGTTAATGTAAAGACTTCTTTATATACATTTATCAGATGAATTAGGTAGCAGTGAATAACTCCAGTAGGAAGACTTGATTTGTATAAGCATAACTCTGGAATAGAAAACATGTTTTATACATGCAGATAATATGAAGTGCAAAAAGAATCTGAAATCACTCATCCAGCTTGACTATCTGCTCTTGCCTCAACAATGACAGAACACTGAAGAACAATGACAGGACACTGAAGCACCCCGCCCCCTCTAACTCCTAGCAGTTTTTACCTATGCAAAGGGAGTTGCAGTGTTCTTTTTCAGCTATTCTGCAGAGACACAACACCCGTTCTATGGTTTCATCTGACAGGCTGCAGAGCTTCTGCTATTTCTTCTCTCCTCCTTATCTTTACATTCTTACTAAGTGCTATCGTCAGTCTTCAGGCCTTTCTACTGTCCTCCCAAATACTCAGAACTCCAGATACCACCAAATGGAAAATCAAACTCTAAGAGACTTTTCTTACATATTTTCCACACTTATGTCGCAATTGGGCTGGAGATGGTGCAAATTTGTTCACTGGGGAATGGTCACATGTCTGAATGCACTCAGATATGTGGAATGCAAGGGTGCGGTTCGGTACTCACCTCACCACAACAATGTGGGCCACGGGGCCATTGGTTCACCAAACCAGATTTCAGTGCCCCACTTAGAGATACTGGGCTTGTTAATCTTTGTTCTCCATAAATACTGTAGTGTATTTGCTGTATATGTAATACAGTGTATTATGACAAAAACTCAAGAGCAGATGAGGGAGATGGAGTGCATCTCTTAACTCTTTTACTAAACGTAGATTCAACGACACACACAGCACCATTAATCAATCACTGAGCATCAGTCCAACAGTAGACATATAGTAGAATAGGCAACTGGCATGCAGAGTATATGCAATAATTACTGCCAAGAGAAATTTAAATAGACCAGCAGGGAGACTATATTTTATCAGGTGTGAATATGCATCTCTTTTTTAAAAATTTTCTCTTTTTTAAAAACAGCTTCATAATATGTTTCAGTCTCAGCACTATGCATTATCATTGCCTTTCTCTTTAATAAGTGAGACCAGATTGTGTACTGGAGTACAAAAAAAAACAGTGAAACCTACGTTTTCCAACATTACTCATCCTTTGTCTGGGCCACAATGAGAAAGTTGGAAACCTTTTTAAATAATATTTTAACAGGAGTGTGCCAAACACAGCTTTTGATGCAATACATTAAAGTTTTGCCATTATTTTATATCCACCATGAAGCTTTTTGTTTTTATAGTATACCTAATGAATTTTACCTTTACACGGAAGTAAACTGTATCAAATGTTGCACTGATAGTTCCTCCACACAGTAACACTGACCCTATACTGATGCCAATTTCACACTGGGACACTGGACCACTGCTCCACAATATTCTGTACTGACCACTGAGTCACACTCCATTGCCAAGGGTATCAGGGGACTTTTTACACAGTTAGAAATCTATGAATTAGTGCATGCATAAGTGTGCCACACATTTCTGTGCTTTGATTTTAGCATTAAAAAAAACTGAAAAAAATGTTTTCTCACAAATGTGCAAGCAAAGAATGCACAAATGTAAAAAGTAGCAGCTGGTTATGGAATGTGTACTGCCAAATGGTAACTGCTGCCCTGCCCAGAACCTAAAAACCACTCAGCTGTCCACCCAAAGCTGAAACAGTGGGAAGCCAAGTGTTAAGACAGGTGCAACAATTCCACCAACATATCAGTGCCTCACATGGGCAACAACCAATGGAGAGGAGCCAGAGCAGCTCCCCTCCCAAGACTGGTTGGCAGTTGACTCTTGCCTGCATCACAAGCAAAGAAGCAAATATGATTTACAGTACAAGAAAATAAGGAAAGCCCCTAGTTCTGTAAAGACTTCTGCAGAAGTTTATCCTCCTTTGTGCTTTTACTGTTGAAAGTGTATGTGTGCTTGTCTGTTTTAATACATATGAAGGCAAATGTGTATGCATGAGTGCTTTTGGATGTTCAAATACCTGCGTGCAGGTGTATATGCGGGGAGTGTGCTCATTAGTGTGTTGCATGGCTGGATACAGCATGTGTATGTGTATATACATTTGTGTGTGTTTAGCATATCGTGAGTAACTGAAGAGAGATGTTTCCTGCACAAAGTTTATGCAAAGGTCTGCATTCTGACACTGCAAAAACAATGGCAGGCAGAAAGCAGTGTTTTAGACTTCCTGTGCAGATGATAACAATAGCTGATGATAGATTAAACACTACCCCCCATCAGTGCTTGGATAGTAACAGAGAAAGATCCAGTCTGCATACTAGCATAATAAAATATGCTTCTCATGTTTATGAGAATTGCTCATACTAAGACATCAACTCACATTCAGTGACTGTAATCAAAGTGCATAAATTAATTCTAGGAAAGCATTAATCATATGTTCTTGTTTACCTTCAACCCAGGACTAAAATTTAAAAGTCAACTCACTTTCATTAACTGCTTCTCCAGGTCAGAATCATGGTGACCCAGAGCTTTTGGCCATAGAACACAGAGCTAGATTAGTGAGGGTACAACCTGGACTGGATACCAGTCCATTGCAAACATCTACATTACAGTTTGTGAAATTACTAAGTACTTTAAGAATATGCTATGTGTGACTGTATATTAAATTATATGATATATTGGCTTACCTTTTGCAATAGTGCCCTACAATGGAGACCATTCTTCTGGGTCTTTGATTCCTGACTCCGAATTCTCAATCGTAGAAGTTGTGTGATCCTCATGGATCAGATGAAAAATCAAAGCTCACCAGCCTTCAGAGAATGATAGATACTATCAGTGGTAAATAATCTAGATTTTCTGCAGCAACAGCAAAAACTATGACAGTAAACAGTCAGCACATTCAGATCATACTTAATTACTAAATTTTGGATGGAAATGTACCTCAGCTATTAAGAGAATCCATACTGATTCATCTGATATACCAGCCTATGGCACAATTCATTCAGATGGAGGACAGGTCAGAATATGAATCATAATTAGATTGATGGGATATTGGACAGGACTGATCAGATCTACAGTGAGACAGTGAACATACTGCTGACAGAAGCTTTTAAAGGTCATCAGCTGGTGACAGCATTCCATGATCACCCAGTGACAATTATTAAAAGTCAGGATGGAAGATGTGTGATGTCGAGAGAAATCAAAAGGCAAAGATATATAAAGAGACAATGTCCATTATGTACTGTAGCCTGGAACTAACAAGCTTTCATATGATAGATGGGCCACACAAAGCTCTTCTTTTTCAAGGCTTTTGCTCAGTAAAAATATGTGAATGAGAAACTGTCACGAGCACACTTAAGGAAATGCCTTTCATATTCAAGAATTAGAGAATAGTGCTACATCTATGCCAAATGCTCTTTACTGTTATCTCCTGAAAATTTCATCATTGTGCTTGTCAGTGGGTGTTGTAGACAGTTGCATTGCTGTGTGGGGAGTGTTTAAGTTTTGTATTAATACATAATTGTTTTTCTCATTACTAAATGTTTTTTAATCTATATTAAGAAGTCATTGCATTTCTTCAACCATTATTTTACAGCATATGATGTGGATAAATAGATAAGAGGGTTGATAAAAAATTACTAAGAATTTATTCCCTTCTCAGAGCTGAAAAAATTTAGTGTTTGTTGATCACCCCTCATATAGTATGGCAATATGCAGGGCTGAATTTCACCAGCAGATGTGTGAAACAGAACCACAGCCCAGGCATTTTGTGTGGCTGCTCTATCAGACCATACCATTTATAAAGCATGGAGCATATAAAAAGGAGAGTACACCTCCAATAAAAATGCTGCATTAAGCATTATAGTTATAAAGCAATAAGGTCATAAAGTAATTTCCAAGAAATATGCTATACATATAAAGACTGAATGAACTCTCTATTAATTTGAACAGCACTTTCAGACCCCTGGACTACAACATTCAGTTCTATAAAAATACCCAATAATCTGCTGCTATCATATGAAACAGTGACAAAGGTTGTAAAATCAACAAGACCCCAGTCTGAAAGTATTAAGATGCTTTACAGCAAATTTTATGTGCAAGGAACCCTTACTGTCATTTCCTGAGAGAGATACTTGAGCTGAGACGCGAGTTATTGTTACAAAGAGAAGGAAGAGATGATGGAAGTTGATGAGCGATAGATGTGGTGTGATTTTATAACCCAGTTATGGAGAGAAAGCAACCAGGGGGGCAAACACACATAGTTTAATTCAGAAATGTAGCCAGCAAGGTTTAATGGTTTTCACGAGAAACCAGCATTGGAAATTGCAGTAGTCACAAAGATACCGACGAGACATGAGAGCAAGGAAAGCCTTGGTAACTCATGGTACTGACATGTAGGTAGGTTGGGGCGATCACTGGCAAACATCTGAATCAGGGATGCGGTCTGATGTCAGAACACTTGCATGTTGTTCATGTGAGCCCTTAATTTCCTGGATTGCATCCTTTGCCCTTTGACCGCAATCGCGTGACTTGTGTGTGATGTGACAGTACCCCATCCCCCTCCAGGGCCACCTCCAGATGGCCAAGGGTGGTCTGCCAGGGACTGATGGAACTTCCTCACCAATTCAGGACCCAAGATGAAAAGGGGCAGGATCCAGGAGCGCTCCTCAGGGCCATAACCCTCCTATTCGACCAGATACTGAACACCCCAGCCCTTCTGCTAGATATATAGGATCGGCCTAATCGTGTAGGCAAGGCTACCATCGATGATCCGAGGAAGAGGGGGAGTTGGGGTTGGAGGGGACAAAGGGCTGGTGATGAATGGTTTAAGGAAGGAAATGTGAACGACCATGTCAACCTTCACTGATGGATACAGCTGGAGCTGGTAGGTAACAGGGTTGATTTGGTGGGTGATGCAGCTGGGTCTGATGAATTTGGGGGTTAGCCTGTGAGAGTCTGTGACTAGGTTGAGGTGTTGTGTGGACAGCCAAACCTTGGCACCTGGATGAAACAAGCGTCTCAAACAGTGCTGGTGTTGATGTTGCTGTTGGTACTGGGTGTTGGCCTGCTAGATAGCAGACTGAGCCCTTTCCCAGGTGTGGCAGCACTGACGGACCAACTGCTGGGCTGTGGGCACTTAATAGGTGAGTGTAGGCTGGTACCTATAGCACACTTTAAATGGGGAGAGGCCTGTGGCCGCTGAGGTAAGTAGGTTCTGGGAGAGTTCGGCTCACACTAAGTACTGATTCCACTGCTGACTGCAGGCTAAAGCAAAACACCTCAGGAATCTATCCAGCTGCTGGTTGGCCTGTTCTGCCTGGCCATTAGTCTGGGATGGTAGCCAGAGAACAGGCTGGTGGTGGAGCCAATTAGGTGGCAGAAAGCCTTCCAAAATCAAGCAGTGAACTGGTGCCCTCTGTCTGAGATGATGTCCTGAGGGAACCCATGCCGATGTACTGTGCGCTCCAGTATCAGGTCAGCAGTTTTTTGAGCTGATGGGAGTCTGGTCGAGGCCACGAAGTGCACAAGTTTGGAGAAAGTCAACTATTGTCATGAGAGTCCGGGAGGCCGGTGAAAAAATTGACTGATGTGAGAACAAAGCCGTTGAGGCACCAGCAAAGGCTGTAGGTTTCCAGCTGACAGAGTGTTGGGGGCTTTGGCCTGGGTGCAGATGGTTCGTCCAAACTAGGAATCTACTAGGAGCTACCCCGGAGCCAAGGCTATAACTCCTCCAGGGCTGAACTGATAGCCAGCAGCTCACGCTCCCCCACCCTGTAACGGTGCTAAGTGGGGGAAAATTTTCAGGAAAAGTAGCAACAAGGGTGGAGTCTGGGCCACGTTAGAAGTGTCCACCTCCACCACAAATGGCTTCGCTAGATTTTGATGGATGAGGCTGGGTGCAGAGGTGAACCGAGCCAGTAGATTCTGGAGAGTGCTCTTAGCTTGGGGGGAATGTGAAACTGCCAAGGTGGGAGTTTGGTGAAGGCCTTGAGTGGAGCTGCTACTGAACTGTCGTGCCGAATGAATTGCTGGTAGAAGTTGGTGTACCCCAGGAAGTGCTGGAGCTGCTTTAGTGTCACGACCCTACACCCTAGGGTAATATGACAAACCCCAGGAATGTAGTGGAGCACTGGTGGAAGGCACTTTTCTCTAACTACAAGTACAGTTAGTGGGCGAACAGACACTTTAGCTTGGCCGGAACACGGCAGATGTGGTCCTCTTCCGTCTTCAAGTACACAAGGACGTTGTCCAGGTTCAGATCAGACTCCTCAGCCTAGCATGTCTCAGAGGACATCATTCATGAAATGGAACATGCTGGGGCCATTGGCTAACTGAAATGGCATCGTGAAGTACTTGCAGTGGCCAGTGGGGGTGATTAATGCTGTCTTCCACTCGTCCTTCTCCCTCACACAGGTGAAGAGGCACCTGAGAGGATGTCCAAGGTGGTGTTCATCAACGGAAGAGGGTGACGGTTCTTAATGGTGACCTTGTTGAGCCCTCAGTAGTCTATGCAGGACCGTAGCACTCTGTCATTCTTGGATACAAAGAAGAACCCGGCACCAGAAGAAGAATTAGAGGGCCAGATGAAGCCATTATGAAGAGCCTCAGCTATGTACTTCTACATAGCACTATTCTCCTCGGGGGACAGGGAGAACAGATGATTTCGAGGGGGCATGGCACCTGGCAGGAGGTTGATTGCTATATCATATGGTCAGTGAGGTGGCAGTTGGCATACAGGCCCCCACTACAGTACACAGCAGGTTGACCAGGAGATGTGGGGGTCGTGTCTGGCAAGCCAGGGGTAGCCTAAGATGAGAGGGGTAATGGTGGTGCTGGTGACAAGAAAACAGATCTCCTTGGGGTGTTCTCCAAGGGACATATGAATGGCACTGGTAAAGTGGGTGATAGGTGTGGATGTGAGGGGCTTACTGTCCACAGAAGTGAAGGTAAGAGGCTGGGGCATTGCTTTCCCAGAGAGGAACACAGCTCTTGATCAGTGAGGTTCTCTTCCACCACAGAGTCCACAAAATCTATTGCTGTTCCTTGCTGATTCGTCTGCTGGAGCTGCATGAACAGGATCAACTCAGAAACACCCGGGGTGGGGGAGATGTCAGGGCCAGGCAGGACTCCCCCGATGGCAGCTGGCACCCCTGTATTCCGGCCAGCTAAGAGCACTTCACCAGTATGTGTCCAGCAGCACTGCAGTATGCACAGGGGCTGTTCCTCCATCGGTGTTCTTGCTGTACCATGGTTAAATGCAAAAGGGCCATCTGCATCGGTCCCTCGGGAACAGTGGGCCACCAAAGGAGATAGAGGTTTAGACAGAGCTATTGTAATTGGCGCAGGTGGTGGTATGAAGACCATACACAGATTAGCTTTAGGATGGGTTGGCAGGCATTGGTCCAGGCGCAGGGACAGCTGGACTTAGCCCTTCCAGGTCCATCTCCCACCCAGAGAGCTCATCTTTGAGGCAGCCCCCTGTAGAAAGCAGTGCGGAGTGAAGCAGGTCACATCTTCTCGACTGCCAAGGTTGGGAACTCTGCTTCATAGCGGCTCACGGATTGGTTCCCCTGCCTCAGGTGGTACAGCTTGGAGTCTGCCTCCACAACACTGGCTGGGTGGTCAAATATGCTCCAGAGCTCTGCCGTGAATTGTGCGCAGTCTCCACAGCATGTAGCATTGGACTCCAAGAGCACAGAGGCCCATTCTAGACCCTGCCCAGACACCAAGAAAATCAGGACAGCAACCTGCATCTGGCTGGTGGGGTAGCACACAGGCTGGTGTGCGAAGATGAGGTTCAGCTGGGTGAGGAAGCCCTGGCATGAATTCCCTGAGCCGTTAAACTTCTTGGGCAGACCCATCTGCAGCTTAGCTGCAGGGGGACCAGAGGTGAGTAGTGTCTACGGGTGCAAGACGGTCATCAATAGCTGGTGCACGGTCTGTGAAAGGTTGCCTAGCATGGTTTGCCAACCTTCCAATGTCTCCCTCAGACGAGCAACCTTGTCCTGCAGTGCAGTGAACTCCGCTGGGTTAATCGCAAGTTTGTACATTCAGTAAGGGATGTAGTCTGGTGTTATAACCCAGTCGTGGAGAGAAAGCAACCAGGGGGGTGAATGCATGCAGTTTAATCTACAAACACAATCAACAAGATTTAATGGCTTCCACCAGAAACAGGCGTTGGAAATCACACTGATCACAAAGATGATGACGACACACAAGAGCAAGGAAAGAATCAGTAACTCACAGTGCTGAAGCATAGGTAGGTTGGAGTGATGGCTGGCAAACATCTGAATCAGGAATGCAGTCCAATGTCAGAACACTTGCATATCGTTCTCGTGAGCCTTTTATTTCTGGATTGTCGTTTGCCCTTTGACCGCGATCGTGTGACTCCTGCGTGATGTGACAATGAGCTCAAATTTTAAAGAAGAATGATGGAAATGGGAGAAAAGAGATGCTTTTTTAGTGAATGAGGCAGGTATAAAAATGTTGCAGTATACGGTTTGGCGACTAACACATCCTTTAATTCATCCATCCATCCAACCATTATCATAAACCAATTTATCCTGATCAGGGTTGTGGCAGTCTGGAGCCTAACTTGGAATCACTGGACACTAGGTTGTGAAAGTACACTTAGAATGGGACACCAGTCCATCGCAGGGTGACCACGCACATATTCAAACACAGTCACACACTACGGATGATCTAGAGTGACCAATTGACCTGAAATACATGTTGTTCGACTGCAGGAGGAAGCTACAGCACCCAGAGGAAACCCACACAGACATGGGGGAGGGACATGCAAACTGCACACAAACAGAGCTGATTTCAAACCTGTGCTTGAGCAGCCCGTGTGCTTAGAAGCAGCACACCCTGGGTCACTGTTCTTGCACTTGCATTTTAATTGAAACCACAAAATAAAATGTATATATTGTAAGATAAAGGATGGTACTGCCATGGCTGGGGTGCAGTTTTATCTGTAACAGCTTTCAATTACCTACTACTGCCAAGCCTCCAGAGGATTAAGAGGGGAAACTGAGGCCATATTGGGCTAAATGGACCTCATTATTTAAGTCAGCTGGCCTGAGGACTATGAGGTCATTGCCTGGTGCAGCATGTATGGTTTGTGTTTATGGTTTGGTTTCTTTTGTTATTAAAGTAATTTTTGTTAGAAACCTGCTGGACAATGCCTTTCATTTTATCATTGTGGCTGCCTCCACCCCACAGCTGGCCACAATATGTAATGTATAGAAATTTAAGACAAAGGAATTATAATGTTAAGGTTAGTGAATTAATACCTGAAACACAGCTACTGTGGAATGGACTGGCACCCCAGTCCAGAATCTGAGTAACTCAACACCCTGTGCTTCCAGGACAAGCTCTGGACCATGAGCAAATAAGTAAGTGAGACAGAGTAATCTAGAGTACTTGAGGGTTACAGCTTAACATGGTAGAATTGGTCACTACACTGTAATCACATCATCTCTACAAAACTGACTAGGCCTGGTGAAAGAGTTTTGGTTACTCACTCTTAGAAACAAGTCCCAGTGCTAGATCAAGTTGACAAAGAAAAGGAGCTGCAAGAAATTTAGCCCAGAACAAGGTACAATTAAAACTCAATTTACGCACTTAATTCGTCCCTGAAAATGCTGCACATTTTGTGTATAATAGAAAGCTATTTTACATTATTTTAAATGCAGAAAAATAATGTGTTCCAAGCCCATCCAAAAACCCCAAGCCAACTTTCCCAAATACCAATAAAATGCTACAAAACACCTTGTAACACATTTACCACTGCCCTACACAGTGCAGAAATTGTCCTGTGCAGTAGAACATGGCACAGTTGAGCAAGAACTGTGTTGCTTAGTGCAAAATGAGAAGTAAGTAAAGTGAACAATTTAAAATAAGACAATTTATTGCAATGAATTGCTACAGTACTCGTGAGTGATAAGAACAGTTCATTGTGGTGGGCAACAACTCAGTTATTTTAATCCTTTCAAATATTCAGCTCCATCCTGTGCACTTTTCAAGCCCTATTACCTTTTTTCAACTTTTCTACAAGCTTTTCAGCCCCATTTTGCAGGATTACACTTTATTTGATTAAATTAAATTAAAATGATGATGCTGTAATAAACGTGTAGAAACAAAGCAAACATGGCACAGGATATTAGCAGTTATGTCCCTTACAGCTTGCTGTATTAAGTCAAAGCAGAATATGAAAACAAGTTTGTTGCACAACATTTAAACAGAATTTTTTGATTTCTTGGAGATGAATTTCTGATGTTATGTTATACTTCTGTGTTTTAGCCGGATGTCTGTTGTGCAGACTGGGAGCTGGTATTAAAAGATTACCGGAGTTATAGAAAAACTGCATATACCAGGGTTGTGTATACCAGGGTGTATCTGTAGATGTGAAAGCGACTGCTTAGGGAAAGCAAGATGCCACTGGAACAGTTTTCCAACATTTATAATAACATTATTGATGGTAATAGCTGGCTAATTACACCCCTCTTAATCCAAGTGAATGATATGCTATTGCAAACAGCTACAAACACCTTTTCTGACCTGAAGAAGCAGTTAATGAAAGTGAGTTGACTTTTAAATTTTAGTCTTGGGTTGAAGGTAAACAAGAACATATGATTAATGCTTTGCTAGAATTAATTTATGCACTTTGATTACAGTCACTGAATCTAAGTCGGTGTCTTTGTATTAGCAATTCTTGAGAAAATACACGTGAGAAACATATTTTGTTACAGTAGTTTGCAGAATGACTCTTTCTCTGTTACTATCCAAGCACTGATGGGGGAAGTATTTAATCTATCATCAGCTATTGCTCTCGTCTGCATCTAACAGGAGGTCTAAAACACTAATTCTGCTTTTTGCTAAATGTTTCTTGACCAAGATTCCTTTAGTGATTTTTCATTAATTCCCATAATAATCAGTTTTACAATAATATTTAACAGTATATAATACAAACAAGACCAATGATTCCAAACAGGAAGCTCCTAAAGTGTCCTCAATCTCCTCTCAGCCTGCATGCTACCGCTCTGGCTCCCGGTCATCCTGTTTAGTATGAAAGGCCATGCTCTGAGGAGCAAGCAAATGTGACCACCACTGTTGTGAAAGGCTGCATTCAGGAGCTGAAGTGGCTTGTCCTTTTGCTTTGTCCACTCTGAGGCAACAAGCTGCTACCACTGCATACCAGGATAATGTTAGGTCAGTCCTGGATGAGGCTGCTGGCACAAAGTTCCAGATTACAGGAACCACTCCTCAGGCCCCAGAGAAAGGGCTTCTGGTCCAGCGCCAGAGCTTAAACACACTAGGTTACAGGCAGCTTGCTTACTAGCCTTGTTGTCACCCACGAGTACCTGACAGCTCACTCCTTCCTGTCTCCTCAAACAACAGTGAAGGAATCTGAGTGTAAATGGCTGAGCATGAGGGAAAGAGAATGGGACAGGGTCAGTGAATTAGCATGAGTGAGTAGTCAATGAAAGGAGGAACAGGAGAACAGACTCATGAGCAAGGGAACAAATGTCTGAGATAGCAGGTGGACTGAACAAATGCATGAAAGAAAGGGTGAGAGCAACTGGAAACGAAATGTGGATGAGTGAGTGGCTGTTACTGAATAGGTCATGTTAGTTTAGAAGTGAGAGAATGAGAAACAGGGAGAATGAGCATGTTGCAGAAGGACTGAGAGACGTCATGTGTGAGGAAGATGAGGGAGCAGACTGAGCAATGAGTGAACTATGACTATATATTGTAAAGGGGAACATTTGTCTATTTCATCACCATTCCTGTTTGGAACCAGACATCTGACCTGGGATGGAGAATCTGTCAGCAGCAACTGCTTCCACCTTCACTATTAGACTCCTAAAGCTCTTTACAATTAAGGAGAAAGATATATGGCCTCCAGCACTAAAACAAACTTATAACTGGAGCATTTAATGAAAGAAAAATATGCATCTATTAAAAAACAGCTGCATAACCAGATACAAACCTTGTTTATAAATGCCTATTGTATGACTGTATCACCCAGGAGAAGAAGATGAATAAGAAAACAACTGTAACATTAATGATAAGAGGGAAAGAGGAGAAAAACAAAGTAATCAAATGCATTATGTATAAGCAATTTTGAACACGTGTGTCACGCCCCCTGGTCCTGACACCACTGGTCTTAATTGCTGATCATGTGCACCTGGCTATCGTTAAGGCTTATAAATACCTGTCTGTCTGACGTGATCTTTGCAAGGTATTGCCATGTTCCCTATGTGTACTGAGCAGTCTGTCTGTTTGCTGCTCTGGTTACTGGCCTGCTTTGTCTTACAGCTTTTGCTTGTGTCTAACCCTTATCTGCCTTGTCGCTTGTATTGAACTACTTTCTGGTTTTGACCCACGCCTGTTTTGTGACCATGACCTTGGAACATCCCTTAACGATAAACAGCGTTCATAATTTTACGTCTGCACCCTTACTACAGCGTGACCTTTAAATTCATGTTTAAATCCCACATTGTATCTATGGTAGTTGTCTTTCTGGATTTGGTTTTTTTAAATAACAGGAATTTCCTAGGTTTGGTGGAAAAAAAAAAAGTTTTGTTCATAAATCTTTAATTTTCCAATTTAAATGTATGGTTATAAAGGCTGATTTATTGGTGCAAACTATGGTCCTTATGACAAGAGAGGGTCAGAATTGTAGGTTCATATCTCTTAACAATTATGATTATATCATTAACTATTATATTAACGTTTTTAATTAAGCATGAGTACATGTCAAATTTTAACAAAGTCTGGCTGGAAAATTACCCTTAAGTAAGATTCTTCTGGTTGAAAACGCTACATAAACACAGCAACATGCAAACAGAGCCACAGAAGTGTGTGAATACAGTGTGAGTACAGCAGGAGTGAATTAAGACCAGTTTCTTTTGTCAGAATCCAAGTACTATGAGATTGTGTCTCTGTGTATGCATGTGTGTCCTTGTGCTGTGAGTACAGTAACTGATTTCAGGTTGGGTTTTGGTTCTAAATTTGGCAGTGCCATTTGGATCAGTTTTGTGTCAGGTTTCAAGATCTCTAACAGACTTTATTTTCATGCCAGTGCAGACCTCTAGTTTAGCTACTGTCAGACTGGTCCTGGCTGGCAACTCAGTTAAGCCTCACTCTATGACATTGATCATTCTGAGGGCCATGTCACCAAAGATGTCCAGCTGTGGGACAATTGTTTGGACCTAAGGATCAAGCAACAATATCTCAGTGTTCCATTAATGATTTACTTGCATTAAAAATATGTCCATTGTATTCCCAGCACAGTTACAATAAGCTGTGCACAGGACAAGCCTACAGGCTGAGAAACACAATTACACACAGTGACTCAGAAATCAATAGTACACAAAGAGGACAAAAACAGGGAGGGAGTCTGATGTCTTCTGATCGTGCACACAACTTCAGCTTCGCACCCTTTGTTTACACAATTTATGAATCTCCACTGATGCTCATCTGTTAAGACTTATTTGTGTAAACTAGGTAAAATTTGTGAAGGACATCATTTCACATTTAATTATTTAATTGTGCAGACTGACAGAGGAATGTTGCACTATGTCATGCCCATTGCAGATGTCACATGTCACAGTTACATGGGTTGTTTTCATTATTAGTGCTATATTATATTTCCTAGTCACTGAAAGCTTTTAAATACAGATGCACATGTAGCATTCCCATATAGGGTTTAGAGGGATAATTAAAGGAACTCGTCTTTTGTAAATTGGGTATTTCTAAGTATGCTTCAGATTTACATATGTCTGGTATAATGGCAGTTATTACCTCGTATCTGGCTTCTTCATCATGGTCAGGTTGTTGGTTGGAATGGTGGTGAGTCACTATGCAAAAGAGTGTTTCTGGCTCTCAGTAGGTCCTGCTGAGAATTCCTTGGAACACACCACCACATGAGGTTCAGACTAGTGGTCAAAAGCAAAGGCTGTCCAGCTGAGCAGTAAGCAGGCTCCAGAAAAGGAGTGTCTCTTACTACTCCATAGATCTAGTTCCAAATGGTGTCAGAGTATTTTGATTTCATATTAGTTAACCATAGTAATAATGATGACACTTCTGGCTAGATAATGCTGTCCAGACAAAGTTGTATATGGTCTCTTGGGCTTCTGAACTGTTGCATTTTCTAGTATTTATTAGCTCAAAAGGAATTTTAAACCTTTGCGAAGAAAGAAAAAATAGTTTTAAATAAAAATATACTGTACTTAAAAATTTTTAATTACGCTCTTGCTCCCTCTAGTGAAGAAGCAGAATGCTTCACTTTTTTTAAATACTGCAATTTCTGTTTCCCAGAAATCCAATTGGTGGCTGAAAATTAATAGTTGAATATCAGTATCTGAATGGAAACTTTCGCTATAACACATTTTCATCTAAAGCATATCCATAAAAAAACACCAAAACGCAAATAAAAATCAAAATAAATTCTAAAATCTAAAAATAAATAGTTTAAAGTGTACTGTACTATAATAATACGGTATGTATTATAACAAACTCTCATCTACACTGTGTAACGGGGTAACTAACGTGTGAAATGTCCTGTATTGCACTACACGCTATAAACATGCAAATTCATGACAACATTGTTTTATTAAGCAACTTGTTTACGACATTTTATTGTGCTAATATCATGGGATGGTAGTTATATAGGTGTTTTCCGATGGGCTGGCAACCGATTATTTATTTATTTTCCCCCACTTTAAAAAAATAGCAACTCGATATCCGAAAAATTCGGTATCTGACGATCTTTCAGAGACAAATTAGATTTGGACACCAAGGAATTAGTGTAAGTTGTAAGGTAGCTATAATACTTTTCAAATGTGAAGCTTTTTAGTATTTTTAAAAAATGTGGTAACTGGGTTTTGCGCTGGAGTAACCTTGCGTGTAAACTGTATTGGAATTATCTGCGATATTATTATTATTATTATTAGTAGTAGTAGTAGTAGTAGTAGTAGTCCGGCTACGTGACCCGACAGCAAGTTTCATCAGCATCTGCCTATCACAGCAATAAAGTTTACTGACGATGTTTCCGAGCGAATAAAGTTAATTCAAACCGGAAGACGATTTACGTAGGACAACACAAACACCGCGTCTTTCCGGTGGTAACGGGTCTTACAAGTAGTTGAGGGTTTAAAACTCTCTAGTTAAGAAGCATCTTTAGCGAAGGTAACGTGTTAAAACCTAAAGTAAAGCGGGTGTTTATGTGCCTGCGTTCATTTATTAGTTATATTTTAGGAGACGCACTCAGCGAACACGCTGCTGCTTTTGAGTCGCTGGTGCCGGTGAAACTTCACGCCGTCTGCCGGGGGACTAGATGGCGGAGCCGGCACAGGTGAAGAAGGACGGAGGGACTGACCCCTCGGAACAGCCGCAGCCCGATGGCCAGGGCGCTACAGTGAACAGCGTCGCTGCCCCGGAAGACAACACGGAGCGGCCCGCGCCCACTGTAGAGGACGAGAAACCGGTGCGACTTTGTGTGTGTGTGTGTGTGTGTGTGTGTGTGTGTGTGTGTGTGTGTGAGTGAGTGAGAGAAAGAGAGAAACTGCATTTCTTGATACATCGCTGGCGGTCTGGACTGAAAGCTCCCCAATCTCAGTCCTTTTTACATCCCTATTATATGCAGACTGTTGTCATTGTTATGACATCATTATGCTTTAAAAGGATATCCAGCCCTTTGTAACACTTGGCTTGCCCTTTATAAACAGACAAAGAGAGTGCTCCATACCCTGGCAGTGTCTGCACAAGTTTTTAAAAGTATTTCAGCAGTTTAATATATATTTACTTGGTTGTGTTCCTTTAGAAAACAAGGAAGCAGAAGTGTATCAGAGAGCTTTGATGTTTCATGTGAAGTTCTCTTTACAGAGCAAAATGGAGCAGAAGAGATTGTTTGAACCAGGGCACGTGCCATGTCCAGCTGCAATGCAGCTCATTTTGACCATTTTTTGCCTTCTGTTTATTCATTTTTATTGAACGTTATATGACAAGCACCTTAGTCCGAGATGATTTGCAGTGTTTGGATTCAGTATGAAGCTACGTGCAATTATTTACCCATTTACAGAATAGGCCAGTAGTTCTCAAAAATCTGCACTGCACAAAACCATGGTAAATTGGGTTATAGAAATGATTTATCATCGCCTTCTTCCATATGTGTTTCTGGATTGTGAACACAGACTTAAACCTGAACCCACATATACAGCTCAGGATGTAGGTTTGAGTCTGTGTGTTCAGAATCCAGAAACATGCATGGAAGAAGGCAAATGTGAATCACTCAGTGGTGCTAGAGGGGGAATGGGGATTTGAACCCTGAGTTGGCTGATCACAAAGAGGTGGCTCTAACAAGTATTTTACCTGGTGGTTCAGGCATTACTTTCAATATTATGGAGCATTACATGCATATACAGTATAGTGCACTTTGCTTCAGCATGTTGTACTCCAACAGTTATATTAATGACCAGTATTAAAATCTTTTTTGTCTCCAATTTCTCTGCTTACGACACAAAGACAATGGCAGATGAAACGCCATTCACTGGGAAGAAACTTATCCTTGTTCATTTTAAACTTGCTATATTTGAAAATGCAGTATCTCATGCCCTATTAAAAGGGATGTTTTGATGTATCTGCATATACCCTGAAGAATGTTAGGAAAAGGTGAACATTCTCTTTACTGGATACAGCAGCATGAAGTATTTGCAAAATTAAGCCACAGACTTAGTAACGTAGTTTGCATTCCCTGACAGGGGTCACTCAAAGACAGCATTGCTGGAGAAGAGAGGGAGGAATCAACTGGACTCCACCCACCTGCTGCCAAAAAACTGAAAGTAGAACCAGAGAAGAAGAAGGAAAAGCGACAGAAAGTTGATGAGGATGAGATCCAGAAAATGCAGTAAGTTGAGAAGCTAAATGGATTTGACCCCAGAGTCGCAGATTAAGCATTCTGAAAGTAATGCCTCCATAAAACAAAAAAAACTTTCTCACTTGGCTGAAGTGGACAGAAACCCTGAGTTCTATTTCATTTCCAGGGTCTTGGTGTCTTCATTCTCTGAAGAGCAGTTGAATCGGTATGAGATGTACAGACGCTCAGCTTTTCCAAAGGCCGCTATTAAAAGGGTAAAGTTCTATTCAAGCATAAGTGTGTAAATAATATGGCAAAAGCAGACTATGGGAAATCAATACTAACATAAATGCTTGATGACCACATTAAGTATGTGGACCCTCTTGTTTGATTACAGTTAATCCAATCCATCACTGGATCATCAGTCTCTCAGAATGTGGTCATCGCCATGTCGGGCATCTCTAAAGTCTTTGTTGGAGAGGTTGTTGAAGAAGGTGCGTGTTTGCGTTTCTTGCCTGAGGCTACGGCACTGCTGTTTGCAGAGTTTTTATATAAATAGAAAACGCAGTTTATATTAACGGGTAATTAATATTATGAGTATTAATATACGATTGACATGCGTAAATAACTTCGAGTGAAGGTTGTAGGCCTGGGGTTCTGTGGCTCTCAGGTCTAGTACTGTTTCTCTCTCATGTTATCTTTATTTTAATGCTAAAGTGAAAAAGTTTGATGACATGTGCCATTGACAGAAATGGGTTAAAGCAGTGCATGTGTTTATCAGTCCTCTTCTGTTTGGTTTTGTAGCTCTAGATGTGTGTGAGAAGTGGGGGGAGACGCCGCCACTACAGCCAAAGCACTTGAGGGAGGCGGTGCGTAGGCTGAAGAACAGAGACCAAATCCCCAACACCAAACACAAGCGCATTCTCTTCCACTGAGCACTCCAGTGTGCCCCCTGCTGTTACTGAAGAAGTCTGGGTGGTGACTTCCAGGTGTCTGTTTTGCTAGTTGGAGAGTTACCAGGCAGTGTTCAGTAGTGTTCCTTTGGAGCCCATCCTGCTGACAGCAAGGCCACCATGGAGTTCAAACTGAAAAATATACTGAGAGCAGTCCTTCCAGTACACTTTTTTGAAGAGACCTAGTGTGTAGGCAAATTAGCTAGAGTGAAGTGTAAGTGCTTTAGTAATTTAACATTTTCCTGTATTTAGTACAAAGTGCCTGCTTTGCTGTCAGATCTTACTTCACGTGGACAGTGTATTGTTATACCTTAATGTGGCTATTTATCTATTTTTACTTACCTGTGCAATTGACAGAATTTCAATTATAGCACGTCAGTGTGACTGGAATGATTACCCAAAATTATTACAACTGCACATTGTTTGAGTTTAATGTTGCTTTGTAAACATTTCTGATATCTTTCTGATCAAATTAAGGTAAGATTAGTACATTAACAACCAGTCAGGGGGGAAATATACATCCTGTCCTTAGCTGCATGCACTGAATGGCAAAAATAAATTAGTTACTGAAAATCAGTTGGAACAGTTATTTTTAGAATTGCTTAAGGGAACTGTAATGAAAGAGGGGAAAAATAATCTACAAAAGTTTTGTTTGTGTGTTTTTAAGGGTCTCTAGCTTGAAACTACAACATTTTAGTTTATGTTTTTGTGATGGACATGTCAGACTTGTTTACCTTATTGTACTGCAGTTTGTTTAAAGGGAAACAGGCCCTCATATTGGACCAGTTTTAAGAGTAGTTTTTAGATTGAAGTTAACTTCTACAAGCTTTATTATGAGAACACATGATCAGTACGTAGTAATATTTTGGTTTAATTTTAGAGAGAGTTGTAAAGACAAATGCCTTAGAACAGCAGAAAAAAATGTCTTGAAGGTTATTTTGAATATTTCTAAAGTTTTGAGCCGAATTTTGTAGAATTATAAAAGATGCTTTTTTATAAAATTAGGCAGCATTATTAAGTAGAAAAATACAATTTACATGGTTTTCATTTGCAATACAGTACAGTAAAATCATTATGATCTTGAATACTTTCTAGAAGTTACTTTGTGATAACAGCAG
The DNA here is from genome assembly GCA_900497675.1 of Arapaima gigas. Classification (NCBI taxonomy): domain Eukaryota; kingdom Metazoa; phylum Chordata; class Actinopteri; order Osteoglossiformes; family Osteoglossidae; genus Arapaima; species Arapaima gigas. Next base: position 133,495 of record UFQX01000797.1, read on the forward strand.
CTAAAGGGTGCAATATCCTAACGTGTTTATAGCAGAAAGCCCCCTTTAGAAAATCACATACAATGCAACCGCTGATTTAATAGGCAAATAGGTATTTCTAAAATTTTTTTCAAACCTGAACTAGAGAACCAATAATATTGGACCAGTTCAATTTTGAGCATTATTTTACACATATATTTTACACATGGCCATGCTTTTTAATAAGTTAAATAAGTGTAACCCTGATATGTAAAGACTTAACAGCTTTTTATTCTTACTGAAGTTCACAGCAAAGATCTGAAAGTTTTAGTCAAATAAAACAAAATGGTGTTTTCTCAACTGCTAAACCTAGTAGTAGAGGTTAATAATGGCACAATCCAAAGGCATGTGAGCTCTTATACTGTCCCAATGCTAACAACTAAAATATAAAGTTTATTGTGAAATCTTAAATTAGCTTTTTGGTCTCAGTCAGCAGTCCTCGGGAAACCCTCTTCCACTGCATTTTTACTTTTTATACTGTGTGTACTGATTCCAGAATAATAGGCTGTATAACCTTATGACAAATTATTTGAATGCAATTCATCCCACAGACTTGAAACCAAAGGACACATTTACACACCACAATTCATAATCACATGTAAGGTATAAAAAGCTTTCCTGACTTGTATATCTTTATACTGTATCAGCATATTATTGGATGACTAGAATATGGTGCGCAATTTCTACTGTGATTCATAAAGTATAGGTAGCAACTCATATGAGCAGTTTAAACTTTAATCAGACTACATTGCTAGAGGGTTTAAAATGGAAGTATGTGCTCACTTTTGTGAATCGCTGGTCCTTGCCAGGACCCTGGTGGTTTGGAGCCTATCCTGGAATTCCTGGCTAGGAAGAATATAAAAAATGAGCTTAAATAGTACAGGATATCCTATTCAAGAGAGCTGTCAATCAGTTCATTCAGACAATGAAACACATTGACATATTTTCCTGGAGAAATATATCCTTTATGTCATTTTCTTTTTTAAATACTTGATTATTTTCATCAGCTCTGAATGGAGATTTCAAAAAGGAAATGGCAGAGGTTTTCCAAGGCTCCAGTCTTACCATCCAATGTATTATCTCCTGCAATCTAAGCATGCACAACAGTTATTTTTTATATGTATAGTGATATTTTCTTGGTTCCTGTTCTTGTGTGATAACAGAGAAACAACACATTTTGACTATACTGTGGTATTGAGACATCAGTGCCCCACTTGGCATAAGTGCATAAAATATTACATTTCTTTTTCAAGGTATGCAAGCTCTTCCAATTGTAAAAAAAATCTGCTTTGATTGTGACAGGATTTCTGTGTTGCTGTTGGTACTGCAATATTTTTATTTGTCTGTCTGAATAAGGAGGTGGTATATGCACGTTTTGGTTATACATTGTCTTCATACATTCACTAAATTGTTAAAAATTAGTGTGTGACATGGTAAAAAGGTTCATTCATATTGTTATATGTCACAAGATTTCAATCAAATTATCAAATTGCATTTCTGTCCCCTGATGGACACAGGACTCAGAAGTAATAATGTTAATCATATTATATAGTTCTGGTCAACATTTTAGGCACCTTTGTGTTTTAGGTATAACATGTACAATATATTTTCAGAAATAATTAGAAATGTACCATCTTTAATCAGAACATTTTAATAGGATGTCCAAAGTATACAACAAAAGAGATGTCTGTTCAAACTGGATGCATTTTCCCAACAAAAGAAAAAGTATGTGGAAATATGACCTGGTTTCTCTGAGTCTTTGACTGCCATTTTTCGTAGCTTTTGGATGTCTGCTGGTTTCTCTTTTACTTTAGCTCTTTTCAAAGGTTTTCAATTGGATTGACATTGGGATTCATTCCTGGCCAGTTTAACACGGCCTTTTTTTTCATTTTTAACTATTCTTTTGTGCTTTTTGATGTGTTTTGGATCATCGTCCTGCTGAAGGACCCATTATTTTTGACACGTACCTAGTTTTCTGATACCGGGTAGCACATTTTGCTCTAAAACACCTTGGTAATCCTCTGATCTCATGACTTCCTTAATATGTTCAAGGCCGCCCATACCAGAGGCAACAAAGCAGCCCCACAACGGTATGGCACCTTTGCCATATTTAATTGAAGGTCAGCTGTTCTTTTCCTCATGAACTTAATTTTGTCACCTATAAACAAATCACTAGTTTGCATTGTGAAACAGCTCTATTTTGGTTTGTTCAGTCCCCTGAACATTTTTCCAGAAGGATGTTGGGAATAAAATAAATGTTTATACAGATTTTATGAAGATTTTTTTAAATTTCATGTCGTTTAAACTTTTTGCTGGCCCATGTTTATTGACATATCTCAAGTAAAAATTTCAAAATAAAAATTAATGCATTAAGCATATAGCATATCATATATTCTTTTAAAAAGGCAGGAGGTAGCAATGTAAAGGTAGCATAGGGAACAGCTAAAATTCCAAGCACAAATGCCTGAGAAATATGTTTTAAAAATTTCACTTATGAAAGTATAAAATATCATCACTGTCATATAATATCGATATGCAAATAGACATAGATGTAGGTTCACTACAGGTGTATGTAAACTCAATATTTTTTATAATAGTTAATAGTAATTAACTATTAACATGTATGTTATTTGCTTCTATTAATACCTTAAGAATTTCTGTAAGCATTCAAAGGACTTGGGTCTGAATCCCACTATTGTTGATCAAGGTAGTTACGTTGAATTCATAATGCTAAAAATAATCCAGCTGTATAAAAGGGTAAATCACTGTCATTTTGGATAAAAAAGTGTAAATGAAATAAAATAATATTAATAAGAATAATGAATCTGATATTTCAACTGTGACATCACATTGATATTATCGTGGCTGTTATTTGTTGAAACTGTCAATAAGATAAGACACTGTGCTTGTGTTGCCTTGTGTTAAACGTAATTAACTTGCTGTACACTGTTAAATGAATTTATCGCATCCTGAAATCTTCTTAAATGTTCCCACGAATATTTACTGTTTGTTTTGTTTCTGTTCTGTCAAATAACTGGAGTGAACCGTAACCTGGTATGGGAGTTGTGTTGTCAGCAATCACCTGTTGTGCTGCGTTTGAATCCACTGTATGCCAAAAAATTGTATATTATTTCACAAGCCATTAGTAATTTTTCACTGTCTGAAACCCAGAGGGATGGATTTCCATCCTTTAAAATGGATATTTGAACAATATAGACAGCATGCAAATTCTGTATGTTTAAGAAGCAGAAAGCAAAAATAATTCTTACAGCTTTCAACCTTTCCTTTGTGCAGCAGTGCACACTGGAGTCTTATAGTTTTGTATGCCATCTCCTTCTCTGCTGGGCAGCAGAAAAGTAGACCTGAATATCTGGCAGTTACTAGAAGACTGCTACTATAAACAAAGCAAATCGCACCAAAGGAACGAAGCCACGATTCATTCTAGAAATGGTTTCATTCCATTACCTTCACTGATTTAACACCCTATTATTGTGTAAACTAATAGTTTTCCAAGAATAAAAAATAACACAATGGATACCAGATATTCTACTGACAATATGCATTATATTTTCCCATTCCTTGACTTCATTAGTTCTCTGAGTGTGTCTTAGTTTTTTTTACACTGATACTATAATGGAATAATTTCAGTGTATATTCTGCCAAGAAAGTGAAAGCAGTCAAAAACCTCTTAAGTACACTGATGAGCCTCTGTCAAGACTAAATTCTAGATAGAGGGGCTGTGTAAACATGGATAAGAACCTGTACACTAGGGTCATTTTATCATGATAGATGATGCAGAAGGACAGGCTACCAGCTACTGAGTCCAAATATACCCCTATTCTGGGGAAAACTGAACCAGATATATCAAATCCTTTACTTTTTTCTTGTTATGGAAGGCAGAAAAGTTCTTACTGGTGCAGTACAGGCCCCATGACTTGGTCCCAAGCCCACAATTAAAATCATCTCCTTTTCTGCAGAGTCTTTTATAAGCCACTCCTAAATTACAACTACATGTTTGAAAATAAGTAATGTAATGGGTAGGGATCTTGGATACCAACAAACATATTTAAGTAGCCCTGCACTCTCCACCGTAGTCTACACTGCAGGAGAGCCATGAATCAGCCATGAAACAGTCTGTCTGTGTAATGTGATGAAATACTGAGAAAAACAGTACTGTTACTGATTGAAAGTAAGCAACTGTCATTCTGATATATAGAAATATGACAATGATCATCTGTGAATCAGGGGGAAAATTAGGTAAGGTTTTGATGCAATTACAACATTAACTTTTAAGTGTACCGAGTGTGTAAAAAATTTGGGTGTTCTATTAGACAATAACATACCCTTTCACCCTCATATTGTTGTTTTGATTAGATTCTGCTTTCTTCAGTTAAGAAATATAGCTAAACTACGGTGACTCCTAAATAGGCAGGATGCTGAGAAGCTGGTTCATGCCTTTGTTTTCAACAGGATTAATTACTGTAACACTCTGCTAGCAGGCTGTCCAGACCAGACCATATCCAGACTACTGTTGATACAGAATGCTACCACTAAAACTGTCACTCAAACCAGGAAGTACGAGCATATAAAACTGGTTCTTAGGCCCTTACATTGGCTTCCTGTTAAGTTCAGAGTAGATTATAAACCTTTACTCTTAACTTATAAGACCATACATGGCATTGGTCCTGTGTACCTTAGTGAGGTCATTGACTTTTATGTTCCACAGCATTGCCTATGATCATTAAATGTCAGTTATCTTCAAGTACCTGTGATCAACAAGATTACAGCAGGAGGATGTGCCTTTAGCTATAGAGCACCTAAGCTCTGGAATAGTCTGTCTGCTGATGTCAGAAATGCCTCTTCTGTGATGGCCTTTAAATCACTGCTTAAAACTTATTTTCTTTGGCATTTCTGTTATAAATAATGTTGAATCCTGATGCTTCACTTCTGCATCTCATACTCAGTTTAACTATGTTGTCTTAGATTATGTCATTAGATACTAACCTCACCTTATTCTGTCTGAGTTTCTTTGAACCATAAGTGTAGGTTATTGATCCCCACCACTGAGGCCAGACAAGATGTATGGTGAGACCAACAATCTACATCGCCGGGAGCAGAGGACCCCCTGCCTTCATGATGTGACCTGCTCCTCATCATCATTTGACTCAGCTTCTCTGTCCTACAGTGTTGTCCTTAGTAGTATAACCTTTCTTAGCTGTTACTACTGGCACTATTTTCCATATGTAGAAGCCCAGAAGGGGTGTGCAGCCACTGGCACTTGGACCCCCAGAGGTTTATTTTTCTCCTTTGCCTCCTGGTCTGGAGTGTTTTGTTTTCCTCTCCTCAGTTGCTGGCAGGCTTACTGTTTTGCACTTATAGCCCATATAGTTGTTCTCATTAACATTTAAAGGTGATTTACAGCTTCACTATATACTTGTTTTCTGTTCCATTATCCTTATCTACTGTTCAGAGCTCTCAGTCACTGTGTGAAAAGAAGCACTCTATAAAAATAAATTTAATTGAATTGACTTTTAAGAGTTTAAGATGATAAACAAGCTCTAAAAGCAAATATAAAGGCAATTTATCTTCTATTCAATTTAGCTTGGAATGCCATGTTCACAGAAAATACAACCAGCCCCTATAGTGGCACTGGAAACCATATGATCCATCCCTCATCAGCATCTAAATCCAAGAAATTTCTTCTTTTTTGATTAAAAAAAATTCATAGTGAAGTCAACCTAGCTTAATTCTGGAAAAAAAACTACAACGTGTGTTCTTATGGAGTTGCTCTGTTTTGTGAAAAGAATCATGCAGTATCAGGTCCTTTTGGAAATGTGAACTCAATCATTTTTTTCTTTAGAGTTCTACAATTATTTCTGCTTCTTGTATGAATCTGAAAGTTGGTCAAGGGAGGACAAAACTCAACAGTAACCTTTAATTTGGTCAACAATAAAGTCTTACAAAGACATGATAATTTTTACTACTAAGACGGAAAAAGACAGCTTATAGCTAAGAGCTGCTGCTGTTACTTCAAACTAAATGCAAATAGATGGGGTTTGGAGAGAGAAAATTTAAAAAATAAATGTCAAAATTCAAAGTAATGAAAAACTGAATGGCAGAGATATAATGGGGTGAAAAGCGTGCTTCCTTTAGAAATGTACTTGAGAAAATGGAAAAAGTATAACTGCCAAAAACTATTTTCAGAATTTACATTTCTGCAGAAACTGACTTAAGAATAAGTAACAGAGTAAATGTAACTCATTACTCTGGTTGTGACAGTGAGCTGTCATGAGGTAAAAATGTCAGTCTGCCTTAGATAAAAACAATATATTTGATGTAAAGTACTAACCTCAGAGTTTCCAGTTTACACTGTGAGGTCTCGAGTCCTGCAGACAGTTTCACTCCCGAATCCTCCAAGTCATTGTTACTAAGGACCATCTCTTTCAGGTTTGAGAAGTTTGAACGACTTGAGGCCAGATCTTCGCAGCACTGCTCTGTAAGTTGACATTGATCCAACCTGAAAAAGAAATATTTAAGAACAATATTTCCACTTATAACTGAGGTTTTAAAGTTAAATATAGATATTTCATATCCAAAGGCCAAAGGCCACTTTGGACTGACTTTCCATGTCCAGCAGGCTATTGGGTTCTGATCTTTCCTGAGCCCCTAAATATAGGATATATGCACTTAGATTTTGAAAAAGAATAGTTCATGCAAACATACAAAGCTTTACAAATGCCATGAAGCTAATACAAGAAAATATTCAAGGTAAAATAAGCAAGTTTTAAATTCTAAATATACATTTTAAAGACATGGGATGATATCAAAGTGTGATTTCATGTACTTTATTTAAATGATATATCAAAAATGAATGTTATAAATATAGGGTAGTATAGTGTCTCAACATGGGAGCTACTCAGGTGTGAGTTGAAGTCTACAATATCAAAATTTTGTAATGTCATGACACTGAAATATTTGCGTCAAAAGTTGACAGGTACCATCTGGATCTCTGTTCATCCCGGACAAAGGCATTTGTAAGGCCTCAGTTCACTACAAGATTGTAATGAACTGCACAATGCTCTAACTGCACAACCACCATACGACCAAAGAAGCATAAAGGTGGACTCCTGTGTGATGTTTTTGGTTCAGCAAAGGCTTTAAAGCCAGTACAGATATAATGCATGACTGAGTTTAGAGTTAGAAACCTGTAGAATTTAACAGTGCATTGCTGCATTATTATATTTCTGAAACGATTCCTGTAATCTTACCACCTGGACCTCAACTGAAGCACAGAACAGAGACAATGCTAAGTTTCCTCTCTCACCACTCAGGGTGCATTTCTTGAAAATCACTGCTATCCTCAGCCTCCCAATAAACAGTCATTTCAAAGTTCCCGTTCTCATCATCAGCAGGCCAACCAACACTGGCATCAGAGTCACTACTGACCTCCTGTTGCTCTCCACACACACTCATGAGGAACTCCAAATGTGGCCGACCGTGTGGCTCTGCTTAGACCTCCTATTTGTCAGCACACCTATTCGTAAACATACAAACACAAAAAATTTTAATGTTTGCATGGAACCATGCAACCAGTCTAACTGGCAACTTTTAAAGGGTCTGGCACAACAGATTAAATATTCTGCAGCAGGAATATGAAGTAACACATTTTTAAAAAATATATCAATGCAGTCTTTTTAAAAAAGTACAATACACTAAACAACATTTACCTATAGAAGTATAAATAAATGTACAGTGCACGCATGTAAGACTTTTTTTTGGGTGGTTCCTACCTTCATCTTAGTCTTAATTAAACAATGAAAATATGAAAATAATTCAATATTAGTGTCAAAGTGGCGAAAAGTTGCAGCCATAGTCAACTGAAGTTTGGTAAACGTATACTTTACCTCATTTAATATGTAAGCCGAACTAGTATATTGTCTCACTCTACTTTAAAATCAGTCTCATCCGGGTTGCCAAGTGTCAACTGCTAAACCATTTTTTATTTCCTATAGCACTCTTTATAACCCCCCCCCATATATACTACAAACAATTATTTTCACAGCTACACGCAGCATGTAGTTCTGAACTGTTTCACACGCACGTGCACTACAAAAATACCTTTTTATGGACCTTTTCTCGAACAATTTAATTTGCCTTAAAGAGCTTTCTCTTATTATCAAACTGCTGATCACAAACGACAAGCGCAGTATTTTTACCTCTGGTGTTATTTCTATGATTTTATTTTACTCTTCTGACGAGGCCCCAACTTGGGGTTTTACTTCCGGTTTTTTGTTGCCGTCAGTTGTACAGACTGAATTATTAAAAATCTTTAATAGATAGATAAATAACATTAAGTAATTAATATGTATAAAATGTGTTCGTTCGCTGAGGTCTGCGGGGCTCTACCCAGCCAACCAACCAACCGGTTGACAGAAGTGAACAACAGAAGTGAAAATTCTGCTTAATGTATCTTTCGCGATTAAATCACGTCCAAAGTGTGTCCTTGTTTTCCGGTGGCGAATCCTGTAAACTCACCTGAAGGCTCCCGTGGAAGTGCTGTGCTATTCACGAGGTCGCCGTTCCAGGTAAGTGAGCGGTGAAACAACAAAAATACAACAAGCTTTTCTACGGAATCACTGCAGATGTATCTCCGCGCTCTGACAGCTCTGTGGCTGCCGCTGCTGAACTCCAAATAAACGGATATTAAAAACAGCAACTCGCTCACTTGATGCTTGTGTGTTATGACCAGGACGGAAACTAAAGCGACATTTTCCCAAGTATATTAACCTGGTTGAATTGAGACTGGAGCTTTTGAAAACAAAAAATGGGTATATAGGAGCTTATTATTGCGTGCTTTCTCCATGAAGTACTGCCTGTGCTCTCCTGCTTTAGGTGTGAACACTATCATGAAGAACAATTATATTAAAAAAAAACAAAACAAAATACATCTATATTTTACAAGTGACTCACTTCACACTTTGTGAATCTTTGGCTGCTCACGTTCCTGCTTTCTCCTGCTAATAGACTTATGATTATGTTTTGAAAATGTCTGGCATGAAATGACTGACTGGGAGTGAGCTGGTACACAGAAGTGTCTACAACATACTGTACAGGGAGCAGAAATGCTGAGGAGGACTGAGACCAGCACCGCACACCTGCTTGTGGAGTTGGGCGGACTGAACTGCAACATGTTCAAGAGTAATAGATGTGAGATGGAGTCTGTGTCGGCATAATAACACGATTTGTCAGACAAAGCTGACTGAAGTGCTGTAGACAGGTTCACCTGCATGGCCCTTTCAGTGATCACAAACTTTGCTGTACACATGAAAAGCAAATTCCTTTGGGAGAAAAGTAGATTGCAGGCCTACTTGTATGAACCTCTAGTCTAGTGATACATCTCAGCAAAGGTCAATAACCACTTTCTTGATGTATTTCTAAATTAATGCTAGCCCTACCTACCAATTTGTCCTTTCAATTTGCCATCTTATTTGATAGTTTAACTTTATAGTTAATCTGATCAGTTTTCCTTAAGGGACTTTCTAGAGTCACTTCAAATTCCTTATCAGGAATTAAACAGAACTAATTAAACAGCAAGGTAGACTAAATAAAGGTGCATATGATAAGCTTTCAAAAAAGCTTGTCAAAAAGTAAATAATCACAAAAGTACATGCTCAGGCTAACAAGTAAAACAAGTGAGACTGAGATCTTATTTTTAAAATGACACAATTTAAGCAATTGCTATGTTATTAAAATGGATGATTACACCAACTATTAATTATTTATGAAATGCATCAGTAAACTTACTGGCATTGTGAAGTTCCTAGGGAAGGAAGAAAAAAAATATATGAAAAAAATCAAATCATGACCTAAACTTTGTTTATTAAATTTAATATGCATACAGACCAGAATCTACTTTAATGGCTGTATCCCATTAATTTGTTCATGGCAAAATAACGACAAAGTATTGAGAAGTGCTTTACATAAATGGGTCTTTAGTCACCATGCTTTTTATTGGTAGGTTATATACTTCAACAAATAACATCAGACCCATCACATTGTACCAATAAACATACAAGAACATGAAAGCAATGTACCAGTTTGAAGCAGGGTCAGAGTGCACCACCAGATAACAGGAAACTCACCCACACTTGTCAGCTTAAAATATTTAATTTTACATAATCAAAATTATATCAACATCAACAGGCAAAACCATAAACTGATGAGGCTCCTGTTGAAAGTCTTAAAAAACACATGCGCGCGCACGCACACACACACACACACACACACACACACACACACACATATATATAAATCACAAAAAGTTAAATAAAGCATATAAAGTAAGGCACAGGTAGCGTGGGCCAAGTGGCAGTAAAGGTCCAGTGGGTTCTGCTTTCCTGACGCTGTCCACTGTCATCACAGGCCTGTGGCTGGTTTTTACTGTATGTAGTTATAATTCTGAAATTAAACTTTAAAGTCCCTGTATGCCTTCTCTACATACAGAAGAAAAAAAACCTCCTCTACACTTCACAAATTGGGAATTTATATTTATATATTTGGTAATCTGTGTCTCTATCAACGATAACTTAGCTGGTATAATGACCAGTTAGCAGGTATCAATTTTGATAAGACCAGTGTAGAAAGAGGAACGATAGTTTGCATCATCTAAATTGTTGAAAAAGGCATATTGAAGAAGACGGCTTGGCTGCAGTACACAGGTTGTCAGACACATTCCTGGTGCTTGAACTCTTTGACACCAAGTAGTCTGGTCAAATTCCTGTGCCATCAACAAACATTCACTACAATTTCATCAATGGGTCTGAGTTGATAGTCAGAACTTGTCAATAGATCAAAGTCTTGTTTCTTCATATCCAAATAAGAAATTGACAGCAATATATTCAAAACTAAGCAAATACAGTGCTTTTGGTTGATCCAAGGGAATTGTCAAGAAGTGGAGACAATTCTCACCAACATATACCTATGAAGCAGGAAGCCTGGCAAAGGAAGAGGACATCTTTTAATACCTCTCTCTGTCTCACTGTAAAGAGCACCGCATCACTCTATGTGCCAACATACGGCTTTCAGAGTTTCACAATGACAAATACATGTGGCTATCACAACTTTGTTCCTTATGTAAGAAATTTTCGTGTAGCTTCCAACCACTCTGTAAAAAACAGGGCATGTCATGCAAATACATTATTCAAAATAAACACATTTTATGGTTAGTTCATTATTCACCCTGGATTCGACTTTACACTTCCCCTTCCATGTTAGGGTAAAATGACATCAGACCTGCGTCAGAGGGTTTCTGGCTCATGTAACGACTTAGAATCCATCCTGTCTATTCAAAAAGATGCCAGAAACCACTTCGTTCGTGTTTGTATTACATGGAAGACAAAAAGGGCAGCAGTTCTATGATTAGATGTATGCACCGTTCCTAAGACCACAGTTAATTAGGTATTCCTTTGATCAACTGCACTTATAAAAAGTACATAAGTAACAAAAAAGTTTAAAAATACCAAAGCATGTTATTCTTGAAGGTCCACTTGATCTTTCTCTCAGATTCCTCTAGGTGTTCAGGAGGTAGTCATCAGTGTATTAAATTGTACTTTGGAGGAACTCCTCTTGAATCTGGTCTTCATGAATAACTTTGAACTTGCCTCATAACCTATTTTCAGCAATCATTTTAACGTGCTCACTTTTGTTTCCAGTTTGTACCACTCCATAATACCCTTGCAGCCCTTAATAAAAGGAGAGATACAAGTTCTATACATTTTTCCTCAGTAAAAAAAATATTCACGACAATATAAGAAACAACTTATTCGAGCTGGTGCCTGTTAAATGTTTAACTATGTTGCTCCGTTCTGTGCTTTTGTTTTATTGCTTGTTGGACATCACAACCTTTCCTATATTACAACAATTGGAAAGAAGAAGAATACCAATCTGTACATTTCATGTCCATTTCGGGTAACATCACCCTGTGTGTCTGTGTGTTCTTTTGTAACTCAGGTAGTCTGAGGAAGTCTTGTGTCAAGGCAGCTGAGCAAGAGTACTAGTCCTTTACAAGTCGGTAAACGTGGTATTGTGCCCCATGTTCACTTGTTGACACTTCAAATACAAATGCTATGCACAGCAGCGTTTCCTGGGTATCCCTGTTTGTCACCACCTGAGGCAGGTAAATAAATCACAACAAAAGGAGTGAGAAGAATAAATTCAAAAGAGAGTAACAAAAACAAAATTAACATCAATACTGCCTAACAGTCAAACATTTATAGCTAATCAAACTAGTTAACTGAATGAAACAAACCAAATTAATTACTATTTGCTGAACAGATAGTGAAGTGCTTATTTATTGTTTTTGAATGTGACATGACATTTATACCCAAACACATGTGAGTTATAGTGTCTCAAGTTGAATGCAAATGACACAAACAACAGATGTTACATCTCAGTCACTGTGGTCATTTTAGGTTACTCAATGGGCTACATGTGGCACGATACCTGCAGGATGGTGAAGTTCTCCAGAACGCTATTCATCATGTACTTTTCGGGCAGGTGCTTGAGTTTGTGGATGAAGTTGATCATGTACTCACACATAGGAGAGCGGTGGATCCTGTACACACATTTGCCACCCTCCACATGGGCATACTCTGTCTAAAAAAGCCAAGAACAAAGGTCCTTAACTTTATAAACTGACATCATCAGATCTGACCAGGTAAGTTCTTCTACATGGATCTTTATAGTTACAGTGGTGTTTAAAGTAAAAGGAAGGAGTCTCACCTCAACCTTTTCGACCACCTGCTTGCCAAACGAGCAGACCTTGGTGGAGACAGTGATGGTCATGTTGTCGGTGCTACTGTACTGACTGCTCACGCCATAGAATGAACCAGGCCCATCCTGCAGATCGCTGCTGCTTAGATCCGCCTGTGCAAGGCAAGTGATACCTGAGTCCCTACATCATGATCACCCACAACCACACTCGACCCACCGGCCACAATCAACCCAGTGTAACCCAAGGGTGCAAGAGGCGGACCATCGAGATCGATACGTTTTTGAATGAAGCTTTTGTTCAATGACGAGAACAGAGTGCCTTTAATTATACTATGTCATACTTATGTAAATGTAACCTTTGGAAGGGTGTTTGGTGTTTAGTATTCGGTAACTCATGTGCACCCACCCAGAATTTGACTAAGAAGAAGGCATTTTGCGGTCCCTTCTCGTACAGCTCTTTGAGGCCCCCCTTTTTCTCAGGAAACTTATCGTAGATCTGTCGCACATCCACAGCTTCTAGTAACGGATCACTGTAGGTGGGGTTGGTTTGGCCAATGTGGACAAACAAGTGCTTGCTGTACTGTTATGGGGAAAGATAGCCGGGTTATTGAAGCTGTTGTCAAACTCAGATGAGTCACAAAGCATATGGATTTTACTCCAAAAGTTCATTGTTCCCCCTTTCATTTTTATAAATTTTTTTGTAAAAGTTATAATGATTTTAATTTCTTTGACAGCAGTGGTTCTGAATTTAGGTTCAAATTCAAAACACTACAAAGCCTCCTTAAGACAGACAGACTTGACGTAGAAATTATTCTTGGGGTACAAGGCATACATCACAGCTAATAATTTATTTGAAGCCTGCCACGGAAACCAAAATATCTGATGATCAAGATTAGAATCAGAACCACTGAGGTTATAAATGTTACTGCAGGTAAACCCTTCGGTCAGAAAACAAAGGTGGGTTGTTATTTACCGTGTCAGGGTCCCTCTGTACCTCCATGAAGGCAGAATACTCAAGTAAGCGCAGCTTGGAGGAGGCGATGGTCCGGTCTTGCCACACTGGCACCGCGGTGGCAGCTGGGGGCAATGGGGGTGCTAATGGCTCAAATGCTATCCAATGCAAGAAGGTGGTAATTTAAAAAACACATAATTCAACATAAAATTAACTTCAATAGCAATTTATGAAAATTGCAGTCAACCCTGAACTGCATCTCAATGAAAAAAGAAATGGAAAACCTTTGACTCACTTGATATAGGGCTGGGCACAGGACCTTGTAAGCTGGAATATGGTGTCTGTGCAAAGGGTTTGATGCTGTGAAAAAACACATTTAGTTGTGCACATCAAGCTTTTTGTTGGAATATTTATGAAAAAGTTACTTATGTTAAGCGACTTACAATGAGTTTCCAATTTATACAGCAGGGTAATTTTTTTTACCGGGGCAAGGTGGATAAGTACCTTGCTCCAGGGTACTATAACAAGAGGTGGGTTTCAAACCTGGATACTTCAAGCACAACCTGCTGCTATTAGTCTTTTTTATTTTTGAATATTAAAAATCTCTGTTTATAAGAGATTCAAAAACTAATAAATTACAGCTTCTGCCAGGTAAGTGTATAAATTATGAGTACAAGTAAAATAATGCAAAAATATTTCTTTAGCATGCTCACAAACAAGCTACTCACTCCTGAGTAGGAGGTGCTTGTCCAGGGATGGAGGGTGGCCAGAACTGGGTAGGAGAAAGCAAGCTGAAGTCAGTGCAAAAGCATCACACAGAAACACTGCGGCAATGAATGGGGATTGGAATTGAACGCACACCCAACAGCCCACTCTGACTTTTGTTTACAGGAGGTTCCCTCAACAGACCTAGAAGCAGAGTTTTTGCTTGCTTCTTGGTTTGTGTGGTGGGTCAGGGGCAGAACTCACCCGGGCAGGTGGGGTGTACGTCGGCTGAGGCAGGGGGGGCAGCTGGCTCTTCACTACGCTGGGGGACACAATCTGTGCTGAGGACAATGCAGCCATGTTCTGGAGAGCCTTATCTTTGGATGCCTGATCCTGCAAAATGGATCACTGTTGTTGAGCTGGAAATGCAAAGAAACCTATAATGTTCTATTCTCTATGATGAAGGCAATGAACAACAAGATGGAAACAATTTCTGTTAGGAACACAGGAACCTTTATAATTAAACCTGTGCTTGCTGGTACACAACATTGCAACGCTACCTCTAATACTGGATGCATACTAGGCAAAATTTGTTCACCTTGTCAATCCTAGTGAGTTTTTTTCCTCTGCTTAATTTTTAAATTTGTATCTTTACACATAAACTGATACCGCCACAGAACTGTTTATGCAGACACCATTATGAGTTTCACCTTCATCATATTTCTTAATAAGAAAAAAAGATGGCATGTTTACTAAAACATACTAAATTATTTATTAAGCTCACAATGTTTGTTACCCTGAGGTGCAACTGAACATATAAACGCACAAACAAACACTTAAGCAAGGCCGTAGTCAGCATAAGTAGTACAGAATAGGTCTGCCTTGATGATAATCTAAATCATCATCAAGTCACACATACTGTACAAAGGACAAACAATTTGAGCAGGACAGACTGTGGTGCAAACTCCAGTAACATTAAAGCGCTGTGCAGTGTGTTAAAACAAGGGCACATATTGGGCCACCGCCCACAGCAAGAGAGATAATACTGTTTAGTGGACAAAGATACATTGCTGAAGGGCAAAGAATGAGCTAAACACACAAAGCATCAGCAGCAAACAAGCTGATGAAGCAAAGCAAGTCCAGATCCAGTCCAGCACTTACCAAGTTCATGGCCTGAACCAAAAGGAAGAGGGGGGGGGGGAAAAATCACTTAAGATCTTTTCTGCAAGTGCTGATGATATTGACCAAAAATTTAAAAAAAAAAACCATTTTGTCTTCTTTACCAAAACTTCAATCCACTGTAATACAATTATGTTGTCTCAGACCTCAGACCTCTGCTCAAAACAGTAATCCAGAACAGTCACAAAGTGACAGTTCTCTAAAACAGGTAATGTAAGAGAAATTAGATTTTTTTGTGATGCTTTCATCTTTAAAATTGCAAAAGTATATAAACAGCCAATAAGAAAAACTATATGCTATGCAATTAGCAATAAGACACTGCACAAATTTGGTGTAGGCACAGGCTAGGCACTCATCTATTATAGCACCGTCTTTCTGCCAGTAACTACTCACATTTATCTTGTGGCCTCACAACTATATTTCACATCAGTAGTCTTGTACATTGATATACAGTATATACTTTAGATTTGTGTGTTTCTGCAAATATTGAAATTAGCTTCTTTGGTTCCTGAAGTTGTGAGAAATTAGACTAAATGCCATGCTCTTTCAATACTAATGTTTTACAGTCTATCAAGACCAGAAACTATTTAACAACAGCTGATAAGGGAATAGAAAACATACTCTCACAGAGACCATTTTGCTATCCTGCATTTTAAATGTGTTTGTGTATGTATATGTCAGGTACAAGTAACCAAAACTAATAAGAACAGAAAAACTAAAATAAGGTGGAAAAAAGATGATATGCAGAGGCGGTAAACACAGGCTTCCCCCTTATAAGTGGTGTTGTGAAAGGGATTAAGTTTACATGACTGTACTAATAAGCAGCACTTACTTCACAGTAAAAGCAACATAAAGAATGTAAAGGACAGGCAAAAAATAAGGAAGAAATGTAAAGGACAAGAACAGCTAGAGAAAAGCAGATAAAAAAAGAGGAAGGACTAAAAAAAGACTTGGGATGGGACATGCAGAGAAAAGTTAGAGGATAAAGTGAATGGCAGGAGTGACAGCTGACAGTGGTGGTAGTGTGTCACAGCTGTGTGAGGGTGGCCAGTAGCAGAAGGCAGCCCACGTGCACCAACAGTGAGTCACTCAAAGTATTGCAAGCATTCATTGCAAGCAAACAATGCTATAGGTGCTACACCCAGAGATCCACAGGGACGGCACTAAGGGTGACATCAGTAAGATGACACATCCAAAATCAAAGCATGGCCCTGTACAAAATGACACCTCTTTGTGCCATTAATTTGTTGGACTGTTAAAATGCTGTTTACAACTGTATTGTGTGAATATTTGTTTAAATACAGCTGCAACGCTACATAAGGGCATCAATGCCTTGGCACCCCTTGGTCATTTGAAGAGACCAGCGGCAGGTTAAACACCAGCCTCCACAAAACCCCTGTAGCCCTGAAAGAAATTGCCAAAGGTCAGTGGTGAAAGGCTAAGGTTCATAAAGACCATTAAGGTTAAGGGTTAGAACTGGGGGAGCAAATTCTGATCCCAACTCAGCTGTTAGAGGCAGAAAAACTCCAAAGCCCAGGAAGCGCATACCTTAAGCTTTGACTGTATCTCGCGAGATTTTCTCCGGGCAAGAACCTGCAAGTGGCTAGAAACCTGCAGAAAGGGGAGCGAAGGGGGAACAGGGGAGGAAAAGGAGGAGGAGGAGGAGGAGGAGGAGGAGACAGGAAAAGCCGTAACCAAGGAGGAAAGAGATGCTCAGTCTTGCCCTTGCATGGAACAGTGCCACTTACCTTAATGCTTGCTTGATATTCTCGAACTTTCTTCCGTGCTAACACCTGTATATGACTAGATACCTGAAGGATGTGAAAGGGTTTTAAAAACAAAAAACCACCTGTATTCAGCAAAATGCAGCCATTGCCTGAAGCTGGTTAAAAATCCCTTAAAAACACACCATTTCCATCTGCATGCAAAAATGTTACAGCAATTTTATACATTTGAAAGACTCAGTCTCAGATTGATGGAACTACAAAGTAGCATGCACTAAGGTAACTACTTTCCATTTATTTGTTCAGTTGACACTTTTCTCCAAAGCGACTTACAATGTTAAGCTGCCTGCAATGATTTATATTGCTGGCTAATTTTTACTGAAATAATGCAGAGTAAGCACAATGCACAGGTGTACGAAGGATGCGAGGTTCAAACCTCGGTTCCACAAGCGCAAAGGATACACTCTAACCATTTAACATGTTTTAAAAGTGAAAAAGTTAGACTTTTCAAGTGGATAAAATTAAAAAGCTTTTAATTGCATTCACTGTGTGTCAGTGTTTAAATCCAGCTGGCCATTTTGAACATGTCTCAGATCCACACCTGTGGTTTTACTTATAATCATAAAGATCCACACTATTATTATGATTATAAGTAAAATCAAAACAAACAACTTTTCTGGGCAAGCATGTACTGTTACTTGAGTAATTATCAAAATATTATTCTGAAAACAGATTTTTGACCTGGTTCATGCAAGGCTAATATCACCAAAAATGTAAGAACATTCACTTAGAGCTACAGAAAACCACCATTACCTGCTTCCTTGTGCGGGTCTTGCCCGTCCTTAGCTTGATATACCTGGCTATCAACTCATTGCGACCTGTAACACAGAAGGGAGGGACACAGCTGAAATGAGAGAATGCCAGCAAAAAGGCAGCATGATGGACACAAATATCACATACGCTGTTACAGCTAAATCAGAATGTTGCTTATCAAAAAGAGACCAGAAAGTCTGAAAGCATTGCGGCCTTACATATGTCACAAGCAGCTCCCAGTAAAACATGGCTCCAACTTAAAGAAACTCATCAGTCCATGCCAACAACTTCAACCACTGGATGTAGGCTTTCTTCTAGAAAGAATCATGTGTGGTAAAGCTTTCAGTCATAGGGCCTGAATTATTTACGACTACCTGCCAGTGACAGGGATGCTGCTTTTATTAATACTTCCAGGTCAAGACTTATGGTCTTCTACTTTACCACACTAGTAAAACTGTTTGCAGCTGTACGACACAGATATAGATAACTGCAGTATGTTTACTTTTGTCAGAGATTTGTAATTCCTTGACATTTTCACTGCCTGCCTGCAATGAAGATCACTGAAAAAGTCCAAAATCATCTTACAAAACATTTTCACTAACTGTCTAGTGTTAGTATTCACGAGGAGTGGGTAGTCAGTTGGTCTTGGACCTTAAGAAGTTTTTTTACTTCTCCCAACAGAATAAGTTCTGTTTGCACTACTTTGTTACCTTTTGTGTCACCCAAACTTGTTTTTAACTGTGTATCATGATTATTATTACCTATTCTTCTTACTCCCTGCCTCTGAGTTGAATCAAATTGACATTCTACACAATGACCACAAGAGGGAGCAATAAAGCAACACAACTAAATAGATTCCACAAAAACTGCTCACATCAGCAGGGCAAGAAGGTCTTTGTCTAGATGTCTGTTTGGGTGTGCAGTATTTCAACACGTTTATTCATAAAAACCCTGTAATGGTCTGGAATACTTTGTGTGTGAAATGCAACAAGGACTCAGCCAGAAAGGTCACGCTGCTGCCCTTTGACCTATTGCCAAAGGGACCCTACATAAAAGGTGCACTGAGCTCTCAGTAAGGCCTCTGGACGCCTTCCTGTGTTTACCAGATGGACGCATTCACTGGAGCTTCCACATTCCATGCATACCAGCACAACCAGGCTTGTACATGACAACTAGTGTGTGTGAGATATACAGCCATGCGTGCACACACAAACATATGCACACATACAGAAGCAAACTCCCAGACACCATCTGGAACAGTTAGGCTTAAAACAAAGGCCTCACTGTTATTAACAACAACAACCCTGCTTTCTATCTTACTAGTTAAATGTGAACAACAGATAGGAGCACCTGCTCCCATACTCAGGGACTCCTCCTGTGTACTCACACACCCATTCACCCATTTATACAAGTGCCTGTTTAACTAAAGCAGTTCAGGTTACCTGGAACACTCCAGGCAGAAGAAGCTCACAAACAGGTACTGGAGCAAAATTAATTCTAAAACCTGGTTAGTGACCCAGGCCTACAGCTGAAAAATGTGTTACACTTGCAGGTTGAGGGGGTGCAGCATGTGTGATGTAGGAAAAGAAGGAGAGAGAAACCTCCGCCACCCCCAACAGCCCCACCCAATGTCCCCCAGGGACACTCACAGCCAAGACTGCTCAACTCCTAGCTAGACTCCCACCCAGGCTCCCACTGACAAACAAAGAAAGGTGGTGTCCGTTTGCCCTTTTCCGCATCATCACAAAGACAGCTCAGCTGGAGTCCACAAGTGGGGGCTCCTAACACTGGTGGCCGCAATGCTCTCTGACTCAGCAAGGGAAACTGCTGGGGTCATGCAAAACAGCGCTGAAACTGAGGAATTTTATATCCACTCAGGTTCCTGGTAAAGTCGCTGTCAGTTACCCAACTCTTATGAGAACAAGACTTAAAATCTCACTAGAACTAGTTGCTACAAGGTATTTCCCATCTTTGCAATCTGTGAAAACGCCGGTAGGTTTTGGCAGAGGGGAAAAAATGCCAGCATTTGAATCATTCAAATTATTTCCTTCTCAGGAATTTACATTATACACTGGAGCATTTTTACCCATCTAACCGATGCTTTGACTCAAAACAACAATTAATTCATTATCCACCAACCTTTACTCACAAAACCATAATACTATGCTGTGATACTTGCTTTTCATGTTCTGTGTACATATGCTGGACTTAACAGTTGTTTAATTTTCTGTTTGGTAAGTGTCCAAAAATACCTAAAATTTGTCAATTTATGTCAATTACATACAATTTAAATACCCAAAAATTAAAATACATGTATTGAACTTTGCTTATAAAAAGAATGTTGCAGTTTATAATGAAATATTTTGTAATTATAATTAAATTCATATTTATTTATTAAGTAGACACTTTTCTCCAAAGTGATGTAAAACTTATGTTTAGAGTCAGCATTTTGCAACATTGTTAGGTGAACTCTGGTCTCCTGGCAACCAGATAACAGGGGAGAAAAACATGCTGCTGCCAACCGACCAGACAAGCTGCATTTCTGCCGGGGGAACATCTGTGAGGAATAAGGGAGATGTAATTTTCACATGGGACAGAGGTTTAAATAACATGATGATCAGGGACAGAAAGACAAGATTTAACCTTCCAAACAAAGCCAACTTTTATCATGAAACCAGGAATTCCTTTATTGAAAATCGGTGTCCAGGTACATACATACATGCTTGCTGATCCTCACTGAAACAGGGCCAGATTATATTGGTGTACTGATTAGGATGTAGTTAGTCTATTTAGAAAAAATTAAAAATGGGTGTTCATGTAAAGAATGGCATCCAAATAACAATCTTTAGCAAAAACATAACAAAGTTCATTTGAGGGTTACATTATTTTATTTAGCTTTTATCTGCCATTGAATGGTCTGAGCTCAATGGCACTGAACTCCATGCAAATCTCAGGCAGAGAGCAGCAGACAGCCCTGTCATAAGGTTGCGGCCGGATTAGGAACTCTGTGGTCCACGCAAGGCCCCGCCAGGACATTGCCAAGTAATTGGAGAGGGTGTTTATGGCTTTGGAAAAATCAGGCTGCTCGCCTTGCCCTCTAGGGAGGTGCTGGCAGCCCTGTGCCACGGAAGTGTCTGCAGGCTTTGCTGCCAGGTTTACATTTTTCCAGCTAAACGGTGCATCTTCTACTATGCTATCTCTCTGCAAGCAAACCAGATAATCTGCTTTTAACATCTGAAACAGAGGGCAGAAATATAAAAAAACTTGAATCACATCCTTTGCCAATGTCTGGGATATATCTGGTTCGGCCAAAGTCATTTCTAAAGAAATAAAGTCCACATTGCTAATCTGTAATCTGCCCAAAAAAATCTAATCCCTGTCACAGCGTGACCATGGACACAAATGCAAAGACCACTTATAATGGACGTACCAGATGTTCAGCCACGTCCAGTGCCCCCACCTGCCCATCATGTCAAGAGAAGAGACAGCTGGCACACAGTGGGTTACTGTCTCGCTCTCTGTCTCAAACATACATTCACCAAAAAGCTGAGTGCTTGGTATCCAAAGGGAGCATGGAGAGGAGAAAGAGCCCAAACACTGCCAGTTAGGATCACAGAAGGGGTACTTGGTTCCTGACTCAATGGCCTCAAAATGTAATAAAAAACAGACTTTCTCCTCAGTGACTCTGAAACTGCAATGTGTCCCACAGATTCCCATCATTCAAGTGGCACAAATGTTCTTGTCCTTTATGAGACATGACTTCTTGTTTGTGCACACAGGAGCACTACAAGCTAAAGCAAGGTCAAAGCAGCAACATCCTACAGCCAAAAAACCACCAGCCGACCAGTGGTGATGTAGCCATTGCCTCCATGCAAATAGACTTGCTAATTTAAATGAATATAACACTCAAGTTTGGACATGGATTCTACCATGTTGTCAGTCACGAATGGCAGTCTGAGAATTCTTTTTATATTTACACTGACATGTGCTTTTCAGAGCCCATCCCCTCTCAAGCAAAAACACGTGGCCTGGATTCATTCTTTCAGGTATGCACATAACCTACAGGATCCAAGTCTATTTTGGAGTACAAAGAATGGGATTCTTGGATGACTCACGTTGAAGAATTTCTTGGCATCCAAATAGGAAAAAAAGACAATAAAAATAAAAGACTGGTCACAAGTGAGTGTTAACACAAGAATACCAAGTAAAATGTTAATTTATTCTTTGCATGGACAAGAGTTCTAAGCAGTGATCAATATATCAACTGCCATCAACACCAAGAGAAGGAGAACTGCAAGGCAATTACAAGAGGTCCCCAAGCACTTCAGCAAAGCTAACCAGACAAGTCTCTGTGATGTCTCCAGCTGTCTCCCAGAAATCCACCTGAGCCTTTTGCACAGGGCCATTTGGGGATTTTTATCTGTAACATCGTTTCAGCTGGGCCAGAATGAGTACAGCGGGATGCCGAGCTCCTTTAAAGAAAGGCCAAATCACACAGCACTGACATCAACACACTTGGGGCATGTGTAGTGGATCTAGCCTCAGATAGAAACTGCTATTCTTGGGGAAAAAACTTTGTTTTAAGAAACCCTGAGTCAAGGATCATGCAGCAGCCTTTCAGAAACTTGTGTTCAACACACCTTGAGAAAAATAAGAGGGGAAAATATATGCCTTATTAATAGCAGGAAAAGGCAAGAACAGGCTGGAGAACAGCAGTGAAACTGCTGTAGCACATGGATAGCAGACATGGAAATGAAAGATCACAGACAGACGACTTTGAACTTGTTCAGACCCGAATGCTGAAGTGTTGAGAACTGAAAGTGTGTGCCCTGGCCTTTTTTCCAGGACAGAGCCTGTGGACCAGTCTTAAAAGCAGAAACTGCAACTGAGGCATCTCACTTCAAAAAAAGGGTACTCAATCTAAGCAACACTTCAAAAAATATTATGTAAATTTTGCTGGAAATACAGAGTAAATAAAAAGGGTTAAATAATCAAATGTAAAGAAGTTTACAAGTAACAGCCTCCCTCAAAATGTAATTCTCTTTAACAAATACTTTTAAGGGGACACAGTAATGTTGAACACACATTCCCAACAATGTCAATACAAAAGAAAAAAATGTAGGTATATAATCTTTCTTTTAAAACAAAAAGTAGCATTGTTTAGTAATGAGTCGTATCTGAACCGTTTCCCCATCTGTTTATGGGAAACACACTCTTACCCAAGACTGGTTACTGCTCACTTAATAAACAACGGCAAAAGTATCAACAAGGGTAGAACAAGCACCATTAAATCAGTGTTTATTTATTTTACCATGGGCACACAAAAGAGAAATCCTCCCATCTGAGAATAATGGATTCTCAGAATAATTTGTCAGTGGAACAAGGACAAATGCACCAAATCAACAAACACCATGGAGTGAAGGCTTGTACAGTAACGTAAAATAATTAAGCCACTGTTTTCTACCCACTAATAGTCTCTAATTAATTATTCAACTTGAATAAACAACACTCGTCATTTGGGTTTAAACAGAAATTCTGTACAGTGACATCAAGCACACGTTTAATTTGCACTGTCAACTTTTTGCAAGTGATCCACAAAAACAAACACTTAAAATATATACACACATTGATCTTTCTACTCTTTCTTGTTTATTTCCATGACCAAATTACTATGTTTACACATATAAGTTTATTATTATGCAATGTATTGCTGTCCTGCCCTGAGTATACCCTACCGCACACCCTATGTTTCCACGACAGGCCCTAAACTACTCTGAGTCCTTTTTTAAAGCATTTAGTAACAATGGATGGATGAATGGAAGTATGTTTATTATTATATCTACTGTAGATTGAGTAGGTAGAACATTATGGTAACACATTCCATAAACTTTAAAGTGTATTGGTTATACACAATTTCATGTCTTTACATGCCCTGTCAATCCCCATGTAAGCTATAATGCCACAAGCTGTGTACATACAGGCAGCAAAGTAGGATATTACAGAGAAAAGGGGAGAAGCAAAGTGGTTTTCTAAAAGCATGAACCTACTATATAACTGGAAAAAAATTTCTGAAGTACACCTTAACCGATTACTACTATAACAGCCTTTGCAATTTTTTTATTCTACTTTCCGACTAAAGCAATAATATAAGGACCATGGTGTGAATTGTGGTACTTAACCTCAAACCAGAACTTTGGGAGCCAACACTGAGTGACCAGAAGGCTTATTTTCCGTTAATGCTATTCATCTTCAGTTCAGTTCAACTGCCCGCAACAACCACCCTGTTCACACCATTGTCCAGAGGCTGTGTGCTTCCAAATCACTTTACACTCCCCCCTTTTACCCTGAAGATGCCTTTGGAAGCAGTGGCCAAGGCTGAAAGGAATAGGGCACTTTTATACAATTTGGTACAGTAACACTGAGCTCACCCAGGGCAGGGCACAACCAGGCCTGACAAGGACAAATGAGGGAGCCCAAGCTGAACAACTTCACAGGTTGTTTGGACCCAGCATCCTGTAAAGTGACTCACAAAATGCGAAGCCCATTTTCCCATGCGTAAGAACAGGGCAGGTGAACAGAACTAACATTTCATACATTGTAACCCGACGTAAAAATACACATGCATGTATGAAGGCATGTGTATGTGTGACATAATATGCAAGGCTATGAATATGCAAGTGCATAAGTGTATATAACAGAAAGAAATGTGTGTATGCTTGCACAATGTCACAATGAGGTGTCACAGGTCAGCACTTTGACAAAAAGGGCTGAAGCCTTCCTCTCTGTTGCTCTGGCACTATGCCCACAGTATTAGAGCTACTCTGGGAAGGTCACTGCAAACTGAACAAAAATATACCCTCATTTATATTCATAGAGCAAAGTTCAGTACATACCCTGTCTGTCTAACACCCCCCCAGCATGCACACACACACAAACACATGCATAAACTTTGGAGGTCTTGCCGGGACCACAACAGCATGGCCATTGTCATTTAGTGAAACCAGATGAGCGCAGAAAAAGTTGTTTTCTTAAAAGTTGTGCCCATTGGGTTGAGTTAAGTCAAATGAAAAAAAGAAAGCAAACAATCATGAGTCACTGATACATTCAGTCTGAATGGAAACTGACATGACCCAACAAGCTTTACAAGACCAGACCTGCAAGAATAATAACAGGCTTGTTTATCTATCACTTCTTTCTCCATGAAGAGATAACAAATCTTTAGAGATACAAGCTAAAGGCTATTTTTACCCATGTCTGCTGGTTAAGAGCCCCTAAAGAAATAAAATCTATAATGTTGCCTTAACTATCCAAATCATATGAAGGGTTAGAAGTATAGACAACATTCCTTCTTTTTTTATAAAACCCAATTCATTTTCCTGTAATTCATTTTAAAGGTATAAAGTTTTAAAAGTTCTTGACTTTAGACCTCTCATAAGAACCAAAACAACCAGACTGACTTTTGGGACAAGGTGCTGCACGCACACACAAAATGCTGCTGCCTCCATTAGAAGTTTCAGCACAATTTGGAAAAAAATGCTGCCTCACCATACATCTTGCCCTCGTCCGACAAGATGATCTTCCTTCGTCCACAGGGGGGGTAGATGGCCAGTGCCTCTTGAAAGCTCTGCTCGATATCAGGGCTCCACACTCCCTCGGCATCCCCGTCCATGGTCTTGTCCAGTTCATCACCCCCCTCATCCAGCGCCCCCTGGGGGCTGCCGTTTGTGCTCCACTCGGATGCAATGGTGGCGGCCGCCCCTAAGGGCTGTCGGTACAGTATGAAAAAGACTTGTTAGAATCCAGTGCTAGAATCCAGTGCGAGGGAAAAAGCTATTGGTCTGAGGTCTGTGCAGCTGTTGGTGATGTAACATCATGCATGTCTGCATTGATACAAAAATATAATATGGTTGGAATATAACTTGGTTGGAGTCAATTTAAAATTGTTGGTTGATGGTACTTTTCAGCACAGAGTGACAACAAACTGGTAAAGTACTCAAAGGAAATAATGAAAGGCTGAACTCTTCAAGGAATGGCGAGTTCCCCAACTTGTGCAACAAAACACTGCATGCTTAAATAAATAATCTTTGTGTACTTCTCAAATCAGTACTGTATTACAAAGGCTATGCAGATAAAAAAGCAGTGTCATTTCCTTGAAACTCAAGTTTGTGAAATTGCCACAAGACAAACAAAAGTCACTTTATATTTCAGTTCTATAACTTGCTAATATGCATAAGCCATGACAAATTCCTGTGGTTTTGTAGTTTGTTACTGTGCTGTCCTATAACAGCTGAAACTAATTATCATAAGTACTTTTCAACGATCATCTGTAGTATGCCATTGTTTCAGAAATGGTACCCTAAAAAGTAGTCATTTTTTTAGCCTGCTTAATAAAAATAAATTGTATAAAGTGTCTTAAAAAAAAATCCTGACACCAACAGAAAGACCTTATTGGGAACAATTCCAGTGCTCCCAGGAACAAGTTTGTTGGTCTTCACAGAAACACTGAGACTATTCAGGGTGTGGTTGGGTGGAGGAGCACCATTTGTCAGCAACCACATAAAAATGTATTTGAATAACCACAAACCAGGGACATTTAATTAAATTTGAAAGTCTTGTTACTTTGTTGAAAAAGGCTGACAGACACTGCAAAATGAAGGGAAAAAAATCTATTCATAATTTTCACAATTTTAAATGTGATACTACATCCACATTAAAAGAATTGACTCAAATTAAAAAAAATAAACAAGACTGAAGTTTTTCATAAAATATACAAACATTCTTGCTAAGAACAATTAATGGAAGTATGCAGTTATTGAAATTACTGCTTCTGATGTTCTGTGGGGTGTGTTTCACCATAGCGATGATTACAAATACACAACTAAAACTGTTAAAGCAAGTGTGCAAAAGTGAGGGGACTGCTGGATTGTGTTTGGTAAAAAACAGCAAACAGAGCATATTAATGGTGAATTTTAAATGTGACTTTCTTACATGAAGCCTCAGATGTCTTTCTATGTGCATTTTTATTTTTGCCCTAAATGGCTAACATGACATATATTGAGCATTCACAGCCAGCCCATTCAAAGGAGAGAAAAGAGACCCAAATAAATTCTGGCTTGGTAGAGGGTTATGATTCAAGGTTTTGGGGAATGGGCCTTCAGATCCACAAATGTCCTTATTAAGACAGGGCAGCAAACGCTGCCTCCCAACTTCCCTCTGCTATCTCCCTGGTGTCCACTGAATCCCCTCCCTCCTCAGTCCTCCACCATCATCACACAAACCCCCTCCTGCTCAGAAGGTCTCTGTCCAAATAAGGAAAAGAGTCCAAGGGGAGTCATGTGGACCAGCAAATACAGGAAGAAAAGATGGGAGGGGTTGGGGGTTAACTGATTTAGGCGTCCACCGAGAGCCTGGAAACCACAGAAGGCAACATGGAAGGCAACTCTAATGCTGAAGCCCGGACAAATGCTGATACCTGGCTGACTCAGACACCAAACAAGGGTGACTCAAAGCTTAGTTTGAGTCTTTCCAAATGACTCTGCAGCCGTGTAATCTGGGATTTCAGAATCACAGCTCAGACAAGAAAACCTATGCTTTTTCCATCAGACAAAACTATGTAACTTGTGTGAGACCTGTAATCAACTGCAATCCATTACAACAAAATGATCCCTAATTCATAAACATAAATTATGGACAACAGGATCAATAACTAATTAATTTCCTTAAACACATGTAGATCTGTAGTGTACTTTGAAGAGAACTGCATTTTATTTTGATTCTTGGGCCATTTACACCATAGTAGAAGCAATACAGAACCGTTGAGCATCACAAGGAGCAGAAAAAAGTTAAACTCATAGACAAAAAGAGGTTTTAGTTAGCTGAAAGACTTTTGCTCACAGAGGCATATGAGAAACAGGTGTTTCATTGTGAACAGTGAGGAGGGCAGTTTACCGTTCACATGGGGGTGTTACTGTGCTCTACAGAAAGGGCAAAATCCTCAAATGCACTAGGACAGCTAAGAAGGGGAGTCAGTCGTGCTATAATGTGGTACCATAAACTTGGTTTGGTTGCAAAACAAGGCATGACACAATGACCAACTGACACTCCAAGAAACAAGTGACTGAAGCATTCAGCAAGGTAGAGCTAGCTGAAAGGGAAACTGGAAAAATACAGTTAATCACTCTCTCACACACACTTTGCCTATTAGTCAAGGAAAATGACTAAATGCATGAATAAAATCTTCTCAACCTCCTCTCACAGCACATGGCAGATGCTAATGTTATCTCTGTTTGATTTTCCATGAATTAACACTTGCTGACTCACTTTGTAGCAGTGCATTACAACCTCAAGTTTTGCAGTTTGCCTCCTTTGAAAGATGAGAAATTGGTAGGGGTCAGAAATTGAAATACACTGTTTTAATGTTTTTATGGCACTGGCCCCAGTGTGGTAGAATTAACTTCCATTTCTATTGCATGATTGCAAAAATCCTTTATACCTTGCAATTGGGTCTAAAAAAACCACCTCTTTAAAATGAAATTTAGCCCTAAACTTTGGTCATTACAATAAAATTAATCTTGCTTTTGTGCTTAGTTTATATGCAAATAAATTGGTAATAAAGTGCTCGGGTGTTCACCCTGTCCAAAGACAAGCATTAAAGATGAACTGGTGGCTAAATTGCCCATATTGTGTATGTATGAGGGAATGTGTGTGATTGTCCTGCAATAGACTGGTGTCACATCCAATGTGTCCTGAATTACTGCAATATTGCATGGGAACAGTGGTTAGTGATAATGGATAAACTGATGGATAAGCAACAAATACCAGTGTAACTTCGACAGTGAAAAAACAATTATGACAGTTTTTCTCCACTGAAAGCTTGTATCCCTTTGCTGGATGCAAGTGTACAACCCCTCACTTGGAAGTATTTAAAAAAACAACTCAAAATTAAATGTAAGAGAATCATTCTTTGATGGATCTGTAAAGAGTATTTACCTGTTATGTACTCCTTCAGGCCACATGAACAGGTTGGCTGAGAAAGTTCCTGCATGGCGTCACAAATCATGGCTTGTGCAGACTTTGCAGTATACATTTACAGATTTTCCTTCAAAGTGTGGCATTCTCACTGTGCCACTGAGACCATGAACATAATCAGACTTCAATATGCACAATATACTCAGAAACCTTCACAACTTGCAGCATTTCATGATGATTACATTCATCTCATACAACACTAATATGGTACTGCTATTAGCGTGCTCTGCTTTATTACACACGCCAAGTGGTTATGGGTCAGTGAGGGAGAGAAGGACAGTATTGTGAAAAAGTACCCCCCCCCAAATTCCACTATTAATGTATATTTGTCACACTGAATGGTTTCAAATATTCAGACAAAGCATTATATTACACAAAAAGAACCTGAAGAAACACAGAAGTTTTTAAATTATTAGTTCATTTATTTATGGAACAAAGTTATCCAACACTCATATTTTTTGTGTGAGCTGTCATTCTGAAATCCCAGATTACATGGCTGCAGAATCATTTGTAAAGACTTAACATGAGAAAGTAACTGCCCACATAGTCAACTAATTTAAAAAAATTTAATTGACAATTACATTCAGCTAATTGAACAGCAGCCAGCCCCGTTGAATCTAAACCTCACTATATAGTATAATGAACGTTACCATAAGAGTGAAATGGTCACTGCAAAGTTTCTGCAAAAACACTAGGCCACTACCAAAGGAAACTTGAGAAGGGATGAGAAAAAAGTTGAACATATATCAGTCAAGAAAGGGTTACAAAACCATTTCTAAGGCTCTGGAACACCACCAAACCACAGTGAGAACCATTATCTCCAAATGGAGAAAATTTGGAACAGTGGTGAATCTTCCCAGAAGAGGCTGGCCTGCCAAAATTATTCCAAGGGCGCAGTGAGAACTCATCCAGGAAGACACAAAAAAAAATCCCAAAAGAACATCTAAAGAACTGCAGGCCTCTGTAGGCTTAGATAAGGTCAGTTTTCATGACTTCATAATAAGAAAGAGACCAGGCAAAATTGAGATTCACGGGGGAGTAGCAAGGTGGAAACCACTGCTATCCAAGAGTAGTATTATCTTTGATTTGAAAAACATGTGAATGATTGCCTACCCTTTTGGGACAACGTTGTACAGACAGGCGAGTCATAAGTGCAAGTCTGTGGACAACACAGGTCCCATTATGCCTGGTGTAAAGCAAATACATCATTCCAACAGTAAGAACATCATGCCAACAGTCAAGCACAGTGGATACAGTGTGATGGAGGGGTACTTTGTTGCCTCAAGACCTGGACAACTTATCACTACTGAAAGAGCCAAGAATTCTGAACTGCACCAGAAAATTCTTAAGGAGAATGTTCGGTCATATATCTGTGAGCTGAAGCTTAAGTACAACCGGATTATGCAGTAACAGAATGATCTAAAACACAAAAGCACATGTACATCTGAATTACTGAGAAGAAACAAGATTCAAGTTCTGGAGTGGCCTAGTCAAAGGCCTAACTTGAACCCAACAAAGATATTGTGTCAGGAACTGAAATGAGCAGTTCATGCTCGAAAACCTGCCAATGTGCCTGAATTAAAGCAGCTCAGTAAAGAAGAGTGACTAACATTCCTCAGCACTGATCTGAAATACTGATATCAAATTATAGGAAACATTTGGTTGCAAGTATTGAGGCTAAAGGTGCTCCAACCAGTTTTTAATTTTAAGGGGGTCATGTGGGTGGTGGATAACTTTGTTCCTTAAATAAATGTAGTAGTCATTTTTTAACTTTTATTTGTTGACTTAATCTAGTATTGCATTTTGTCTAAAGATATGAAACTATCCAGTGTGACAAACATGCAACAATAGGAAAAATAAAGAAGGGGAAAATACATTTCATCACACTATATTGTGTAAACTATTTATTGTTGTTTCCAACCCTCCCACACTTACATTAAAGACTACTAAGCACAAAGTCAGAAACAAGCCTGTCCATTCAGTTTTTTTGATTGTAGAAAGTTTTACACTGACGGTATTTGTACCTAGAAAAAACGTATTTTAAATGCAAAGTTAACACATTTTTGATTAAACAGAGAACACATTATTGCATAGGAAAACTTTGTTGTAATTAAAATATGCTTGCATGTATACACAGGTGTTTTCATGAAATGTATAACAGCATGGGTATTTTGTATGTGTAACCAGATACATCTGTCTTGGACAGCGCAACTCATTGTCACAGTCCTTCTCTCCACAGCTCTGACCTAGAGCTGTCTGTCTGACATCTTTTTAAAGGGGAAGGTAAATATTGACTCCTGGCTAATTAACCATTTGAATGACCAACAGATTTGATATCCAGGACAACTAGAAGATCAGGTAGGGAGCATAAGTTAGAGTCAGCTTTTAGCAACCTATTGTACCATATATAAAGAATTCTACACTAAAGCTGGGGTGGGTTGCCTACTTAGAACAGCCGTGCATGCCGTCTTATCAGGAAAACAGATTTGCCCTGTCCATGTGTCCACAGCTGAAGCTGGACAGTGTAAAAAGGCCCCCCCTCTTTCAGAACGAAGTCTTTGTCAGGGGTCTGCCAGTACAGCTGCAGCGCTTCTACTGGTTATTGGCTCATTTCCCCTTGGGGGTCTGCCCTGAGGGTAACACTCCACTGCACCCCCTGCCCCACTTTACCTACTCATCCACACACAGACTCGTTCAGACTGGAACAGCAGCTGCTCCCCAGGGTCAGGTTACAGATAAGGAAGACATTTTAGGCAGGAGCCCAAGGCACTCTATGGTGGAGGTGGTCCTCCTCCACACTGACCCCTTCGATGATCCACCCGTGGTGGTACCAGACCTGCACCAACTTTTTCCCTTCATTATGTGCCAAGTCATTAACAATAGTCTTTCATATATGGAGTTTTTCATTAATCCCTGTAATAACAAAAAATTATTTTTATTTTTCCACAGCTGTACATTTCAGTGTTTCTGGTGGAGAAAAGGAAGCGTTGTTTTGCCAGTAAATTTTGGCAACTGTTGCCTCTAGAGATAAACACCGCCCAAGTTCAAGAAAACAAGTTTCTGATACAACCATTAAACTGAGAATCAACACACCCCCCCCCCCCCAAATCTTACATGCTATGGGAAGTATGGCGAATGCAGCTGCTACTTTTTTGCCATTGTCATGAGCACACTTCTGCCATTTCAGCCCCCTGAGCCAGAATGTTCACAATCATTGTCTCTCCCCCTCCCAAATCGTAAAGCTCTCTTTCAGTACAAAGATAGAAAATGGAAGGCTGTCCAGTTTGTTCTGATTTCTGCCACTTCACAAATGAGGGGATAAAGAGAGCAGAGGCTGGAACTAGGCTGCAGAAGAGAATTCGGCCACCCTGCTGACAGAGCCCTTCCAGATGGTCCTTTTGTCCACCCCCCCATTCCACCCCCTCAACTTTCTGTGGCTCCAGTGAACTCACTTTAACTTCCTCCAATAACTTCCTCCTACTTCCGCTTTGGCACACCACTCAGGAAGTAATCGAAGCAGAGAGTGCGCTAAGTTTTGATAGAAGGATTAATATACACACAGACTTGCTGGCACAATTTGTGAAAACCTTACGTCCAAAACAAATAATATTCAACAACACTACAACCACTATTAACATCAATTTCAGATTTAATACCCTACAGCTTTTATCCTAAGGAACCCATTCTAAATAATGTACAATGGTAGTCTATACAGTCAGACCTGTAAATCCAACAAAAAGTCCATAACAAACTTTACTTCATCTACCCAATCTATCAAGAGGGGTTTTAAGAAAAAACAACATACTTATGAATATGAATACATTTGTTCATTTAGCTGACACCTTTAACCAACTTAAAATGTTGTTACAATGATTTTCATTTGAGGAGCTAATCTATTTTTACTGGAGCAATTCAGAGTAAGTATCTTTCTCATCAGTACTCTCGGAGGAAGTGGGATTTGAGCCTAGATCTTTCAAGTGCAAGGCAGCAGCCCTTGCTAACATACTATCAGCTACATGGATGTATGCATGCAACAGGAGGATATAGTATGAGATATTGTTACTGCTGAACCCTAGTGCCTCCTGAGAGCTACACATACCAGTATTATGTGCAACTTTTCTCTCAAAGACCCTGATGCATACAGCTATATTCTGGAACATCACCTAAGGCCTTTGATGTCATAATAAAATGCCACTTGCTAGAGAAACAGATAAAAACTCTTAGGCATGGAATGAAATACCGGATTTGGCAGGGAAGGCAACTTTTCTTGCATACTGCCCAATCTGGTCTTCCAGCAACAAGCAGCAGATTTATATCCCATGTGATCTATCAAGGAAGGGCTGTTGCAAGAAACAGGATGGTCCTGTTTCTGATTACACCTGTTCAACCAGCAGCTCTGACATCCACCTCCGCACCCCTTGAACTCTTCAACGGACAACCGACTCAATATGCAAACGCACCTCCCCCTCTCCATTACCAATACACTCAAAAAACATGGCCACCACTAAACGCCACCATTCTGCCATGCTGCATCTCCCCCTCACAGTCTGGCTGAAGCATGTTACAGCAAGTCTCCTGCAATGGATCCCAATCCCACAGCAATCCCATTCTTTACCAGGGAGGGGAGAGTGTCCTGTTACCCCTGGTGTCTGTCATGCTAACCTTCACCAAGGATTATGCTTGAACAAAGAGCTACAAAATACAGGTGAGATCAAAGACCTGCAGACTTTGTCCGACATTACAGAAATTAATGCTAAGCCTTTCAATGACCTACCACAAGCCTTTATAAATAGACAGTATAATTTTACACCTTGAAATTCAAAATAATATCCTTAATCAAGTTTGCAAAATCTAGACCCCTCCTAAAGTTCAACCAGCTAATTCCTGGTAATGTATTAACTACAATGACACCTTCTACCATTGTGAAGAGAAAATCAGGACTCGGCAGTTTGAGGGTAGACAGGTTTATTAAACAGCAGATACTGTTGTCTGGAAGACAGCTGTGAATGTAGGCAGTTTGTTAAATGACTGAGTATTGGGAAGCCTTACTGTACAGGGAACAGGGAGGCTACAGTGTAGATCAGAAGAACACTGCAATAAACTGGGAAAGTGAATTCACATGGGTGGGCAGGGGAACAGTATTTGGAGGCTGTCTCTGAGTGCAGCTGGGATCATCCCGCTGCCATTTGGAGAGATTTTCCATTTAAAAAATCCATTTGTCTTTTTACCTATTGAAAAAAAGAAAATGAGGACTAAATTCCATTATTTTCAGTACCATACCATAAGCAAACAAGTATGATAATGCATCTAGTCTTTCACAGCTTAAACAAGCACAGGCACTCCAATATATCAGCAAGGAAAGTGTTAATGAAGTTAATGTTTGAAACGGCTGCCTGAAGGCCAACAGCTGGACAACAGAGAGAAGGCTGTGAGAATGTACCTCCAGCAACCAGAGCACAGTTGCATGGTACTCTGAAAAAGAAGTTTCAATGCATGAAGAAACCGTTGGACTAACAGAGAGCATGTCAAGGGAGCAAGATCTCTTTCTGCTGCTTTTATACGGTTTGCGTGGATGAGGTTCTGTCTACACAGCAGAATGTTAATCCTTTCCAGACCATTCTCACCATCAAAGGTTAACACTGGAAGCCAGGAGAGGTCCACATGAAGCTGGGACGCAGTGCCGCCTTCCAACCATTGTCTTGGAGCATAATTACTAGTGGAGGTGGGAACACCTCTCACATGCTCAGGCACACAGTCATAAATTCAGTTCCGAGAGGGCAAGTGAGCGACGCTGTGTCTGCAGAAAAGGTGGCCATGTCTGGGTAACGTGGCAGCTAAGACCTAAGACAGACACACTACAGTCTACAATCCATATGCATATCCTTTGCTGCCAACATTTGTCAATGCACTGTTTATTTTTAACTTAAATTTAATTTTGGTCAATTACTGGGATCAAAACAGTTTGAACTGATTTAAGTCAGTTTGAACTGGTCTTGCTTTTTCGTGTTTGAAGCTTTACACATTGAAATGAAATGTAAAAAAGTTTCAAACTATGCTTTTAAGTAAAGCTTTTATTTTAATCTCACACATTTAGAAAATCTAACAATATTGTATAATGAACATTTTTGATCCAAGACAGAATTATATTGGCTGCAGTAATTTTTACTATAACAGTGGAAGTTAAAAAGAAATTAAGAAAAGCAGTAGCAAAAAACTTTTATATTAATACGCTATATAGGACACAGGCCTTAAGTTTAAAAAGAAAAGCTATGGTTACCTTTCACTGCTCCTTTAGACTGGGTTAACCCCCTTTTGTTTACCTTAAGGCTGAAAATGTGCCAGATTCCAGCATCTCTGACAAAAAAACACTTCATCTTTTTCTACATAATGGACATCTAGCTGCCTATCCAAGACCTCAAAACCACTGACAATGCAAGCAACGCCACACTTAAGCTACTCTTTTTAGTATCATTGGCTAGTCTTTGTCAGGAGCAACTGGAGGTACACAGCTTGACTGCTTTGCCTGACTCTTGGTAGCTGCATTGTCTCTCTTTTCTACAACAGTGCATTTCCTATGCAATTAAAAAGACCCATGTGAGAGCGATCACCCACTCAATTGTGATAACCTGTAATCTCTTCTGATTGGGAAAAAAACAGCTAGCTGATGAATTAATCAATATGTAAACATCCTGCTCTGAGTATATGTCAGGGTCTCAGAACCTGTCAAAGTACTAGAACACAACTCAGCAAAAAGGTAGCATATGCTGCTACAGAAATAAGGTAGGGAAGTGCATGAATTCAACTCATGGTGACCACTTGCATGGTTTTCATTGTGATGTACAGAAGTGGTTGACCATTGCCTTCCATTGCTCACATCTTTCGACTGCTAACACTGGGAGAACACTGCAAAAACACTAGGGGAACATGTAAACTCTGTGCACTCTCAGCCACAGTGTAGGTACTGTAGGACCAACATTAAAACTCTGACACAATGCCACAACACTGAACTAGTTATAGAAAAAGTCAAGCTTTCAAATGGTATAACTTTACAGTGTAAAAAAAATATATCCAGCCTAAAACAAGACAAGGAAAATAATTAAAATTATTAATCTTTTTACATCTTAAAATAAGATTTAGCAGTGTTTCACTTCAGTGTATATTTAATATATTGCTGCAGCCAGATGCAACAGAAAAAAGAATATAAAAGATACACAAAAAATCTTTGCCTTGTATCTGCCAATCTGTTTTTTTATGGTATATACTTAGAACACTGAAGAAATTCAGTTAGCTTCTGTTTCTGTATTGTGCTCAAAGTTTCATCTGAATAATTTACATTTACATTACAAATAAAAAGACAAAGAAAGTTGCTGTATTTTTCCACACGTAAAATTGCTTCATGTGGCATCTATCCAAATGCACTGGAGCCAACAAATATAACCATACCTACTATCTGCTTCTTGGTTTCCCAAATACCAGAACACAACAACAGTTAGCATAATCCACAATACAGGACACACTTATTCTTTGTTTCGGTTTTATATTGTTCCCATCAAGAGGGCTTTTTGAGGAGCCTTTGCAAGTTCTGAAATGCTTGGTATTAACCTCAGGCAAACTTAATGTTAAATTAGTATTTTACCCTTTTGCTCTAGTGCAAACCTTTACATATAGGGTAGGAAACCCCACCTTGGCCTCACACAGCTCATCTTGCCTTTACATATCTTCAAGCATGCATTCCCCTTCTTGCCCCAAGGTCATCGCAAACGGAAAATTCTAGTATAAAGGGTGCGTCCCTTATGACAGAGTTCAGTTAGCCTGCAATTTTTTTACAGCATTAATATAAGGCAATCCTCAGAACAAAACTGATGACAATTAAGTTTGTCCAGTTGTCCTTCCAGTGATGGACTTTTCACTAACACTTTTGACAGTTCTCTTCAAAAGTAGAACTTTACAGAATCTGCCAGTACATACAAACAACAGTGGGTGTGTATCTTCACCTGTGCATTAACCACAGCAGCAGGATAAATATTTTACCAAGAAAGTTAATATGCAAACACCTTTCTTCCAGGATGTGTCATCACAGGAGAGAAAATCCAAATCAAAAATGGTTTCCATCATGCCAGAAATGACAAAGCATAAAAAAATTATGCTTTTCAGGCCAGCAACTGACATGTCTTCATTGAACTGATCTAGAAAGGCAACATTCCTTTGTGAGACCAATCTGTTGTCTGTTCAACTTCTACAAACTTACTCTGATTTTGAATGCTTTGCACAACTCAGAGGCACACAGTGCAACATACTTCTAAAGGAAAATTTTTTTTCTTGAAAGTGGAAAAGCCTGTTAGTTCTTACCAAGCTAAATCAACGGGAGTGTTCTTGTAGGTGTAAAGTTCGCTGTCTAAAAAGCTTAATAACAGGCACACAAAGGTTTTTCCCCCTTCTTTCCTGCAACAAATGCAGAAGAAATTTTTCAATTCAGATCCCAGTTCTCTGCAACAGCACTGAAGCTCAGCAAGAAAATACTGGGAAGGTATTTAAAATAACCAGCAAATCATTTTCTCAGTACAATATGAAAATGATAAAAATAATTAAAGCTTCCATTTCTAATCCTTTACATTAACACCTAGGCCTCTAAAAAGACTTTAAAAAACTCTAAAAAACTGTTTTCTCAAAAGGAATTTAATTTTATTACTTTCAGAATTCATAAAAGGCACAAGCTCAAACCAGCTCAATTTGTTATGTTGTCAAAGTTGTGTTTAGTACTAATGACCCATACTTAACTACTCAACAGCTAAATGTTTACAAGTAAAATTTATGCATGATTCATGCAAAATTTTTGCATGAAAATCAATTTCATGCAACTTTCATGCAACTCGCTCACAGACTCCAAGAATCCTCACCGTAAAGCCTTTGCCTACTGGTTTTGCAGTCTGGATCACAACCATGAGCTGCTCTAGTACAACTGTTCCTTTAAAATTGTTTCTGATGATAATTTGTGAAGCAAAATATTTGTTTTCTTTTTTGATGGCATCTTGGAGGGATGTGTTATTCTCCATCGTTGCTCACAAAGCAACACCATATCAACCACAGGACTAAGAATTTATTCTGTAACAGAGAACCAAAGTGTTATGACTTGCAATTTCACATCAAGCCTGCCAGATAATTTTGAATAACAAAAGGCTTGGAACATTAGATTCCAGTACTGTAAGCACACAAATGTATTAAGGAAATAAACAGAAAACCATGAGAATAAAATGAAATACTATGAACAAAAAAGTTTAAAATTGGAGCAAATGAATGCTTAATCTTTTGAAAAGTGTTCTCTTTTGAACACAGAAGAAACTATGGAACTATAATATTTGGGAGGAATAAAAATAGCATAAAGGGTTAAGCTGATGCTTCACAACTCCTGGGTTGTAGAATCAAATGCAGCGCTTTCTTTGTGGAGTTTGCGTGCCCTCCCTGTTTTTGCATTTTTCTTCAACGCTGCAGTTCTCAGTTCAAAGATCAGATACATGTCTCAAGTGAAATGTTAATTCTATAATTCTCCTTAGTGTGACTGCTCTGTGATGGCCTGGTGCCCAGTTTTACAGTGTACAACTCCATAGTCCCTATCCATCGTAGCTGAAAATGGATGTTATACAACTGTAAACTTACTACACAAATAGAGAAAAGGCCCACATAGAAGCCAACTCACAGCTAACATGTAAAACAGACTCTAGGCATCTGGAGCATATAACTGTCTATGATGTGTGACTGTGTGAGTGTGCATTACATTGCTTGTACTTGTAACTCAGAAAAATATATTTAGTATTATAAGTCATGTCAAATAAAGGCATCAGCTAAATATGCATTAATAGTAATGTAATTAAACATTTTTACAGAGCAGCAATGTTGCCTCACAGGGCCTAGGCGGTGTGTTGAAAACCACCTCAGTCTGTGTGGAGTTTGAATGTTCTCCAAGAGTTCGTGTTAGTTTCTTCCTGCCACAGTCCAAAGGCATGTGTTTGTGGTTAATCAGTGGGTATAACTTGATTGTTGTGTGTAATAGTCTGAAATTGCCCTGTGACAGATTAACACCCTGTTTAGTGTGTACACTTCTTCAGCCTTATTCTTCAAAGATCTGGACCACAGAAAAAACTGCACTGGATAAGTGGTTACTGATAATGAGGAACTGAATTAAAGTTGCTTCATACTGTTTGTACAAGTCTGTGCTTCAGCAGAGCTGACTGATCTGTAATATTCAGTCTGGACACGATGTGCTTCTCTTCCAGATGCTCAGAAACTTTTCAGCTTTTTCTCCACTTACCTGTGTAAGTTACCTTGCCTATTATAAGGGTCTCAAGTGGGCCATGCTGACACCCAAAGTCTAAAATGTGTGTACAAACCGTGACTTATAGTTAACGAGCTGTTGTGTGAGTGTTAATTAAAGGAATTACTCAGCAGAAACCTTGAGTAAATTGTACATCCCATAGACACACCCGCGAGAAAAAAACTTAAATATTTAAGAATATTAAATATTGCAAATATGTAAACGTTCTCTATTCGATGCTGTGGCCAAAAGAAGAGGGCTCCACGGCTCGAAAAAAAATTGAGGCCTTAAAGTTAGTTTTTTCGCAGAAATGTATAACTGCTGGAAAATCTGAGCCACCGAGATTAAGTGTTGTACGGTCGACATTTTTTGCGCTGCATTAATAAAGAAGTTGAAGCCAAGATACGGTAACTACAGAAACAAAATAAGCACCTGGAGGATGCACTTACCTTTGCCTTTATTACTCTTAAAAAGTCTGCTTTAAGAGGGTAAAAATCTGCCTGTCATATAACCATCCGATTTTCTCTTCGCTTCAACACGAGTAAGAGAAAAAGTGGGACTGTAGGAGCCCCAGAGCACGAACGGCTCGCGCTTCGAAGAAGCCGCCGACTCTCGCCAGAGGAGGGAAAAGGGAATAAAACCAAACATCGCCTCCTACTTTCCAACATTATCAGTCGCTTGGCCTCGCTGGGACTCTCCGCACACCTCCACGGAGACAGAGACACACAGATATATCAGTATCCCACTTTCCACCCCCCCCCCCCCAGCTTCGAGAGCTCCACGAGGAGAAAAATGTGAAAAATGACAAAGATCTTAAAACTTCGGCACGCGATCGGCACGAGAACTTCGTCAAAACGCCTTACACAAAGAGATAGCTGCAATAAAACACTCACCTTCGATCGGCAAATTACTGTTCCCAAAGTAAAGCGTGAGCCAAAATTAAATGACTTATTTCTTTAGGCTCCTTTTTTGGTTTTTAAATAAATATTTGCCACCTAGTTTGACAGTAAAGGTGGAATGTTAAGTATGAGTTTGGTATGAAATCAACGCCTCTGAAAAATGAGGAAAAAAACTTAGAGGGAGGAGCCAGAGGGCGGCGTCAATCAACAACTCGTGGGCGGAGACTTTCGTGTAAACCTCATCCCCAAGTGTAAAAAATGTGAAGGTACATGTGTCAAATATCTTTTATCATATATCTTCAGAAATCCCTAAAAGTCTCGGATAAAAGTGTCGGATTCAAGGTCATAGTTAAACCATGCTCTGCAGGTGCTTCTGCTTGGCTGGCAAAAATGTATACTCATAATTTTTTTACTGTTCTGTAATTTTTACATTTTTTCTGTTTAATGCAGTAAAAAGAAATCAATGAACAAATTGCAATGAGCTGTGTCAGCAATGTTGTTTTCTACATAGATTCTTGATCCTGCAGGAATGAGTTCTATTTAATCAACAGTTTCAAAATAAACACCACCTAACTAAATTTTGGGATAGAAGTATTAGACTAAACCCCTATTTGTGCAGCCAGTGATAGAACAGGTATAAAAACACTCAAACCGTTATACTTCTGATATTGCTAGGAACCCACCACCATACCTCTCCTGCTTCCCCTCAGCTACTTCTCCTGACAGCAGGTGTGGTCCTCACGGTCAACTCCTCATGGACTGATGGCCAATGTGGAAGGCACACTAAGTATTCACTTAGATGCATAAAAAATGTCATATTTCTAATGCCTAAGATATAATGCTGAGAGTAAATGGGAAACAAGGACAGCTGTGCCACGCAATTAATTTCAATAGCATGAAAAATACAGATGATGACTGAGCATATTGCTCAGTTTAATGGTTCTTCTGAACTACAAAGCATAGGAAAAAAAACTCTTCTAATTCTACTAGCAAAAGTTTCTCTAGAAGCATAGAAATATATATATTTTTACCTTTGCCAGTGCATTTCTGATTAGTTATTTGTTTATTATTTTTAGTTATTAGATTAAATATGAAGAAGGAAGAGAGATTAATCCCAGACCAAGTGTGCTGACTATTTGCAGTAAACTACAAATTTGGCTTATATTAATTTTAGACAAATGTCTAATGTTACTTAGACTGTCAAGGAAGGTTTGCAGGCCAAGGTGCTGAGAGTAGAGACCTAACACACCATTTGCAAGAAGAGACAGAAACTAATGAGTGTTCAACCACACTGCTCATACATTTTCTTCTGGTCAACAACAGAAAGTGTCTCCATCTTAACTGAAGCAGACATATGATATGTAATTCTGCCTCTTCTATAGTGAAAGGAAATGGAATTTATATATGTGTGTGTGTGTGAGAGAGAGAGATAAAGATTAATGAAGGGATCAAAATCAAATGGAATAAAAAGTCAAAACAGAGTTCATGGTGGATAATGTAACAACAGATTGTTATTAATAAATTCGATAACTAATAACTTACATAAAACAGTGTTTTGTAATAGTCATAATAATTTTCTTGCAAATTTTATCCTGTGTATTTCATGATTAATTGTAGACAAATTTGCTAATAGAGTTCATCCACTATATAAAAATGTAACTGAAAGACAAAGAGGTGCATACAATGCATTTGTGCAAAGTAACAAACATCTTCTTAAATGTCAAAAGCCAAACTGTCAATTTATTCTTTCAGAATAATCTACTTAGTAATAACCTCCCATAAAAATAATATATTATTGAAATACACTTTTGTGGGGTTATATGAACTATTACACAGCTGGAGCTGAAGAGTGAACAATGAACATTGCAACAATGAACTTTATTTCATCAGTATATTGTTTGTGATAACCTTCTACCACTATAACTAATTATAGGACAGAGCTTACTCTGTAGAACAGTGTGAAAAGTTCTAAAGACAAAGAAAACGTCACAACTGATAATATGTCACTGCTCTCTCTGATGTCATTTCAGCATGTAGTATTAGTGCAACAGTAAAACACCAGCCCTTTCCATAAGTCATCTGGATAGCATAATTCTATGGACATTCTCAAGCAATTTGTACACATTCCACAATTAACAAAGGGTTAACATATATTATTTTTGGCAGTTACAGTAAGTCAACAGCCATTATTTATTTTTGAGTTTCTTGGGGAGGGCAGAACTTCACAGCAATTTAGCTACTTTCGTGAGCTCAGATTTATGTCTGACATCAGCTCCCTGTGTAGGGGGTCACTTTATATATCTTTTTGTTCTGGGGATGTAATTCTGGGTATTTTTCTTCAGAATTTTCTGGAAACATTTCATGATTGAATGAGAACTGCCATTCATCAATCTATTATTGTTAACGGCTTAATCCTGAGTAGGTCTGCAGTGGTCCAGAGCCTATCCCAGAATCATAGGGTGCTAAGCTGCCTCCAGATGGGACATCAGTCCATTGCAGTGATGGAGAACTTGCAGAAGTTTGAAACAAAAAATCCATATTCTACCAAACAAACCAGGCCAAACCAGTTATGTCCAAATATCC
Source organism: Arapaima gigas (assembly GCA_900497675.1). NCBI lineage: Eukaryota > Metazoa > Chordata > Actinopteri > Osteoglossiformes > Osteoglossidae > Arapaima > Arapaima gigas. The sequence continues at coordinate 176,476 of UFQX01000797.1, forward strand.
TACAAACCTCTAACTACCACAGAACTATGTGAATCACCCCTACTCCACCATCTGTATTTCCTGATTATGGTCACATCTCTTAATAGATACTTAGAGGCCTCATCAAAATTAACCAGTGTGATCCCAGCAGTAAGAATAATTGTTCCCATATTACAGTGCTGAAATGCTTCAACCGAAAATAGTTTTATGTATCAGCTATAAAAAAACTTTATGAAACTTTTATGGAACTCTGTTTTATAGATGACACAAAAAACAGTATTAAAAAAGAAAGCAACCTGGTTTAATCTCAAATAATTATATAAAACATTAGTCAAATGCATATCCAAAAATGACAAATGGCTTTTAGTGCTCTAAATGATTGTAAAACTAAATAATGGGTGACAGTGAAATTACTCAAATTCTAAACTGCTGCAGACTGAAAACTGAATGGTGAATGACTTTATAGGACAAACACATACTGAAGGGTACTACAGCAAGGCCACTCCTCACATGCCTTGAAGTCGTAATGTTGTGTCCTTAACCAGTACATTTCCCGCTGCAAAAGCATGCTCATCCACAGAATCATCATTGTTTCATATATCATCCTACAGATGCAAAGTCACACATACACACACAAATGTACACATTGGAAGCCACACAGAACATGGCATGTATGTGTGTGAACAGCTGCCAAAGCAGGTTCATCCAGCAATGATTTATGCTGGCAGCTTAGCCCACCCTGCCAGTTGCCTCCAGCTGAAGAGCAGGGCAAGTTTTTCTACTGTTTCTCACTTCCCTCCCTCCCTCCCTATTCTCATTATATGCAACTGTCTGCCAGTTTCTGTAATTGTTTGCAATGACTCTTTGTCTTTCCTTGTGCTGTTACACACTACCTTGGGACAGTTACCAAAGCTCAGTTACTTTCTGCATTTCTGTCTGTATTGGTGTAGCTAACCTGTCAGCAGTTGAGCCACTAACAAACCACGGATAACATTTTTAGTCAAATAACACTGAAGCAAACTTTAAAAAAAAGCCCTCATTTAAGGCTCAGTAGTTATGTAATTTAAGCAAAAAATACAATGACTGACAACTAGTATTACATTCTTGTTTTTTCCAGGCTAGTTTTGCCTGAGTGTCGTGTCACTGAATGCAAACTGTGAAATCTGCTAAGCTCAGCCCCCATAAGGTAATGCACCAAAACACTGCCTACGGATACAAACAATCTCATTTTTTTATACTGACAGAAAAAATGCTAAAGGATTCAGTGTATTTTTGTAAGGAAACACAAACTAGTTTTAATACGTATGTAAGTCATGGTCATAGGAAAAATGAGGAGAAACTGGAAATAGGAAAGAATGATGCAACAAAACAGATGCAAACACATTTTGCCAGGACAGCGTTCATAGTTCAGGAGGTTGAAACTTTACTGATGCTATACTGAGATACAGCAGCAATTGTTTGCATTTTAACATTTCTTTTGAACAAAAAAGCCAAAACACCATCTATAGTATAAAACCACCTGATGAGGATATAAACAGTGAGTTGCTAAAGTATTCACACCCCTTGAACCTTGTCAATGTTTTGTGAAATCATAGGCTCTAACACTTAATTGTGATGTAAGATAAGCAATTTGTCAGCAAATATATCAAAGAAAATGAAAAACTGACACGTTGCTTACATAAGTATTCAAACCCCATATACCAATATTTAGTTGAGCCAACTGCAGTAACAGCTTTTTTTAAGTCTTCTGGGGTAAATATGTACCAGTTTTGTACACTGTGTGCTGTGCTAAGGAATTATGTTTATCAAGAATTTTTTTTCCCCCATTCATGTTGTCAAATCTGCACCACATTGTTCAGGTTGGTTGGATACTTGTGGACTGCAACTTTCAAATTGTGTCAAAGATTCTCAGTTGGGATTGCGGGCCACTGTAGGACATTCACCTCTTTGGTTCTCACTGTTTAGCCATAAATTTAGCATGAGTTAACAATAAAAATACTGACTGGAAAAATATGTATATAATATTTTGATAATTTCATTTGTATAATTTTTAATCCAGGGACCCTTGATTTAAGGGGTTTTGAATACTTTTGCAAAGCACTGTGAACTGTAAATTATTATGCAGCAATGCTTAGAAACAGTCTAGTATTTTTTCAGCTGGTTACCCCTAACCAGACATATATACTTTTCAACTGAATCTGGCTCTTGTTTACTTTTAAATGAACACAGTTGTTGCAAATTGAAAGCCTAATCAATATTTATCTTGGGCTGAGCCTTTTTTCTTTCACAAAGACATTTAAAATCAGATTTATGTCTGACATCAGCTGACGACAGTTGCAAGTTTATAAAGATCCATAAACTATAGCTCAAGTAAACAACACTGGCAATTGACTAACTTTTGGTTCTAACTTATCCCCACACACTTTTTGGTGGTATGGAGATACTCGAAGAAGCCAGAGACAATCCCCATGGCGTTTTATCATTTAGGCGCTTTTTAAGAACCCAAAGATCCAACAACACTGTATATTGCTACTATGAATCCTCTAGGACCACCCAGAGGAGCTTTACCTGTGTCTCCAGTTCAGCATTGCTTTTACGCCACTTTCAGTTTTTGCTGATGGTACTACACATACAAGAGAATTCACCAAGGAAAAGCTTTTATTGCCTGCATTACAAAAATTTCAGAGACTTTGAAAAAATCTAGGCATGGCAACCATGATCAGGTCAACTTAAAGACTGGGGCCTCAGGTCACCCAGGCAAAAGTTTGTTGGCTGTTCCAAAAAGGGGATTGATTGTATCGTTATGGCATTGAGCAATGAAGTGGGGGGGGGGTCTCCTGTGTCACCATTGTTTTGAAGGTCTCACTACTCGCAGGCGATCTTGCCATCAAAGCTGGACAGAGCAATGGCAAAGGCTTGCACTGCACACAGTGGGTAGCTGTAGTCCAGTGTGAATGCATCATCTGCCACTCGCCCGAACTGCATTACAATGTAGTCCTCTGGCATGTAGAGAGTAAGTAACAGAGCACTCATTAGACAAGGTATAATTAAAACAGCCAAATAAAAATGTGAACAGTGGTATAAATTTGCAAAAATATATATCTGCCTTGCTTATTGTTTTAATTTTGAGGGATTGCTCAGATGATCTTGCTAACCTTATGAATACCTTGAGTTTCTGCCATCATTGTCTTTGTTGTGGGAAAAATCAATGTTACACCATCACAGAAATATTAGTATTTCACATCAGCCTGCTTACCGTCTTTGCTGTGGACAATCTGAAAATTCTTAATGGATGCTTGTGTGACCCTGCCAGCAAAGTTAAGGACATGTGAAGCTGTTTCTTCATTCCAGACTGGTGTCTTGTTGTGGAGCTCAATCAGGTTCTCCATTTTCCTGTTCTGATGACGGATCAGTAGTCCATCATTTTCCTGTATGAATTGTAAAGAGGGAGAGAAAAATGAGGTGTGCTCAAGGTTGAAATAGTGATGCTAGGAAGGAAATTGAGTGTGAAGTGTTCAGATTAAAACCCCAAACCCTTAACCACTAAAGACATAGTTATTGGTGTCACTGTCATCATAATATTCTGTTTCTGCCTCTGTAAATTGAACCGGGCCAAATAGCATGAAAATGTGAGAAGATTAACTTTAAATGTATCACATACGCTTCGAGGCCGGATAGGAACACGCTCACAGTCTTTGTTCATGCCTGGAATTATCACAGTCATTCTTCTTGGCCCTTTCATTCCAAGGACATTGGTTTCCTGAAATGATGGGACAAAAACCAGTACATGTCACTTAATAAACTTAGACCATGTCCAACAGCATTGAAACAAATAAACTGCATGTGTTCTGACGAGGGCATCATACTACAAAAACAAATAAAGAATCCTAATCTTTAATTTATAATCTTTTAAAAGTCATACCAGGCATTTAAAATCACAATTCCAAGTAGTTATTGTGTTTTAAAATTAACTTAATTTAATTGTACCCTATAAGAAAACCCCTAAAGTATCTATGCACAAACTCAAAATAATTGTGTGCGTGTGTGCGGCTAACCTACAATGGACTGGTGTTCTGTTCAGGGTGTAACCCTTCTGACTTAGTTCCCAGTGACTGTGGGGAAAGATTGTGGGATTGCTGCAGCCCTGATAAGGACAAAAGAATTATTGAAAGTAAATGTGAAGAGTGAATGAAATACTTCAGTTTCTAGGTGAATGTTTGTGCCTTGATCCTCAACAGAAGTATCTAAGCAGCACCCCCTAGCGGAGCAACTTACATAAATGATGGCTGCCAGCTCTTGTCGGGCATTGGACATGTCTGGGAGGGCACGGTCAGGGTGCAGCGCATTGTCAAACACTGTAAACTTGGTCCCCATGAGGTTGGACCTAGAGAGCCAAAGTAACACAATGTAAATCAGAGAAGCAGCAAATCTGATCCACATTAAATGTTTGCGGGACTGATAAGCCTTTCAAAAACTGTAGTACCATAATATATTAATTATATTAGTGAAATAAAGCCTGTTTCAAAATTTATTTTTGCATCTGAATGTTCATGAAACAGTATCATCAATTTAATCTGTCGTAATGATTGCACTTTTACCTTGTAAAGGGCAAACTACTGAGTCTAAGGATCCAATTACGCATCCCACCTGAGCTTCCCAATGTAATTCTCTCCACCCCGTGACAAATCAGTGGGATCAATGGAAATCAGGTAGTTGGATGTGGTGCTCTTTTTGCGCTTCCTTCCAGCTAGCAGGAAGACCTAGGGGTGAAGTCAGAAGCCAGCAGCAGAGAAACAGCAGATAAGGATAAGTAGATAAAATAGGACCAAGGCCTGGTCTTCTGCTTATCTATTCTCAGGGAAGATTCTAGTCTCAGACATAAATAGAATATACAGATCCACTGTTGAAGTTCATAACCCTCATATTTAAACACATGAACCAGGTTAAGCCACTACAAACGTTTTTTTTTTTTCCCCCGGAACTGTTTTGGCAGCGTGTGAGTACAGTTGGTCCCTGGCTTACAAACTTCTGAACAACACATTTTTACCATTACAAACTTCATGGATTTAGTATTTATTTTTCATAAAGGGAGCTAGTACAGCAATTCAGATTGCCTTCCAAAGTTTCACCAAATGCGCTAACAGATAGCAACTACAAATGGTAAGAAGTGCCTTAACTTTTTCCAACACTCTGCATGAACACTGACCACATTTTTTTTTTGCTTTGTTATTTAAAATGTGGCATGAACACTACTGCCACGCTACTCAGAATGTGTAGAAATGTGCACGAGACACGCCAGCTCATCGGACTCAGGTGCTGTATACCAGCCTGATCTCCAGTGGCTGCATTCAGAGAGACAGAAACTAAACCTTTTGTTTCCCATCCCTCCCCAGTTTCGGTTGCAGACATATAAATTTGAATTTAGCCACTGAACAGACACGTTTCTTCAAGGCAACTTGCATTAAAAAAGTATACTTTGCAACAGATCAAGAAGTACAAATGCAGAAACATTTGTCAATTTGTCCAGTAATACCATTTTTGTTGGCAGACATTACAGGAATAGCTGCATATGAAATTAATGATGAACCCCTGGCTCACTTGATTAATGAAATTCTCCTGACCTCACCTTCTTCTCGTTGTCCAGATGCAGGTAGTAGGTGGGATACAGGCCTCGATCGACACCACGCTTGTCGCGGGTCACCCTGCACTTGACAGCGATGCCCTGCTGTGCCGGTTGCATCACAAACTTTTCCAGGCTGTCAAACTCAATAACAGGGGAGGGAGCCCTCTCCTCCTGGATAAGGAACATGTAGTTTATTGCTAAAATCTGTTGACCCCATTAGAGAAACAAAGAACCCAAGTGATTTATCCATCCTTATGCATCCTTTAATATTTATTGCAGCACAAATAAAATTATCAGCCTTACCCACTTTTATTTCAGTAACTGCTCTAGACACCTGTCAACTTTTTAAACAACAAAAAACCCTTTCCTCAATATATCAGCATAGACCTAATGGCGAGTGAGAGTCCTCCTACAGTGCAATGCGGTTGCAGTTCATCATTTCTTTTACAAAATGTTTTGCTACTTGTTTAATTATGATTATCTCTGTGTTTTTGTGCTTAGCAACTGTTTTTAGCAATTGGCTGACTGATGGTGATGGCCTGGTGTTCTGCACATTGTGCACCACACCTTATCCCTTTGAAGATGAATGCATTTCGAATGTAATGCACTATTACAAAGGTGAAGAATTACTGAAAAACTGTATCGTTTTCCTTTTACAATTTTTGTTCCAAAACTCCTTATACCAGGAATGATAGGTACACATAAAGTCCATAAACATAGAAGTATGGGTCCCTGGTTCCTATTGAGATATGTATATACTCTCTATATAAAAAAATGTCATGTCCCCCCTTGCTGTTTTTTTCTTTCTTTGTAATTCTTTGGTTATCTTGTTTATTTCACAACCACACAGTATTTACATGACAGGAATGGCTCCTGTTTACTTAACACAGTTCCAAATTTAGATGACGTGTACGCTATCCTCAAACAACATAAGCCAAAGTCTGATACCTATTAAAATTACAAGCTATCAGATATCTGACCCATCCCATCAGCAATTTTTTTACCTTTTTCCCCTTTTTTGCTTTTCCCTTCTTCTTTTTCATCTTGTCCTCCACCTCTTCTTCATCACTCTCTTCCAACTTTCCTGACCGTGCATAATAAAAGCCATGGTAAGAAGTGTGGGGAGGAGTGCGGCTCTAGGTAAGGGTGGGTCCTACTCACCTTTTTTGTTCTTGTTGTCTTTGTCCTTGTCTTTGGTCTTGTCTTTGTCTTTATTCTTCTCCTTGTGTTTGTCTTTATTCTTTTCCTTATCTTTGTCCTTGTCTGTTCCTGCCTGGAAGAGGGTGGCTGTGCTGCTGTTAGCTTTCTTCTTTGTCTTGCTGGGCTTCAACTCAGGTGTGCTCTCCTCACTATCAGACTGTGGTGCTGCATGAGTGAAATTAGAATGACTAACAAGCCAAAGTTGGAAATATTTAAATCAAAACTAATAGTGTTCAAAATCACTGGCAAAATATCAGTAACTAGTGTTAATGCTTTTGTGGTGAAGAAGGCACTGCCTTAAAAGGTGAGTCTATAATGTACATTATTGCATAGCAATATCAGCTGCAGATTTGATGGGTGCTGAGAACTTCTTTCATCATGAATCACCAGAAATGATAATATTAAAAGACTAAGTGCTGGAGAGGTGATTGGACTACGACTTCTGCTCTGCCTTTATCTGGCCTTTCCTGTACACAAAACGTTCATTCATTCATTAACCAAATTTTCAAGCTTCCGCATCAGGTGTGCTACCTGTGTTCTTGCTTTCCACCATAGCTATTAATTTGAAAACATCTTCTATGTTATTGAGAATCTTTTCAATAGAATTTCAATGTGTTACTATCACTTTTTTCTTTGTAATGGGTTGACTTGTCCTTATGATTTGTACATTTTTTCTTATGATTGTTTGTGCCACATTATAATAATATAATAAAAAATTCTGCCTACGAAAACTTAACATTTATCACCGTTGTTAAATAGGCAAAAAGAGTTTTATCGGGCTAGATTATAATGTTTTCATGAGAAATTTCTGAAGATCTCCAGAGAAAGGCTATTAGCCAATTAGTCTATTAGCCAAGAAAGCGTTTCATAGACATTTATAAGACCTCCAAGTCTCAACCAAACCACAAATACAGCCATAAACTAACTGAAGAAGTTTGGGACTCGATTAGAAAACTGTAAAGGAGAATTTCAGGCCATTCTTCTGTGAACTAAAGCTAAAGTACAGCTGGGTCATGCAGCAACAGAATGATACCACAATGAAGTAGTTCTATCCATTAGAGAACATGGAAAAACAGCTCCAGGAAATGTCACAATCTACTTGAATTTTTGAATGGTTACTTTTTCCGAACAGGATTATTTAGTGGTGTATTATGCTTATCCTCCTAACCATTTTACTCTGGGTAGGGTCTCAGCAGTCCAGAGCCTATACCGGAAGCAACAACAGCAGGCACAAGGCCATGAAACCACCCCTGGATGGGATGCCAGTCCATTGCAGGGTGACCACACAAACCATCTACAATTTAGAATGACCACTTAGCCTAAAATGGATGTCTTTGGACAGCAAGAAGAAACCCAAAACAGAGAAGAACACACAAACTCCACACTCGAACTCATGCACCATGACACAGCAGCGCTATTCGCTGAGCCACTGTGCCTATCTGCATTGCTATTATATAAAATAAATTGCACTCATTTTCTGTTTTACTTGTCTACTTGGGTTTCCTTATTCAAATTTTGAGATTTTGCTTAGAAATCTGACCAAATCCACCATACAAATGTACAATAATGCAGAAAAACAAGAAGGGAAATACTTTTTTAAACAATGTGCATTGCTAGTGTTAATTTAAATGAATGGTACAGACTATACCTGGGCAACTGTCTCACCTTTCTTTTTGCTCTTGCTCTCAGGCTTCTTGCCATTTATCTGGAACAGTGAAGCTGGCTCCTTATTTTTGGATTTCGTTGATTTCGCCTTGCTGTCAGATTCACTGTTGTCCTCTGGCGAAAAAAAAACAGCAGAAATTAAAAAAATCATATTAGAAAGCAGAGGAAGACCACTTGATCTAGATATCCATCCACTCAGTTAACCCTTAAAGTTAGGTTCAGTTTTTGGGGACACAGCAGGACACCAAAGAAAATTTAGTAAAAGATAAACCAAGCAAAGACAAAGAAATATCACAGGAAATAAGAAATAAGGTTGTTTTCTGGTAGCATTTCTAAAGCTTGACTTCTAAGAAAAAATAATGTCATGTTCCCAAGTGCTAACCATTTTCAATTAAACATGAATAATTACTGAGAGGGCTTGTATTTTTACTCAGTAGGAATGATCTGTGCCCTGTTGTACTATTTCTCACTACATAAAAACTTGCCTAAGGAATGTGATCTCTAATTGAAACTGAAGCAATGACCGACAGGCAGTAGTGCCCTTCTCTTGATGTTAAAATTCAATGTTGTGTCCACAAAACATGTATTTAATGTAATTCATCACCTTTAGCTGATCTTGACTTTTTCTCTTTCGGACTGATTGGGGTCCTTTCCTTTAAGACCTTTTTCTTGGCCTTCTTTTGGAAAGCTTCTTCCTCATTTTCATCATCTTCTTCATCCTCACTGTCTAAACCTGAACCAAAGATGAATGTTAAGATTTAAGTCTAGTGGAGTTTGGAAGACACAACATTGTACAACACTTCAGAAATACCTAGAATTTATACTGAAACCCTAAAAAAGTTAGAACCTAACCCTAACCCCAAAAAGCTTTCCTCTTCTAACCCATATTCTGTCAAACTATTCATTTGTTGTATTTTTCCTCACTTTTCTTCTTCTTTGGTGTGCATTTTGGCTTCTTCTTGGGCTCAGTTTTTTCCTCAGGTTCTTCTTTTTCCTTCTCTGGTTTCTTTTTCTTTATTTTCTTCCCATCTTCATAGGAAATGAACAGATTAAAAAAAAGACTGCCATCATGCTATGCTAACACACAAAAATGTCTACCACAGAACTCACACTTTACGATAAATTAAGAATAATCCCTGCCAAGACACAATGAGCTAAAAGGCAACTTTGATGTGCAGGGACCAAGGATCGTAAATTCTTTGTAATCTGGTGTATCTGAAATACCGCAATGTCTCTCTGTGCAATTGTTTAAACCTCAAACATTCTACATGGCTGGTCAAGCCATCAATGACTGCAGTCAGCCCTGTGCATCTCATTATGTCAATAACATCCATGAGGACTGCCATGTAAGGGGTGTGAGGCTGCAGAAGGCAGTCCATGACGTGTGTTTCAGCAATATTTCATCAGCTGATCACAGAATAAGCAGTACTTTGTGCTTGGGGGTTTTCTTCTCCAGAAGACATCTCCTCACTCTTCTTGCTCTTGCTCTTCTTGGGCTTAGCATCTGTGCTGTTGGACTGAATGGGACCTAATTCTTGTTTCTTCTTCTTTGGTTTCTGATGAATTTTCCTGCCAAAGCACCAGAGTAAATTATTCAAGGTCAGCTTCCCCAGTTTGAATGCTTTATCATTATGAATCTAATACACACGATAAACTATCACAAGCTAGGCATTCAAAATGTATTTCTACTACTTCGGAGAGACCCTTTATAAATAAAATAATAATGGTTTATTGTGTGCTTTTCATAGATAAAAGTATCTCCTTTCCTATTTGAAAATCATTTCACAAGACATATGTATTGATTATTACAGAGCAACTCCCAAATCTGTGACTTACCATTTAAAACACAGCCAGATGATAAAGCAAAAAATAAAGAAAAACGGTTGTAAGATAAAATACCACACATGCAAAATAGCTTCACATGAACACAACAACTTTTACGCTCTGACCTTGTTTTCAATATTACCCACTTGCTCCAGTAAACAGGTGAATAATCCTGTTACAATAGATCAATAAGCAAGTAAGGAAAATTAAGACTAACAACACTAATGATCATCACAGGTTTACTACAAAGTAATGGCACAGCAAGTGAACAGAATATAAGCTGGACACACAAACTGTTTCATAGAAAGCAATACAACTGCCATTCATGGGTGGGGGGTGTAGCGGGAGCAGGAGTTCATCATTGTTGTTGCTGTTGTTACTTCATTAGTTCCTGAACAATTGTTATAGCAATAAATTTTTTCTTGCTAAACAAGAGAAATTGCTATAGCAATAAGGAACACTGTTGCAAGTTCGATCTGTTGTGCTTCACCAGTCTCACAGAAAACTCGTAACTGTTCTTAAACACTGCGATATACCTGTTTTACTGAAACATACACAGTTACATTGTAAATAGGTCAGATTTTTTTCTTTTTTTGACTGGTCACTGTAACATGTCATCTGGACTATAAAATTCCTTTTGATTTGAAAAAGATAAAGCCTCTCTTGCTAAAATATCCTCTGTAAAAAAAGAATTTCATCTCAGGAGTCACCAACACCTCAGCTGTAATTTATGGTAAAATTACAGACCTCACATCATAAAATAGACTCCATAAAAATTTCAAAATACTTCCAAAACCAGGGCATGCAATGAATTATATGTTAAATATGCAAGTGCCCTCACTGCCTAAACTTTAATATTTTGAATGCTCTCTACCTTCTGAGTTCCATAAATCAGATACAAATAGGTTACAAATAAATGATAATTTGAATCATTCATTCACAAATTGTAAAGTTCCATTCACAAAGAAGAATGATTGATTAAAAAAGTTTCAAAATAAAACTTTGCAAAGACCATAGCTTTGAATTGTGCTGGTACACAGTCTTAGTTGGTCAGTTTGGTGTGGCATGCCTGTAGTGTTCATTTCCATGGGGAAGTTGACTAGAACTGTTGTTTGTCTCCCAGTGACAAGGGAAAAAGGGAATGAGGTCACGGCGATTGGCAGGTGCTGCCAAATGCAGGCCATTTAAAGGTAAGGTGGGTGTAATCCGATTAAGGGACCATCTATCTATTTATATCCCCAGCAAAGACAATCCACAGCTGTCTAGATTCTGGAAGCATTTTCTTATGAAAGAGATCTCCTTGCGTTGCTCTGTATTGACTGCCCTATTTCCTTTTAAACTAATGGTTCTAAAGTACTGAGACCAGACTGGGCAGAAAAACACTAAACATATATAAATGTGTAAAGTATCCTCTGTAACAAAAAGGATTTCAAAAGTCTATCAATAGTAATGCTGACAGCTAATGGATTAATAGCATGACCTGTTATAGACCTCAGAGAAAGTTCAGCAGACTACCTTGTTGTTAAAGCCCTGTGTGTTTGGCAGCCAAGAACATCAGTGAATCTCCTCAGTGTCAAATTAGAGTAAACACACCCGTTAAGCCACGAAGGCACATCTCAGTGCTTAGCTATGCTGCTTCAAGATGAATGACTGTCTTTAACCTTTATTTTGAGCACGCAGATACACATTGAACTCCTTTTCTGAGGACAGACGAAGCACTTAACCAAGATGCACATTTCATAGGCAAACCTTAAGGCCATGGATATGATGTATGCTTTGCTGTAATTTGTGTTTAATTGTAAAAAGTAAGTAAATTACTACTTTACACCTGCATATGTGGCTTTATACTGCTAGACAAGTGCATGTTGTTGTGGTTAGTTGGATTTAATTTAGGACTTAGGTACAGGATTATGATTATAGCTGAGTCACTACGAGGTTTCAACAAAATATATAACTTACTGCATATGCACTTTATAAATAAGTAGGCAGCATATTTTTAGATAATAAACGGCACAGCAGTGTTATTAGGCAATACTGTATTTCATATACTGTAAAATATTGTTATATATTTATTTAAATTATATATTAATATTTGAATATTATCAACAGTAAACCATAATGTAGGACTTCTTATATAATGAACCATACATAAGTGAATGGTAGCTAGGATGTATTTTAATTTTTGTAACGACATCCTTACCTATATTGATTATACATATTACTGAAGAATTTAACAGGCAACAGCTGATTCAGTGTTCTAACAATTTTCATTTTAAACTTACAACGGCAAAATTTTTACCAAAAAACTGTTTTATAAATACAGGTCAATCTCAGTTCAGCAAACCTTTTACGGATATCAGAATTTAAGGACCATTGAAAAGATATTTTACAAAAAATAGGAAAATAATAAATATTGAAAAAAAAAACATTTTTAGCCATAATATAAGATAAATTTTTTTGCTTTTTTTGGAGAAAATAACTACTTAAAATGTTTTTTTAAGAACTTTTATTTTTAACAATTTTGATACTGTATCTAAGAAGAAAAGAATCATCTGTTTAATTTTATGAAAACAGGGTAATGCCCCTCTAGTCCCCTTCTTAGGGTTAGGGCTTGTATGCTTAATTTTATTAATGATCATTTCATTAGGCCTATTACATGTACATCACACATTCTTTTAGGTAAAAAAAAATTGTTACTTTAGTACATAGTGCAGCATCCTCAATTTTCCTGGACATTTTCTAAATGTGGACATCCTTCCCCAGAAAATTCAGTCCAGAAAATTGAGTATACCCAAGGTATATGGTATATGCAAGGTACTGAGATGCTGCATAAATTTGTCTACTTTATTGTCCAACCCCCTGAGACCATAGATGCTACCTCTATGACCCAGGCCTGCAGGATCACCTTTACCTTCTCTGCAGACATAGTCAATCCTGTGCTGCTTGCTCAGTGGCCCCAAAATGGAATGAAAGTAAAATCCAAAAAGAATGAGAAAGAGAAACCAAAGCAGGTGTTGAGAACGTGTGAGGGTCTCTCTGCTGTTCAAGTCCCAATCAGTAGAAAGGTTAGGTCCATAAGGAGATTAGGATTGAGAGCAGGTGGTGCCTAGAGAGACACCAATGGGAGGAATTGAGGCACTTGCTGAAGAGTTGGCAGGCATAGTAGGAGGTACATCATGTCACTCCTCACTACACAACACAAGAACCAGTGAAGATGCACATGCACACACATGCATGCTGACCCATAACTCACCATAAAAACAACAGATTCATAATGAAAGCCCTACCTCTGAAGTTGTCCACAGGGAAGCAGAGTCATCATTAAAGCTGCGGAATATTAAGAGCAAGATTAGAACCCTTCCATTCTATTTTTAACTATATATGAGTCAATTTATCACTTCATATGAGGTAGTGCTGGGTCCATTTCTTAGTGTCCTGTACTCTTTCAACCCTACTATAACTGCGGTGAATTAAACGTAAAGTATGACCCATTTACATCACTATTGTTGAAACAACATAAATGTAAACTTGTAAAATACATTTTATAGCGAGAGACACCTTGAAATGTCAATCATAATTAATGTTGGCTGAATATTTTAATTATTTATATATACATGTAGTTTATTTGTTGCACGACAATAATTACAAATCATTGCATTTCTAGGGGATATGTGAGTGAAATAACATTATTATCAAGACCTGGCTTTGCTGATGACCAAAAATACCAGGTGTGACTTTCCATCATTACAGATTACAACTTTTAATTAAGGCTGAACTTTCAGATTGCCCTTATTAGTTTATCAACCCTTCACTTTGCCCAAGAACACTGTGAACTGTGGGTGTCCTATTTTTAACCACGGAGAACCCTGAAGCCATGACGCAAACATTTCATCAGTTATAAATTCCTCATGGTTACTTTATATTCACATAATATCCCTTAATATGTCTACTTCACTGTTTAATCTTGTACTTTTATTTACTCTTAATGCTGTAAAAACTATGAAATATTTAGCCATTTTATCAAATTTAAATAGTTTATGGAAGGATATTCTAAAATACTCACATGTCTGACGTCCAAACTTCCCTCAGGATCTCCTTCTGAAGGGGCATCTGGGCTTTGATGCTGAGAGAAGGGGACACAATCTATACAGGAAACTCGAGTGAAAATAATAAACATCAGAGTTACACAGTGACTACACCTACAGTGATACCCAACTAATATGACAAAAATATATTCAGAAGTCCATGACAAATACACAAACATACAAATATACTTAAAATGGAGCAAAACCAACCAGTTTTACCATTGCCGCTAAGAAATTATCCTCTCTGAGGTGCTGCTATGTGCTAGAAGACTGGGAGGCCACATGTTGCATCATGCAGTATATAGCTGTTCAGTACATGCAGTACTGATTCAAGAGGCTGTATCTGAGTGAGAAATGACCTCGCTGCCACCATATGGCAACATTATAAATCAGATGTCTTTGCAGTACAAAAAAATCAGCAGCGAAGAGTCCCATGAATTCTTAGCATTTCAAAACACTGAAAGTAAATGCACAGAATCAAATAATGCATGACCTAATTTATATTCTTTGCATCAGCTACACTCAAGGATCTCCTTCCATAGTTTTAATGGTGTGTTTTATAAACATGCACACAGATTTGAGGCAGCTCTGGCTGTGACAAAGGTGCCTTCTTAAACACCCACCAACACACAAACTCAGTGACAGTCCTGTTAGCCATGTGAGGATGTTACCTGGGTGTAGGCACTGCGCTGGATACAACTGCACGCTTCCTTGTCGTGGCTTTCTTTTAATCCCCGCAGCATGCATCTCACAAACCCACTATACCCCTATCCCTAATAGGATTACTCTTAGAGCCACATCCCCTGTATGTCTCTAGACTCTGCTTCACCCCCACATCTAGGGGCCATCTGTAGAGGTTTATACTCCTCGCCAACAGGCCCAGCTCATGTCACTTAGAGAGATAACAGAGCAACTCTCAACAGACGCATTCCATGTTTCATCCATATGGGCCAGTGACAGCACGGTTGCCAGCCTAAATGACAAATCAGTAATTTCAGCCATCCATTTCTCAAGCTCTGAAACAGATCCCTGCCCCCACAAAGCACTTGGCCGCCTGTTGCATCTGAAACAGACAGATGCAAATGCAAATTACACAGACAGCTGATAATCCTGTCTTGCTGTCTTGAAGATAAAACACTGAGCCAACAGTGAAAAGGATGCAGGCAGCAGTAGAGACAGAAATGAGCTCTCCGTCAGAAACCACCAGGTGGCTCTCAAGGCTGTGTTACAACACTGTAAAGCAGAGCAACCAGTGCGAACAAAAGGGGTTTAATTTCATCAGATAAATTCATGTGAACAACAAATCTCAATAAATGAGAAAAACTACAATCACATTGGAGGTTTAGTCACTTGGCTTCTTCACAAGTCTAATAAATGAACGGAATGTTAATTTAACTTCATAATAATTCAAAACCGTTTTGTAGTGTTTAGGCACATTTTTGGAAGTATTTAAACAATGTCATATGACCCTGTGACAGCCTGTAACCATTTGATCCTTGGCCCTCACTAGTAAATGGAGGTGCAATGTCTCTTCCTGTACGTATTGTTTTGACTGAAGAAAAATTAATGACACGAAAAAGATATGAAAGGTACCTTTAAATGTCATAATTGTGGATGCACTGTAGAAAGCAGAATTTCATTGAAGATGAGCCCTTGATCTGGAGGGAGATCTGGTGCTACATGAATAAATGTCAAAAGGAAGACAGAACTATCTGCCACTCCTTCCATGCTGTGAAAGGAAAGCGAGTGAGGAAGATATGAGAAGGGCTTAAACTGTGTTTCAGTCATATAAGTGTAGTCAACTTTCACCATCTCAGAAGAATAGCTGGGAAATTAATGACATGTTCAGAACTTGTTGATCAGAAAATTACCACTTGTCATTAACTACTTAGATGTAGACTTTCAGGAAGACATATTTCTCCCAACATTTAAACAGTTTTGTGTATAAAATATACATAATAATTAATTCGTTTGGATATGACTGGCATCCCATCCAGAAAGTACTATCCTAGCCCAACACCCAGTTTTTCATACAGGATCAGTTCAGGTTAAAAACACTGTGGATTGAATATTATCAACAGTAAACCATAATGTAGGATGCTAAAGCTGCAATGAGAATGAGATTTGAAACTGCAGCATTCGGCATACAAGTCCATGTCTGTAACCATAACACTTCCTGCTGGTGTGGACACCATTGTTAAAGGTCTCACAGAACATAAAATAATTGCATTTCTGTAGTTCATAAGCCTTACCCAAAAAACACAAAGCTTACTTTGTAGCATTGTCATTTGACCCCATACTTGATTACCTAGGCAAATTTCTCAACAAACACATGAATACTGTGTTTGGCTACTCTGCCTACTTTTGACAGCACTATAGTAGTAGTAGGTGGGACTTGACTGTGTAACAATCATATCCCAAAGCAGCGACACTGTGCTACCACATATCCGATCACATTGTTGCGTAAATGGTTAAGTAATTCTCATTTTATTTGCAAGTAGTAACTAGGTTATTTTCAAATATAACATTGCACATTGCCTTGGGAAAAGTCAGGAGCTAAAAAAAATTTGCCACAGCATTAAACGCTACTTCCCCTAATATTCTCTTCAATTCTTAATCTTCATTATCTGCAAATAGATGTGGTCATTCAAATGAGCCCATGGTTAGGTGTGGCTGCCAGGAGGCAGCAGGTGGGCCAGACCTTGAGGCCATTTGTTGTCTTATGGAACTTACAAAACGAAAGGCAATGGAGCAAGGTCAACATCAGTAAAAGGGCTCATCTCTAAAGCCCCATCAGAAAGTTACTTGCTGAAACAAGTTTAAAAGTAATGTAACCTGAAGAGCAAGCCTAATTAAATACAATACTTATCCTAATATTGCTGTTTGTTTCCTTCAAGAAGCTGGTTTTAAATGGCGATACAAAGGAAAGAACAGGCACTTTATAGCACCTGGTCTGCACATTTGAATGGGAATTCAAGTCTGACCCAGTCCTTGTGGTATTTCCATGTTCTCCGTATGTTTGTGTGGATTTATTTTGGGTGCTAAGATTTCCTCCCACAATCCAAAGATGTGTGTTTCAGGTGAGTTGGTGACTTTAAATTACCCTTAGTTTTGTGCATGTGAGTAAAAGAGTGTTAGATATTTCTGTGCTGTATAGGTGAGCAAATGATTTTAAAATGTTTACTGTGGTGTATCTAACATTTTAATAAGAGTGCTTAGACAAAAATGTCAGCTAAATAATAATTGAGCAGAATTTGATATATAATTATTATGTGCCACTTTGAAAAAATATATCTGCAAATTATACAAATACTATTTTTACTTTACAGTTATTCATTTAACTGAATTTTTTCTGGAAATTATTAAGCTACCTAACATCTTTTGTCCATCTATACAGTCGGGTAAGTTTTACTGGAGCAATTTAGAATAAACACCTTGCTCAGTAGTACTACAGCAGGAGGTGACATTGAAAGCAGCATCCTTTTAGTGGAAATCAGGAGCTCTAACTACTACATTACCAGCATTCTCAAAATAAACGGTGGTTTACCATAACAGAGTTAAGTTTCTACCACAAAGAAATGCTAAGATTTTGCCTATATGACCTACATATTCACAGAACAACCTGCATCATGTGACCTAGGTAATCCAGGCAAAACCTCCTCATATGATCTATTTACACCCGGAACAACCTGCCCTATGTGACTTATGTACCCCCAGAACAACCTGTCTGGTCAAGCCATAGGTTAACAGAGAGTGTGTGTGGACTAAAGCACTGCTGGCAGTTCTGTAAGCCTTCAGCAACACCAGAGTTTGGCAGCAGGCCTTAGGAAGGCCAGTGAACTTAGGAACAGGGCCGTGGGTGGGTACTCTCATTCTTAAAGAGACTTTACTTCTTTTTTCCCAACAGGGTAATAAGTAGGTGACTCTACCTACAGATAATTTCCCCCAATCTCTAAGTAAAAAGTGCAGATTTCTGTGTGCAAAATAAAAGCGCTGGAATGGTGGTAAATTCAGGCTGATCTGACAAGCACATCTTTCTGTTGAGAGTAAACAAATGCTACAACAAGGAAAAATAAGTTGTCTGCATTTGAAAACAGACACAAACTTTTTGATGGTTATAACATAGCAGACATGATGTTTGCCAGGTTAAGATGTATAAGAGCCTTTCTCTGAAGCCTTTCTAGATGAAAAAGTAAAAAAAAATCATCTGGTGGATCAAAATGTAAGCAAACATCCATTATATGCTAATCCTGAGGAGGGTCCTGACAGTCCAGAGCCTCAGAAGCAGAGGGTGCTAGGATAGGAAACAGTCCTTGGATGGGACACCAGTTCATTACAGGATGACACCACACACATCCTCATTCACATGCACAGACTATAGAAAATTTAGAAAGACCAATCAACCTAAATTGCATGGCTTTGGACTGTGGAAGGAAACCAGAGCACCTGGAGGAAACCCACACGCTCACTGTGCTGAACCACAGTGTTGCCTGTAACTAAACATATGTGTTTATTACAATAATAAAAAAAAATAATAGATTTACTTAGGATGTTCACTTAATGACATTTACTTTATGTAACTTTTTTGTATGTTTATGTAAGTAATTCTCATTAGTGCATTTAGTTGTGAAAGTTATAAACTGGGTGGCAGTGTTCATGCAGGTGCCTCACAGTGCCTGTTCATTGTTCATTTGTGCATCCAAATCTGGCTCAGACAGTGTGGGGTTTTGGATGTTCTTGCTGTGCTCACATGGGTTTCCTCTATGTGCATTTGTTTCCTGCAACAGTTCAAAAAAGTGTTTCAGGTGAATTGGTGTCTGTGCTTGAGATGAGTGGGTGAGAGAGTGAACTAGTGAGTGGGTGTCTATGTTATTACTGACTGGTACCCTGCCCTGCACCTTATATTTCTGAGATAAGTTCTGAACCACTGTAACCCAGTATCAGAACAATGCAAGGTATTCAGAGCCTGAATCTTACAACATTTCATGTTAATATTAAATAAACATACCCGTTCACTGTTTTTATTTAGATTCCAAATCAGGCTGTCACTAACATGGCAAATGTATTGTAAATGTAAACGCCATTGAGACACAGCAGTTAGTGTTGAAGCCTTACATTTACCAAACTGTGTGTTCAGAAGGAGCTTTGAATCCAACTCAGTCTGGAGTCTGACTTTCTCCCCATGTTTGCATGGTTTCCTGCATATGCTCTAGTTTCCTCCCACAGTCCAAAAGCATGTGTTTCATGTTTGCTGGTGACTTTGCATAACCTACAGAATGTGTTTGTGTGAGTGAAAGAGTGTTATGCTGATGCCCTATCCATGGTAAACCGTACCCTTGTGCCCTGTACTTCTAAGATAGGCTCCCTAAAGCCATGAGTGTACAATAGGACAAGCAACTATTGATAATAAACAAATTAATTAATACAGAGCTGGGTAATTTTTACTGCTCAAGGGTACCACAGCAGGAGTAAAATTTTGCATGTCAGATCCTTTTCGTACTGGATTTGAAAGTGTACTATGGATATATCAAATGCATTTTATCTTTATCTTTTTTATATTTAGTCCTTTTCTTTTTTTGTGTATGAATACTGCAGGTCAAATTGTAATCTGTAAACCAATGGAACGAGCAGGTCATAAGCCATCCCTGTGTGTTGGAAATGCTTGTTCTCGGACAGAGCTGTTTTGACCTTGATACTTGCCTGTGAAAAGCATCAGCGTTTTTCAGTCCCGTGAGCATGCACACCACTCCTCTGTAATTCTGTATGTGAGCATCATGCTGTAATGGAATAATGCCAAAGTGATTTAAGCAACAGGGGAAATGTTTTTCTCTGTTGAGGAAACACAAAGGATACCTGCCACTCAACAAAACATTGTCAGAACTCACAGTGTAAAAAATAGTGTCCTTCTGCATATGAGCACTGATTTCACTTTCAGTATAGACACTTTACCTCGACTGACTTTTCAATCACTGCTGTCCAAGGTAATATCCTATTTAACAGAGCAAACTGGATGTGACTGAGGCAACAAAACCAGTACTGCCCAGACAGCTTATCCATCCAATTATGTTGCCGGTGGTAAGGAGCACACGAATGCAGGCGCGAGTTGGCAAACACGGTTTATTGGAAGGGGAAGTTCCAAAGTCGTGGTCAGTAAGCAGGCAAGGGTCAGATCCGAGAGACTAAAGAGTATTACAGGCAAGGACAAGGCGGAATCGATGGTCGGAGTCGGGCGAGGGTCGAGAACAGGTGAGGCAGTCAGGAAGGTTGCTTGGTATGCACAGTAGAAACATAGGCAATACTTCGCACCGATCCGTTGCGATGCAGAGGTTTAAATACCACAGGGGAGCAGGTGCAGGTAATCAGGGAACCGAGGGAGGCGGAAGGCGGAATGGTGGGCGTGACATTACCCCCCCCCCCAAGGAGTCAAGGCTGGCCAACAACAAGGGCGGCCGCGATGACCATTGCCCATGCCCACCAAGGAGGACGGCCGAGTCCAAGTGCTGGTGGATGTATGAGAGTGGGCTGGCCGGGTCGTGCGTTGGGACTGTCCGTCTGCTTGTGCAGTGGATGCTCCTTGGTTGCCCCTGATGGGTTTCCTAGGGCGTCCCCTAGGCTGAGGGCCTGGCTTCTCTGGGTGGCGGTGATGAAAATCTGCCACCAAACCCGGATCTAGTATGTCCCTGGCTGGTACCCAGCTCCTCTCTTCTGGACCGTAGCCCTCCCAGTCTACCAAATACTGCAAGTGTCCCGCCCTTCTCCGCAAGTCCAGCAGCCTGTTAACTGCATATGCTGGGTTACCTTCTATCTCCAGCGGGGGCGGTAGGGCGGTTGCTGGGAGGGCTTTGTCCAAGGGTCCTGGAATGACTGGTTTAAGGAGGGAGACATGGAATGTATTAGTGACATTCATTGACTTCATTCATCCGCTTCAGAACCTGATAGGGTCCCATGTATTTAGGGTGTAACTTTCTGCATCCTTCGGTTAGCCTGAGATCCCTGGATGACAGCCAAACCTGGTCTCCAGGTTGGAACACAGGTGTGTCCCTGCGGTCTGTGTGTGTCTTATAGCGGTGCAGGGCCTTCTCAATGTGTTGATGGGTCTTCTTCCATACATGCTCACTCCTTGTCAACCAATCATCTACTGCCGGGATGTCTGTGGGTCCTGCTGTCCATGGTACCAGGGGCAGTTGATAACCCAGGCAGTATTCAAAAGGTGTAAGCCCTGTGGAGGAACTCGCCAGCGAATTTTGGGCAATTTCGGCCCAAGCCAGAAACTGACTCCAGTCCGAGGGGTTCTCGTGGCAATATATTCGCAGAAACTTGCTCAATTCTTGATTTATCCGTTCACACTGCCCGTTGGACTGTGGATGATAACCCGAGGATAGGCTAATGTTTACCCCTAAGCGTTCGAACAAGGCCTTCCATACTCTGGATGTAAACTGTGGGCCTCAATCTGAAACTATATCTTCTGGTATCCCGAAAAGCCTGAATACCTGGTTACACAAAACCTCAGCAGTTTGAAATACGGTGGGTAGACCCTCGAATGGGATGAATCTAACCGCACGTGAGAACCCATCAACCACTGTCAGGATACAGGTATGTGATTGGGAAGGCGGAAGATCTGTGACAAAGTCAACGGCAATGTGCGACCAAGGACAGGAAGGGGAACCAATTTCCCCGCAGGCAACGTTTTTAGGGTTTTGCACTGTGCACATGTTGAGCATGAGGCAATAAACCGATGTATGTCCCTTGCCATGTTCTCCCACCAGTACCGTCATGGCAACTGGTAGGTGTGCGATTCCCCCGGCTGGCCGGAAACCAATGAGGCATGTGCCCACGTAATAAGACGATCTCTACATGCGGGGGGAACATGCCGCTTCCCAACTGGACATTGTGCCGGAGATGGGGTATTACTGAGTGCTTTATCTATTTCATCATCTGTTTCCCGATGTATGGCAGCTATTTGTCAATTGGGGGGTAATATACTGGCTGGTTCACCTCTCTGAGGTTCCTCCCCGGTGTCATGTATACGGGATAAAGCGTCCGCCTTAGTGTTACGTGACCCTGGTCTGTAGGTGATTGAAAACTGAAACGGGAAAAGAATAAGGTCCAGCGTGCTTGTCTGGGATTCA
This sequence comes from Arapaima gigas, assembly GCA_900497675.1. Lineage (NCBI taxonomy): Eukaryota > Metazoa > Chordata > Actinopteri > Osteoglossiformes > Osteoglossidae > Arapaima > Arapaima gigas. The sequence continues at coordinate 198,981 of UFQX01000797.1, forward strand.
ATTGCTTTGCAATATGTAAGTATTCTAGGTTTTGGTGATCGGTTAGGATCTGAAATGGGTGGTCCGCGCCCTTGAGCTAATGTTGCCATTCCTCGAGGGCTAACTTTATAGCTAACAATTCGCGATCTCTGATTCCATAATTGCGTTCCGTTGGGGTAAGTTTATGCGAGTAAAATGCAACCAGGTGTAATTTTGAGGGGTTGCCTACTTCTTGTGACAAGATGGCACCTATCCCTACATCTGAGGCATCTACCTCAACGACAAAGGGTTTGGATGGGCCAGGATGCATTAGGATGGGGGCTGTGGTGAACGCTCGTTTGAGGTTTTCAAACGCTTTGTCACGTTGAAGAGAATAAGCAGACGTGCGCAGGCACAAATGCAATGAACTCCATTTATTGAAAGGGGCGTTCCTAATTCGTGGTCACAAGGCAGGCGAGGTTCGGGTCCAGTAAAGCAACTCGGTGCAGGCAGACAAACAGTAAAGGGTGAGGCTAAATCGGTGATCAGGTACAGGCAAAGGTCAGTAACAAATAAGACTGGAAGATAACTGCTCGGTACGCACACATGAACCATGGGGCAATACTTCGCACTGGTCTGTCAGCAAGCACCGATCTAAATAGGCACAACCTAAGAGGATGCAGGTGCAGGTGATCAGGAATCAGGAGGGGCGAAGTCCGGAGCCGGGGGCGTGACACGCTTGCTGGGCTTGGGGGTTCCAAGGCACATGTTGGGGTTTCTTCTTGCCCTCGAGTAACGCTGTGAGTGGGGCAGCTACACTACTAAAGTTTCTAATAAACCTTCGGTAAAAATTAGCAAAACCCAAAAAGCGTTGCAATTCTTTGACACTACGGGGAACGGGCCAACTGACGACCGCTTCAACCTTAGCGTCGTCCATCATGACACCTTCCATGCTGATGATATAACCGAGGAATGAAACGCGCTGCAAATGAAGCTCACTTTTCCTCCTTCACATACAATTGGTTTTCTAATAACTTAGAAAGGACACTGCGCACATGAAGAACATGGGTCTCAAAATCTAGGGAGTATATCAAGATGTCATCGATGTAGGCAATCACAAATTGCCCAATCATCTCACGGAGCACGTCGTTAACAAAGGACTGAAAAACAGAAGGGGCATTACACAAACCAAAAGGCATAACCAGGTATTCATAGTGTCCGGTTGGAGTAAGAAAGGCAGTTTTCCATTCATCTCACTCCCGGATACGCACAAGGTTATAGGCACTTCTAAGATCTAACTTAGTAAAAAACGTGGCGCCTCGGAGTTGTTCTAACACTGCCGGCACTAGAGGTAGTGGGTATGGAAATTTCTGTGTAATTGCATTGATTTCTCGATAATCAATGCATAGTCTAAGGCTCCCATCTTTCTTTTGCACAAAAAAGAAACCTGATGCAACTGGAGATGTGGACGGATGGACAAAGCCTTGAACTAATGCCTCCTGGATATACGAATCCATAGCCTTCAATTCAGCCTGGGTCAAGGAATATATCTTACCTTTCGGCAAGGGAGCCCCTTCCACTAGTTCAATCGCACCGTCGTATGGGTAGTGTGGAGGTAGTTTGGTTGAGTTTTGTTTATTGAACGCTTCGTATAGCTCTAAGTATTCCGTTGGAACTGCCATTGCTGCAGAAGTGGGACTCTCTGTGGTCGTGGAGTGTAGCGCGACCCGGGAGTTTTGCAAACAGTTCCGGGAGCAAAATGAGGACCACAGCAAGACCTCTAAGGTTGACCAGAAGATATGGGGATCATGCTTTCTTAGCTGTGGTAACCCTAGAACCACTAGGTAGCTGGCCTGATTCACCATGAGAAAGGACAGGGTTTCCGAGTGCATCGCACTAGCATCCATTTGCACTGGATCGGTGACTTGCGATATGACACCCTTACCGACGGGCCTTCTGTCGATTGCGGTCAACTGCGCCAGTACACGCAGTTCATGGCAGCTAAACCCTAGCTGTCGTGCTAGCCATGCATGCATGAAATTCCCTTCAGCTCCAGAATCCACTAATGCCATAATGGACACGGGGTCAGGACAATAGAAAGTAACCAATAGGATGAATGACTTAGACACCTTTCCCCGGACCCCATACGGTAATCTCACTGGTTGCGCCGCTGTGTCCGTCTGCTCCCGAGGGGGCTGACACGGTTTCCCCAAGCGCTGGGCGCAAGTGTGTACTACGTGTCCGGGTTCCCCGCAGTACAGGCAGAGATCATTTTGTAGATGATGCATCCGCCTTTCCCGTGCCAGGTGGGAGAGATCCATGGGTTCGATACTCGGAAGGTTACCGCCCACCATCGCACTCGCGGTCCTGCTGGGTGGCTGAGTCACTCCCCTCGGGCGAGCTGACATCATGTGGTCGAGGCGAATGACTAGGGTGATTAACTCCCCCAGTCCCAAATCCCAATCCGGCACGCTAGTTCCGTTTGGACTTCTGCATTCAGCCCATTGCGGAAGACCGTCACCAGCACGGGTTCGTTCCAGCCACTTCCATCCACAAGCGTTCTGAACTCCAGTGTGTACGCGGCCACAGAACGATGGCCCTGTTTGATTTTAACCAGGAATTCGCTGTTGCTTCTGCCTTCGCATTGGTGATCGAAGATGGCTCACAGCTCGCTCTTGAATTGGTGGTAGGACCCAGCTTGGAGATGCGGCCAAACGGCAGTGGCCCATTCCAGAGCTTGTCCAGTCATCTGGGAAATCACAAACAAGATTTGAGCCAAGTCGGAGCTGGGTAAGTTGTGGGTGAAATAGCGGGAGCACTGTAGCAGGAAGCCCTTACAGGTGACCAGCAACCCATCGAATTTATCGGGTTTGCTTACGGAGTACGGGCCTTCGGGGAGGCTTGTCATCGAGGCACTCTGCTAGAAGCTGCTCGTGTCCTTAGGCGAACGTTGTCTGGATTGCAGCTCTCTCAACGCATCAGTGACCTGCCAAAGTTGTATGTTCTGCTCGTTCTGTTGGGTAGTGAATCCTGTCATCGCTTGCAGGATCCCCGCGAGCATTCATTAGTGCTGTTCCAGGGTTTGGGCCAGATCGGGGGTCGAAGGACTTAGGAGCTCCATCGCCGCCGTCTGCAGCAAGGCGAAGTATTCTGTGTTGCCAGTGGTAAGGACCACACGAATGCAGGCGCGAGTTGGCAAACACGGTTTATTGGAAGGGGAAGTTCCAAAGTCGTGGTCAGTAAGTAGGCGAGGGTCAGATCTGAGAGACAGAGTATTACAGGCAAGGACAAGGCGGAATCGGTGGTCGGAGTCGGGTGAGGGTCGAGAACAGGTGAGGCAGTCAGGAAGGTTGCTTGGTACACACAGTAAGAACATGGGCAATACTCCACACTGATCTGTTGTGATGCAGAGGTTTAAATACCACAGGGGAGCAGGTGCAGGTAATCAGGGAACCGAGGGAGGCGGAAGGCGGAATGGTGGGCGTGACACATTTCCCAATCCTCTGTTTGGCACTTAACAAGAAAGAACTCGACTTCGACATAACTGTATTACAAGGATGGCTGATGTGTAATTTTTAAGTTTAGTATTATATTTATTTAATTCCTCACATTCACATTTACGTCCCACCTCCTGTACTAGAACCCCTGAGCATGGCGCTTTCCCTGAAGTGCTATAGCAAAAATTAAATATGTAAGCAGGTAAATTTATGTAAGTATCTCAAATCAATTTGGAGAAAAGCATCAGTGAAAAATATAAATACAATTACATGTTGGAGAAATTTTGTTTTTAAATCTACTTTGGAAGGAGGAACAATTTAGTGAACATTCTCCCCACTGTAAAACAGTAAATCTGGAGCTGCCACAAATACTGTTGTTTGTTCTATTGAACCTGGATTGGACAGTTTATTGCCTGCAATGCTTTGTGCTTGACTAGTATCTGGATGTTTTTTGACTCAGTGGGTTTTTTTTGTTACCTGTTCTAGGGTACATGATGCTTGCAGTGTTTTCCACTTTGCTATCTTTGTATTATTTGTAGCTTGCAGCAGTTGTTTGTGTGCAATGAATCAGTCATCTGCCATGTTCTTTTCCACCTATTGTTCTGATGGATTACAGTTTCATAATCTGAAGGGTTACAACCATGACCCACCTTCTTATTCAACCACCGATGGAAGAATATTAACCCAGGGGCCGAGCAGAAATCTCCGATTTTACAGTATGTTGAGTAATTGGACCTAGTATAACAAATTCAGGAAAATAACAATAAAAATTTGGCTGTGATGCTGATACTGCACATCCTTCTAACCCTTCTTAGCAACAAAAATGCCTGCTAATGGGATTTGTTTGACCAATATAGAAAAAGTTCAGGCTAACTTTTCAGAGAGCCATCTGAAAGGACCCAGAAGCAGTAGTAGATGGGCTGAGACCACAAATACTGCTCACATGTAAGTGGGTCTCAGTCCCATGGCCTGCCACAGAACTGATGGCCCATCTTTGTGAGTGTCAGCGGTGAGTGATATCGGTACATCTGGCATTATCTGAAAATGGAGTGTTTAATGCCAACCCACAAAGTGTCCTGACACAGTGGACTGTTTACCCAGGGCAATCAGGTAAAGCAAACTGTTTTACAGACACAACTACTATATAGTGTTCACTTACACCATGGCATGAAAATATTAACTACCATAGCTCTTCTAATGCTAATTGTATAAGTAATAAAATAAATACTGCCTCCCCCCAGTTGTCACTGAGAGTGTTAATATTGACCGGCATAGTGGATTATAGTTTATGTTCTACAAGCGGATACTACTTTTACATGTCAGGTTATCTGATTTCCAGTTAATACATATTTAAAGCGAGGCTTTCTTACATTTAACTTGGTGTGCCTAGATCTTTCAAATGTTGCTTTGGTGTATATTTGCGGTACTGTATTTGACAAGCTGCAGTCAGTTCAGGACAGAGGAAGACTTTGGGTTAAACCAGAGGAAAGGAAAGGGGGAAAAATGGAGGTGCAAACAGTTAGGAAATGTTTTATTACAGAAGATCTGTGTCAGTAACAGTGGGAGGCAGGACCCTGAGTGTCCTCGAGGTAAAAGTCCTGACAGGGAGTCATTTGAGACCTCCTGTGAACTCCAGAAAAACAGCCGCCCAGCTTGCTAAGTGTGTAGGGGTGGGAGGGACAGAGGCATCCAGAAATCTGTGTCATGAGAGAATGCATTGCAACCCCCCCACCACCCTGCTCCGCCTGTGGGAACGTGCTCTTATTTGGCCTGACGTGAGGCAGACGCTGCCTGACCTTGATTCTCCACCCCCTGAGACGTCAGAGAAGCCCGGAGTATCAGTGGGCAGGGGCCTGGCCATGGGCACACGCCCCCTCCACCCTTGTTCCCGCCCCCCCACCCCCCAGACTTACAAACAGGGATAGGGCGCCGCTCTCTGGTGAGCATGGCTTACTTGCAAAACAGGCAGGCATGCGCTTGAACCACAGCCAGGGGAGGTTGGTCTGGCCGTGGCAGCTCACTGCTTGCAAGTAGGAAGAGAGATTTGTAAAGAGCTCGATGCTGCTCCTCTTTGCCTTCTACAGCCCCCCACCTTCCCCGACTCCACCCGCCCATCCCGTCGCCCGCCAAGCTCACCGCCAGGCAAACCCTCCCTCTTCTCCCCTCCGCTTTGTCCTCATTTTGTTAAACCTTCATTTCAGCTGGTTAAAAAGGCAGCTGCAATATTATTGTTGTTTTTTTTTGATGTTAGGCAGCAGAGGTGATGACGTTGACGGCGGGTTGGGAATGGGGGGGTTGTCAAAGGGTGACGTCAAGTGGAGGGCTGCCCTGGATGATGCCTGAGAGAAGACAGCGAGTGGGACAGTAAAACACAGCCCTCGTGTGTGTGAGTCGCCTTGTCCTGTCTGCCAGGGGGAGCTGGGCAAGGAGGGAGGGGGGGGTGCACCGATTTGGCATAAATGCTGGATTACTTTGGTCACTTCACTTTTCTTGATGAAGAGGACATCTACGTCCATAGGATCATGGCGGATATTTTTTTTTGTACAGGATAACTTGTATTTTGAAAGTTTAATGACTCTTTTTATACAATGTCGCACATTTTAAAAAAGGAATGAACAGATTGCAATGCACTAAACATATCGAGACTTTATTCCTGTATTCAGAATTATATATTAAGACAATCACGACTTCAAAGTCATGTGATTTCTTGTTAGGTGGGGGATTTGCAGTGAAGGGCCGAAGATGATAGCAGTGCAGATCTGCACTTCTTGTTTGATGCCCTGAACGATTGTTTTCTTTTCTTCTATTTTTATTTATGCCTTTTTTTTTTAACTGAGTTTGCCAGGCATGAACTGCAAGAGGACAGTTTCTGAAATTCATTAGAATGGAACAAACCAAAGTAACATCAGAGCTGGAGGGATGTATAGACTTCCTGTGCAGTGGGTACAGTGGGACAGGCCACTTGGGACAGATGCCATGCATGGACGAAAGTGTTCACCACATACTTCAGCAGGACATCTTAGGTGCCGCCTTCTCGCTTTTGCCCTACAGGAATCATCTGCATTTTGTAAATGTGGTGTCCCCTGATGTCAAAGAATGTGGCGATATTCTCTTACAAAGCTTACAAACTCAGGTAAGTTTCTTATTCATTTTATTCTTTTTCTAGGATATTCCCCATCTCCTGTGCTAGGTCGTGTCTCAGAAAAGTCACGTTATTGTCACGATGACTTCTTTAACTTTGGAGGTGGCCGGTAGTCCTAAGTGAATGAGGGGTGGGACTTCTTCTTATAAGACAGGCCCCCGTTTTTCCCCAGAAGAATTCTCTGACAAACGACGAAAATTGTCCCCCCGCCCTCCGACAATGTACATGGCCCACCCGAAATGGGTGAGGTCCAATCCTGGGTTGTTTCCTCTTTGTTGTGTTTGTTTTCTCTGCTTCTCTGATTCGCTCTCTCTCTTACCATCCCTGTGTTTCTCCCACTTGGCAGCTGGGTCAAAGTGGGCAGGGAGAGAGATGAGGCAGAAGCAGTTCGCGGGGCGAAGCAGGGGGCTGCCTCTCCAGTCCTGGCTGCAGATCACGAGCGCGCCCATTCGCCTTCCTCCCCGCCTGCACGCAGGCTCTTCTGCTTCGGCCTTCCCGCCTTTCCATCTGACCACCGCTGTCCGCCCCACACTTGTCCTGCCGAAATCCTAGAATCCAACTCCAGGTACCTCAGACCTTCCACTTTACTTGTAAGCTGGGCTTTCCTGCAGCCCTTGTGCATTTTCTCCCCTTTCCTGTTGTTTCTCTCCTTTGTCTCAACTCCTCTTCCTCACCTTCCTCCTGCAAACGTGTCTGCCGCACCCCCTCGCCGCCATGCGACCAGTGGTGCCATTACTTTCAGAAAAAAACAGGCAAGACAAACTTCAAGGAGAAAGACGCTTTGAGGGGTTTTCATCGCAGCTCCGCACATGATTTTAGTTGATTTCTCCCCTGGTCATTTTAACATTAAAGGTCTATGTTTCAATATGTGCGTTGAGGACCACCTTCTACATTACATTCCATAAGTATCTTTTGACTTTGGGATTTAGGAGACAGAGATCGAGAGTTGCCTGTGTTTGGACTGCTGCCCAAGCTAGTTCACACACTTGAGGTGCTGCAAGGTTCGAGAGGATGACCGCGAATCTGATTTTGGTCACTTCGTCTGTGCCGAAGGACTTTTACAACTGCCCCCGTACTGCGTCCTATTCCTTGCACTTTCATGAGAATACCTGCACCATCATGCTACACATTACATGGTGTTATATCTTGAAGACCACATGCTTCTTGCTGCCAGCAAAATTTGAAAACATCATTTCTTAGCTTTTTCAACAATTTTTGCATTGTATGCTGTGCACTGTTTAAAGTTAAGTTACATTAAGTAGATGAAGTGGTACATTAAAATGGCTATGTTAAAAGAAACTATATTTAAAATACATTTGCAACTGCTGCATGCAAAGAAAATATTGAAACGCAGTGTTCAAACTTGTACGCCGTTTCATTTTCTTTCATTCTATTCAGGGCCGATAAGCGTTCCCCATTAACAATTATTTTTTCCCTAATGTTTACGATTCATTAATTTCAGTAGCAGGCCCCTGTGCATTCCTCAAAATGTAAGCTCAAAACAGCTTAAAGTGTAGACAAACAGTCACAATGGATGTGCTTTCTTATTTGTGTTCTGCAAAGTGACATTTTAGTGACTTTTGCTAAGGTATGTGTCAAAGGTGGATTACTGAAATCGAAATTACACATAATTATTCCAGCGTTAGCGTAATAAATATGTAAAAATGACTGTGAAAAATTTTTAACCACAGTTACAGTGTAATATGACATAAAAATCTATTCAAAATACTACAAGAGGTCTGCTATAAAAAGAAAGGTATATCTCATATATGAAGACACTAATAATTCATAAAAACTGCAAATTTAAACATCGGATTTTAGTAAATAGCCACTACCCTAGTATTCTTATTATAAATAATGTCAAGAATATACCAAATAAGGGGAAATATTAATTCCCCCAGTTTCATTGTTCCTGCTCAGGTACTCCCAGCAGCAAAAGGCTTAATTCTAAATATTTCATGGGTTTTACAATGCATTATTTTGGTCTCGTATCCACCATCGATGTGGAATGACCTGTTCTCATACCGTACCAAGATATTTTCTCACTGGAGGAGCCAGTGCAGTCTGTGGACAGTGGACACAGGGTGCGAGGGGGGGTGTTCTCTCTATGCCTGCATGCACGATGGTCCAAATTCAAAGCGAGCGATTACCTTTGACAAATAAATATTGATTTAATCATGTAGTAAACGAGCCCATGTTTCGGACAACAGTGACGTGTAAACTGCACAAGTTAACCGCTTAAACGAACTGTTTTGGAGGAAAACGTGTTGGACAAGATGGCGGCAGCACGCCACATGGTTGTACTCTCCTGCGGCAGAAACACCATTTAGAATCAGCACATTTCCGCCATTGCAGAAGAGGCCTGAAACACACGCTTATTAATACAACAGTTGCTTTCAACTTTTTTGAATACCGGCAAGATGCACTTAGAAACATGATAAAGCTAATGCAATTGATTGGAGACAGTCTGGTTTTTGCTCACATGCATCTCAGAAAAGTGTGCAAGGTGTAATTTGTTGTTACACGGTACAGTTTATTCACTAGCTGAACCCGTCTTGGTTAATCATTGAACAGTGTGAGTTCAAAATGTCAGCTATGCAGGAAAAAAAGTCAGTGCACCATTTCAGGACATAAACAACTGCACACATTTTGCTGTACAGTATGCATGTTTGTTGAGAGGGTGGGGAGGTGTGGGGGAAGGGAAAGAGAGAATAAGGGCACTTCCTCCTCCCTCTTCGTTCTCCTCAGATGAACTTGTCAGGCTGCGCGATGATTTTTTTTCCGCCTCTCTCTCGGTGGCCCTGCCTGCTTCCTGCTATCAACCATGTCTTTCCTTCCTCTGGTCTCAGCAACTGTGTTTCGGGCTACTCTGCCGTTTGCTGAGCCCAGACAGGCTTTGAACATTCCTGCCAGGGTAGAGGTAGCATGTGGTTACCGTGCACAGCAAACACGGCTTTTTCCCTGAAGAAACAGCAACTTTTAATCACTTGGGAGCAAGAAGACAGTTTCCAGGTTTGCATTTTTTAGTTTCTTTATTCAGACAAAAATGCACCGATAAAAAAACAGTGTATGCCTTATTTTAAAACTATACAAATGAAAAGGCATTATTTTGAAATATGCATATGGAACAAAAAGCATTATCATCTGATAAAGTTTATGTTTTAGTTTGAGAGATGTTTACTGGATTTCACATAGCAAGTAAACAGTTCCATATGAATACGATCTGGCACCAGATGAAGATACCGAGGAAGTAAACTAATAACTTTACAGATGTATCCAGAATCAGAATCAAAGTGGAGAAACCGAAAATCACAAAACTTTAGAATTCTTACAAATGCAAATGCATAAATATGGCTGCCTGCTTCCAGAAAATAGTTTTTCTTCTAGTTCCCACATTTGTTCAAACCCAAAAGTTATGTTTCTACAGTTTAGTAGGCATGCTGGAAGAGATTCTGAAGCGATAAGGTGAAAATTGTTCAGCAAAACAAAAGCAAACACTTTGTCATCAGTACAGCAAAGAGATGAAAGTCAAGAAAAAACATGAAAGGTCAGCTCTAGGTTAACTTCTTTCTTTGTGTCTATTTTGAAAGCAGATCATTCGCTTTATACAAACAATATCCAGGAAAAGGTATATATTTAATGAAACAAACAAATGTAGCAACAGAGATATCATCATGCAAATATTAAAACAAGTGCAATACGCATAGATCGTGTACACATTTTAAGACGTTTGTTAACCACTGTTTTGGGGTAGACTTTTTGAGTCATTTGGTGACTACGTGGCAGTTGTCTTTGATAAAAAGTTTTTTGCAGACACCGGCCACAGTGCACCAATGGCAGGAGACTGAGGTGAACACAGATAACTCAAAGGCAGGTGTACTGTTTGCATACAAAACCAATATGAGGGGTTCACCTTTTCAGCCAAAGGTAAGAAAAGCCCCTGCACAAACCAGAAGTAATAACAAATAATAACAACACGGAAACGACAGCAAATGACATGATTCAATTTAAAGTCGATTCCTTCGGTAGTGCACGTGTCTGAGTTGAGCTATATTTCTGAGAACTGCAGTTTTTTGACTCAGAATCAGATGTGTCACTCTGTCCAGCTCATTCCAGATGGCACTGGTCATTCTATCAATAGATGTCCTGTCATGCAGTGGCAGCACTTGCTACTTCTGTATAAAGGTGCACTGGTAATTTGCCATTTTAATGCACTCTGAAGTTACAGTCATAAATAATACCTCTAAATCACTTACAGTCACAAACAAGGTTTATGAATACTGCATTTAACCATTTCTGTATTCAAATGTAATTAGAAATTAAGTTATTTTCCCATTAAATATTGCTAGCATGTACACCTATAATTTAATTTATTCTAGGTGTTTTTGTCAAACCATCTACCATGATAATTTTTCAATCATGCTATACATATTCAGCTAGATTGCAAATTTGATCCATCTTAAAGTCTTCCAGACTAGGATTGTTTATTAGTAAATTTTTACATTCATCATTTAAAATATCAGTTAAAAATTAAAATGATAAATAGCAAAAGGATAAATGCTGACATGTGATATATGTGCAGTTTTCATTTTGCTAACATCAAAATTCACAACTGGTGCCATTTGTAAAATAAGTGTCACTCAAACATAAAAGTGGTGATATATATTAAATATACTGGCATATGTGTAAATGGTTTTACGGCCTTCTACCTCTATAATATTCTATAATATTTGAAGCAACGCACATATTAGGCCAGCATTGAATTTACAGTGTCTGTGAACCTGATACAGTTACATATGCAAATCTTATGTGGTTCTCCCCTGAGCAATGGAAAGTTACACCCTCACTAGTGGAAACTGCAGTCATTTTGTTTTCCTCCAAGGGACAAGCAGCTTTTGGATGCCTCACTTGTGGGAGAAAGATTTTACTTTGTTTATCCAAACTGAGCCCTGCATAAACTCATCTGAATTATCTTAATATTCACATGGATTCACATGCATCGAAATTTACAAATAGAAAAAGCTCATTTTAAATTGTATTGACTTGGAACAATTAAGTGAAAATACTTAATTACTATAAATTAAATTAAGTATAAATTACTTAATCATTTTTACCATAGCCATTCTGTAAAATTTTGATGAACATTTTGTTCAATGTTTTGAAATTTCTCAAAGCTTGGTTAAGAGGGAAATGCCATGTGGTAGTTAATGAACTGATGGAGTGCTCATAATACTGTTAAAATGCTTCCATCAAAAAGTTCTTAGAGACACATTGTAAAATAAATACTTCACCATCCTCTCTGCTTGTTTGTAACAAATCTGGATTTGTTTGAGCCAAAAAAGGTCAGCAAATACAGCCTGCATGACATTATGCACCAGTTGTCTCTTCATTGCTTGCTCAGATGAAAACCCAAGTGCCTAGCTAGACAAACTCTTGAAATTGTTGTCTTGAATCCAGGGGGATGAGGGCATTGTTGAAGTATTGCCATTTAAAGGACCAATGTGCTTGTGCTACTCTTAGACCCTCTAGAAAACAAAATCAACAAGGTAGTATACTGGGAAGCAGCAATATGAGAAATGAGGTAGTCTCTACTGGTAAAACGCTCACGTAGTATTCCAATACTGCATGAAATAAGGTTTTGGCATTATTAAAACAGACAACCTTACCTAATGGTTTCTTTGCAAAGGCAGGTAAGTGGAAGCAACAGGGAAAGAATTACCATTTACACAGTAAGGATGGGATTTTCCTAAAATGTGTATCAGAGACAAGGGATTTTAAGCCATTTCTGGTAAAAATAGAAAAAAGTGTTATTTATCCTTTGACAAGAAGAATAAAGTAAATACAGTGCCTTCGGAACGCTCAGAGGCTGAGCTAACAGCATATTTTCAAAGTAAAAAAAAACACCTACCTAAAAAACCTTGGTAAACATTAAAAGAAAACTAGCTACTTAACACTGCTGACAATAGTAACAAAAGGATAAAGTGACACATACAAATTGGGTCCTTTTTAGCCAAATCATATTTTCACTCAGAATGCATCATCATTTTGCCAGCTGTTATGTTGTGGAAGCTATAGTGAGGGAACCCTTCCCAAATGATGAAACACAACGGTGATATTTCTGATTTCAGCAAAAGAGAAACGGGCTTTCACTGTTCTACTGCCAATTCAACCCCTCCTTGCCTGTCGCCCGCACCCCTTACCCACCCCCATCCACCACCCCCCGAGTACCCACCATCACTGCGCACTCCCCACAACATCACCTCCTCTATTTGCTCATTGAAATTCAGCCTGGCACGCAGACGGTGCCCATTCCTTGGCACTGATCTCTGGGATGGAGAACATAAGGATCTGCTCCAGTCGTCTCCTTTTGCGGTTGCCGTTGTCGTGGTTGCACCCAGCACCCCACCACTTCCCTGTGGACCGCTGTCGTCTTGCTGATAGGTATTGTTCTACATTTACTTCAACCTCTTAGAGCTTCACATCTGACTGCTTGACCATTCCATCTATAGGGACGTGCCAACTGTGTCACGTATTCACTTTTCTAAAACAGGATGATGTGCCGGGTCCTTTCAGCAGGCAGACATAAAGGAGGCCTATTGTTCATCAGGTCTAGACTGTTTATGTTGTCATTGCTTCTATTGCTATGACATGGAAAGGGAACTTTGTGGGGTTTTGGTTTTTCTTTGATTTTGAGCAAAGCAGAATTTCTCATCAAGAAAATGGGGTTTTGCATGGCAGAGTTGGAAATAACAGCATTAGAAAGTCCTAGAAGGTAACCTTTGGTAGACAAGACACCCAAGTAACCTGTGTGGTAGCAGGAGCTGGATGCCCATGAGCTAGGGAGAAATGAACGAGAGTTTTTCGGACTGTTTTATTTGGTGTTCACCATTTGTGTTATGTTATTAAGAGACTTAGATGAAATTTATCAGAATATTTAGTAAATCTAGAATGCACCTTCTGTATATTTCACCTGTTTGAAAATGTACCTTCTTACCTGTCGGCTCTCTGATCTTTGAATTTATATGGATGGATTTTTTTCTGTCAGTGCTTTTCAGGTGTGATTCTCCCAGCACCCAAAGTGACAGTTCTTGTGGAATACTGCTTTTCTGTGCAGTACACACCCTGCTTTTGTGATACTATCAAACTGAATTAAGAGTAATTGGTTTCCAATTTATGATGTCTAAACATGTGTAATTAAGGTAATGTTTGTAAGTCTTTCATAATTCATATTGTATTACAACTAACAAATGCAACCTACAACACTTTAGGATTGGTAAAATGTACATTATCATTATAGCAAAAGTGTTTCAGTCAGTTTGACAGAGTTTGATTTTAGAAGTTTATTACCATTTGGGAGATGTAGACATGACATGTAGCTCATGACAGTAATGACAGTAGTATGTTCATGTGCTAAAAATGGTATTAGTAATCTAAATGGTGTAACTAAGTTCTCAGCAGCTGTACCCTTGAGAAAGATAACTATGCAAGTTATTTTAGTGAGTAGCTATCTTTCCAAAGTTCTTTGGAGAATGTTTGCATTGCACATTATAAAAACTGAGCTGATCTGCTCAGCAAACAAATAATGACATTTTTAAGAATATTAGTAGGAACACCCTTAAGCCAGTGTTTTCCAAACAATTTTGAAAGTCTTTTTTGCCCTCCCCTTTAACTCTGGTAGGAAACTAAAACACAGTTGCCTTCACCTTTTCTAAGCCAACCAAACAATCAAGACTGATGGGTGTGCTGTCATTTGTCATAATTCCTTATTTAGAATCAATAAAATCACATGTATTCTGGTTTCTTTTCTTGCTAGACTGGTTAACTGTATACACACTTTTAAGAAAAAAACTACAGAGCTCTGTATGCATATCTGATAACACAATTTGTCTTCAGGACCTCTGTCCCATGCTAGCCTTGAGGCCTACAATTGCTATCTGTCACTATAGGCTCTGATCCATGTAGGACTGCAGTTGCAAACAACTTGGGGCAGAAGGATGCAGCTGAGAAAGGATGTTTGCTCAGGGAAGCCCTTCTATTTACACTGGGAGGGCTGAGCCAAGACAAAAATCATTTACAATATTGTCACTAGTGCAAACCTGGGACAAGGTACCTAACAAGCCACAGGGACCAAATTCAAGAACCCTAACCACCTCCTATAGTCACAGGGCCAAGCATAAAAGCATGAACTATGATGCTTGCAAGTTGATGCTACTTTCTATCTTTGTAGGTGCTATAACAACAATGAAAAGCTGCATCGACAGATTGTGTCCCTGAGTAGGCCTCCTATAGAATCAAAATGCTAAAAAAATGAATAGCCACTCAGTGAGCTATGGCACAATCACAGCACAAACCCTTAGAATTTATTTATTTATTCATTTACATTTATTTATGTAGCAGAGGCTTTTTTTACAATGCAATAAATATTAGTGTTTGGCTGACACCCTTTTTCAGGGTGACTTACACTAATGGATACTTCCTTAATCGCGGTACATCGCTCATTTGTTCAAAATAGCAATTATTACACAATACAGACACACATACACTTTAAAGGTGCAATTCAGAGCTACCAGTTCATCTGAAACACATGTCTCTGAACTGTGAAGGAAAGCGGAGCATCTGGGGGAAACCACAGAATGAAATCATGCAAACTCTTAAAGACCGAGATTGGTTTAAACCAAGGTCTGAATATGTAATCAATATTCAGGCATGGCTGTGTATAACTCTGCTTACTATTGCTAATATCCACTGATATTGCTTATATTTGGTCCCTCTAATACCTTAAAAGTTATTATGACATGCCCTTAAAGAAATTTAAAAAAATGTACTTCCAAACAGCATTCTGATGTTCATAAAAAGGCTTTAATTGTTAATATTTGCAGATTTCAGTCAGTCTGTTGTCACTCGTAATTTACAAATGATCCTAATAACATGTTTGCTAGAACTTGTTGAATTATTGTTTTTTTTTGCATGGTGCGACTTGTTGGCCTTCATGTATAAAAGGTGTGGGCATTTGTTCACCGCTCTGGGGCTGTCAATGTACACAAGTATAGTTTCAAAAGTAGCCTGCTGAGGAACCTGGGTGCTGTTGGCTATAAACTTATTTTATAATTTGATTCATAATGTTTAATTGTTGAGTACCACAAATGCAGTAGTTGGAGTGAAAGTAGATCATAAAAATGAATCATTTCTATATGTGGCAGTATGAAATGATTTGGTCAGGATTTTTTTGGTAGTATGAGTTGTTCAAGATACTTGAACCTCTTTTATTCAGCCAAAAATGACTGAAAATAAATAGCTGAAAATTTCCAATCTTTTGTTCCTGAGTACAGTTATATGTTAAGCTAATTTTACTAAATGAACCTGTATACATCGTCTGCCTTTTTTCAGGTCATGTTATTCTAGGAAAACCTCATGTTGTCAGTGTCGTTAAGAGGAAAAAATGTTTTGGATTAAATATTTGGTTTTGTTATTTCTCTTCTTGGTCTCATTGTGACTGTCACAGGCTTTTGTGATAGTTGCTGGTTCTAAATGATATTGAATATATATTGTTTTAAATTTGACTTCTTTGTTAACCTGCAAAAATGGTATGATGAACAAGCTTTCCCTTCTTGATTTAATTTTTTCTATAGCTGTTCTTTATTTGTTAAGACCTGCGTGGAGCTTTGTTAGCCCAGCTATAAGGGTCATGGGGACATCTCCTCAGTTCATTAACGTGTGGCTAGGGGGCTCTAATGTAGAGCGGAGTGGGGAGTTCTAATGTAGTAAGACGTGCACCAGGGGGAACTGCGATGTTGCTCTAACTTCTACAGAGCAATTTTTACAGCTGGATTCAAGGACTAGAGAATTTTCAGAAGCTCAAAATATTTCAGTGAATTAGAAAAAAGGTTGGCCATATACTAATGAAGCCAGGAGTGTACTGACATCACTAAAGGAAGTCTTTGCTGAATGCTTTTTTCCTGTTAAGGTAGAAATTGTACACCCCCACTTCAGGAGTCACCCAGTGCCACCTAACATCTCCTCCACTGCCAGGTGTCATTTGTTCACATTTGTTTTGAAAGGTCTAATACAGCTGCTCATTTTTATTTGTTTAATAAATGTATTATTCACAGTTAATTGGATTGGTTTAATTAAGAAGGGAGCAGTTAAAACATTTAAATGAAAGTAAACTGAAAAGCATTTTAAGTTGTAAATATGAATGGATAACTGTTAGAACCAGGGACATGTACGTATAAAACAAGAAAACAAAAGAAAATATTAATAAATTTAAAAAAATAAATATTTAGGTTAAAGTTTAAAGTTTCCAGTTCTTCAGGAGGGTGAAATTTACACACACACACACACACACACACACACACACACAAAATTGTGATGTCCCTGTCATGTCCATAGTTTTCCTCTGCTATTATATTATATTATATCATATTATATTATATTATGTTATTATACACACCCAATGTTCTAGGTCGCCTTGGAACAAGGTGCCAGCAAAAGCAAAAACAACAAACAAATAAACAAGCAGACAGACAAATGAAACGGCAGATAGAAATAATCCCTGATTTGACCTTTTTGCCAAAGACGGTGAAACCCTGGCTCATCATTATAGAACTGAGCAAACACGACTGTCGATTCTTCAGATGTTTCTCTTACAAGTATCGAGATCGGCACCCTCAAAATGGCAGAAGTGCAGCCATTTTGTTTAGTGTTTGTTTTCTTCTTGGCGAAGCGAACTGTGTAGAGCATTGTGTAAGCTAGTGCAGGCAGCTGGAGGACGCCTTGTTTAAATGCAGCTATTTACTCCCACCTGATAAACAGAAAGCATCCGCTGGGCTGTGTTGCTGGAATGATCCCAGCCGTTGACGAAATGGACAGTAATTCCTGGCAGTCTCAAGCAGCTTTCCTCACTCTGGTGCCAGCTTTGTAGTGGATGCCAGTGAGTTACTCTGTAGGCATAGTCACATTAGCACTGCTTCTGAAGTGCTGTGTTTTGTTTTTACCACGTTATGTTCGTTCCTGTTTCTATATTGCCTCTTTCTTAATGAGTGCAGCATGACTAGTTCACAAGCCCCTGGCATGGTGACAGGACTCCATGTCATTGTTCCTGTTATGGTCCTAACTGATTTCATGGGGTCTTATCTCTCGTTCTGTAGTCTAGACTAAGGCACATGTTCTGCCCTAACATCCTTGAGTTTCTGGTCTACAGCCAACTACAGTTTATAGCACCACCAAAAAATGAAGCAGGAACAAAGGCAGCTTTGGAGAAGATTCCCAGTGAAACTGCTGCTAAATTCTCCATCTGGTTTGCAGGGAGACGCAAAGGCTGTTGGATGGTCACCTGAAACAGATTCAAGAACCTCAAATACTCTGTCTTACTGAGATTTTACAATTTCCATGCCTTCATCATTTTGAGAGATGTGTGTTGCCTGATAATATTAGTACTGAGTTAGACTGCAAATGAACCATATATCAGCAGTTACTGTATGTTTAAATGGAAATATTACTTACAGATGGATTTCAATGAAGAAAAAGCTTCTCCTGTGTTCATTATATTCAAGGCTAAAAAATCTCTCACCAGCTAAATGGGATTTTGAGACAAAGCTACACAAAATGCCATCCAGAAGATTCCAACGTGTCAAGGTTTTGTATATTACCCCTTAGTGGTTGCCCAGTCTGTACACCTCACTGACCATCTCTTCTTCTCTCTCTTCAGGGTTACTGCCCTCTTCTCCAGGCTGAGCATCCTGCTTACTATCCTGTCCTTGAGGCTGAGGTAGTAGATTGAATAGTTGTGGGGCACATGGCCTCCCTCTGATATAACTATGCAATCTACTGTCTTTCCTAAGGAGACAGTGAAATCATCCCTGCTGAAAGAGCAACAGAACCATGAAGCTGTTCTGCTGCATCGTTTGAACCCCCAATATTTTGTTACCACTTCCTGTTTTGCTCTTATCGGTACTATGCGGTTTTGAAATGCCCCCTTGTTTGTGAGCTTAAAAGTATAAGAACATTACTAGAATTAATGGGTTACAGATACAAAAGGGCACTGAAGATTATAGGGATCTCAGAAATTGGCACTTGGGTGGTGTTCAAGAATTTGAGTGGTTGTTTTACCTGGACGCAATTGGATTATGTTGACAGCTGTGCCCTTCCCGAGGTGAGGTAGTAGGTTGTATAGTTTGGTGGAAGGAATCACTCCCTTCTCAGGTGATAACTATACAGTCTATTGCCTTCCTTGAGGGACACAATCACGGTATTACTTGGAGAACCGCCGCCTAGCAGATCAAAGTAAGCAACATCAATAAAAGATTTCTTATCAATATTAACCACATTTCTGTAGGCAGCATTGCCTGCATTGAATAAATTATTAATAATTCCATACCAGGTCAATTTAACACGTTGGTTTCATATTTGCTGTAATCCGAAGCTGTACATTAATACGGGTGTGTTATTTTTTTGAGGGATTCCTTAAAGAAAAATATCAAAACACAAACATAGTTGCTTATTGTGGAAAATTGAAGTTCAGGAAAATTGAAAATGTCAAATAAAGCTTCTATAAACAGTGATGTGACACTCATTTAAATGTCTGAAAAAATATATTTTACAAGCCACAACTTTATAAATTGATACTTTCCAACAGCAAAAAGAGTAGGATTAATAGTGTTTTAAATTAATTTATTTCAGAATATTTCCTTAAAAAAAAATCTGACTCTGAAATTTGAAAAAAAAATATGGCTGCCTGGCCTTGAATGACCTTATGTTGTGAGTGGTGCCAAGATTGACGTGGAAGCCCTGAAGGAGATATTAAATGTTTCAGCATGTCTTGGTAGCACAGAAGGGGAGCAGCAACAACACACAGCTGCAGTGTTTCATTTCAGTCAAACTCATGCAGAACACAAGGCTAAAGCCCACTCTAAACACCGTGTGACTTCCTTGAAGTTACTTGCACTTCAGAAGCACAGCTATCAGATTATCATGCAGCTCTCTAGAAACAAAGGTGATAAATGGAAGACTGCCACCGACAGCTGATTGACTTTTGTGGTTTCAAAAGCATTTTTAACTGTGGTGCAATTTCAAAATGAGATGCAGAAGGTCAGCTGCCATCAAGTTGACTTTTCAGGTGCAGCGAAAGAAGACCTGAAGATCTGGCAATTCATAAATGTCAGGATCATCTTGATATTAGGCCTTTATACACTCATTTGTTTCAATATTTTAATTTCTTAGGTAGGTACTATTTTGTGCTAACTTGTGGAAATTCTCAGCAGTGGAAACTGGACCACAAATGTGTCTGCAGAAAAAACAAAAACAGACAAATTCAAAGTTGTATTGCATTGTTGTTGCAATGCAATATAATTATCTATATGCCAAAACAAGAAAACCTAAGGATGTTTTTGTTTTTAAACATATTAACCTCGGTAAAATACCTATAATATGTACAAAGCTCACCCCCTAGTGGGGGGAAGAAATTCAAACAGCTGTAAACTGTGTGACAGATTTTAATGCTGTATTTGTTGTTTATGGTTGTCAGATGAATACAAACAGAGAGGTGTGACAACACCCTTAATTAGTTTTAATACAAAAATGAAAGAAGAAAGGTTGATTTTACATGAGCAAGAATAAATGTTTTCTGTGCAGGGCTTCATATCCGTACAAACTATTTTAGGACTGGCGTGGTGGTGCAACAGAAAGCACTGCCTCACAGTGCTTTGGGACATGGATGGTCAAAGATGGAAACAGTAGCAGAAACTAGGGTGCTTGAAACACTATTTTAATCTCAGAGTCCAATGTAGACATCACATTCCATCTGGAGACATAAAACTTTGACCACATTTCTGTTGTTTTAACATGACTTTTTTAATGTAAAAGATAATATTAAGCAATATTAATTTTGAGTCATGTCATCCTTGGCTGGCTAATGAAAGGTAAAATAATAAATAAAGGCTTAGAGGGTACCTTTGCTTTTGTTAAATCTTTAGGCCTATGGACAAAAGCTTAGTTAACGTAGTAAAGTAGCAATATGTGTGTGCATGCGTGTGTGTCTGCAGGTGTGTATACGTGTGCAGGTATATGTTTCACAAGGAAGGTACTGAGAGTTAAGCATGTGTATGTATGTGTGAATATTCTTCCTCATCAACTTTTTGGGTAAATGTAACATCCTAATTAATTTCAAAAGTTGCTATATTTAAATGATGGGGTTGTGATAACAACCACCTCAGCTATATCTAATCCAGAACTATCAGTCCTGTTAAGAACACCCTAACGGTAGCTTAAATTCAAACTTTTTTCTGACAATAGTGTATATTTATTTATATATGTAATATATAAACACTATTCATATATGCTACACACACACACACACACACACACACACACACACACACACACACCGGCAACATTATTAAAAACACCATTCTATTACCGTGTAAGTCCCCCCCTTTCCCCCTTTACTCTCAGGACAGCCTGAATTCTTCATGGCTTGGATTCATCAAGGTGCTGGAAACACTCCTTAGATATTCTGGTCCATGTTGACATGACTGCATCACGAAATTGGTCCAGATTTGTCAGCTGCACATTCATGCTGGCAACCTGTTGTTCTACCACATTCCAAATGTGCTCTGCTGGATTTAGATCTGGAGACTGGGGAGGTTATTGAAGTACTAAACTCATTGTCATGTTCACAGAACCAGATAGAGATGATGTGTTTTCTGACATGGTGCCTTTTCATGCTGGAAGTCACTGTTAGAAGATGGGTAAATCATGGCTAGTTTGTGGCTGTGGCATTCAAACGGTGCTCAGCTGGTGTTGGGGGCCCAATGTGTCAGAAAATATTTCCCACATCATTACACCACCACCACTGGCATGAACTGTTGACACAAGTCAGGTTGGGTCCATGGCTTCATGCTGTTTATACCCAATTCTGTCCCTATCATCTGCATGTCGCAGCAGAGATCAAGATTCATCAAACCAGGTGATGTTTTTCCAATTTTTAACTGTCCAGTTTCTGAGAAAGTGTCCACTACAGCCTCTACAGGAGTGGAACCCAGTGTGGTCTTCTGTTGTTGCAGCCCATCCAACCCAAGGTTTGACGTGTTGTGTGCTCAGAGGTGCTTTTCTGCCCTCCCTGTAAGAGTGATTATTTGAGTTACTGCATCCTTTCTGTCACCTCAGACCATTCTGGCCATTCTCACCTGACTTTTCTCAACATCAGAGGATTCCCAGAAGCTCATGGCCCATGTCTGCATGATTTTATGCGTTGCACTATATATATATATATATATATATATATATATATATCATGACTTCGTATTACAAACACAGCAGAAACATTAAAAGTTAGTCTAGCCCAAGAAAAATACAAAGTTTGCACTCACCTCAAAAATGCTTCCAAACATAGGAATATGAATTCTTACCAACTGCAACTTGAATTCTTATGTCTGTGAGGTCTTTGCTAAATGAGATAGGTGGCAATGTTTTTTTTGAGTGCAGAAGCTTTCTGTGTGGTAAACTCCCTTACTGAACACCATGCTTGTTCAGTATTTTTGCAACTGAATCACAGACATAATGCATGATATCTGCAGATCCTTAGGTGTCACCGCAGGGTTGTTAGTCGCATTTCTGAACATTGTTCACCTTTTTCACAGTGAACTGATTGGAGATCAACATGTTTAGAACTGCAGACTACTGCTGCCTTTACAGCTGAATAAGCATTAACAACTGTTCCTGTCAGGTCCTCTGACCCTTAAATACATTTTAGTCAATTATCCTTGAATGTTTAATTAATAAAGATGTAACAATATAAAATACT
Organism: Arapaima gigas; assembly: GCA_900497675.1. Taxonomy (NCBI): domain Eukaryota; kingdom Metazoa; phylum Chordata; class Actinopteri; order Osteoglossiformes; family Osteoglossidae; genus Arapaima; species Arapaima gigas. Next base: position 221,377 of record UFQX01000797.1, read on the forward strand.
GTTGTATGTTACTTATTTAATACGACTGTCCTTATCACTGTGACATAGATGAGCAAAATGCCGAATCACATCAGATCAGCTAAAGACATAAGTTATATGTGTACATATATATTTTTAACATAAATAACACCTTCCCATCTATCCATTCATTTTCCATAATCTCTTTATCATGCTCAGAGCTGTGGCAATCTAAAGATTATCCCAGAATAACTGTGCATTAGACTATGAAACTATACCTTGAATGAGATTGCAGGCTGGATACATAACATACAGTAAATACCTGCAATTAACTGCAAAAAATGGAACCAATTTGGGCTACTTTGTCTGGTGATCTGGGTTATTTTAATCAGAACGTGTAAACCACAGTCCTATTCAATTTCACAAATCCAATGATGAAATTAAATTAAGTACATTTCAGCATGTACACTAAAGACATTCAGCAATAAGCTTAGAGGTGCAACTCCTAAAGGCTTTTGTCGCACGCTTACAGTCATGAATTTGGAAGAAAGTGCTGTTATAATGAACTCTTTTAACTCCATTTTTGATTCCTGTTTATTCCAAGAAAAGAAAACCAGAAAATGGCTAATGGGACAAAGCCACGTCTCTCAAGTGCATCATATTAAGATTATTAATTTTCACAGTTTTTATCCAGGTGTTGTCAACTGCAACATTCACCTTACCCAGACGGGCATCATGCTGTATCTGGAACTCTAGAAAACAATGACCTTTCTGCCTTTAAATGTCAAAAATCATACTAGAAATTCTATAAATTTGTCTGATGTATTGTTTTCTTTTACTTCAGTTTTATGTGCGAAATGAGTAAAGACTTTTTGGGAAATTGTTATTAGTAACTGTACCCTACCCTTTATAACCTTTTAAGGACGTGGACTTTTCATATTTGCTGCACGAAACCAACCTACACGAATACAAAACCTTTGCCCTGCGCTAACCACCAAACTTCCTTAAGAATAGGAAACAAGGTGAAAAGTCTTGCGTGCATATATCTGAACAGCCGTTTCACAGGCTACGTGTGCAACCTTTGAAGAGGGTTCGGTAAACTAATTACAAAAGACAAAATGAATATGTAGTACAATCAAAGCCACTATCAATGAACACAAAGTCAAAATTCAAATAATTTACACTACTGTGCAAAAGTCTTAGGCATGCAACTTCAATGTCTGTTGAGAAGTACAGATAGATTCTTATCTACCCTCAGGGAGGTTTCTGATGGTATGGCATGGTCCCCACAGAGCCCTGATCTCAACATGATCAAGTCAGTCTGGGAGGACATGCAGAGACAGTCAAAGTCTGCAGAAGAGCTGTGGCTAGTTCAGCCTCAAAATGTTTGGAAGAACCTACCAACCTCTATCTTAAACTGCATGCAAGTTTGCATAAGAGAATTGATGCTGTTTTAAAGGCAAAGGGTGGTCCCACCAAATATTGATCTGATTGAGGTTTTTTTTGTCTACTGCCCTTTTTAGAAGGTTTATTGATTAATAAGTATTCATGGAATTATTTTTGGAACCGTCCTCGCTTTATAGCATACTGTATGTTGCAGTAAATCGATTGTTAGCTTTACTTCCTTTATTGTATGCCTTTTACAATAAGACGCCATACTTTTGAATTTATAAAANCCGTCCTCGCTTTATAGCATACTGTATGTTGCAGTAAATCGATTGTTAGCTTTACTTCCTTTATTGTATGCCTTTTACAATAAGACGCCATACTTTTGAATTTATAAAATAATCATTTTATAAGAGATACATAATTACATATTTATCAGTTTTATAAAAGAAATTACAAGGAATATAAAAAGCACTTATTTTATAAGAGAAAAAAGCTTGACAAAAATAGAACACATGAAATACTGTATGTAAAACTAAGACTGTAGCTATATAACTTTGTAACAACTTATTTTTTGAAGTTTACATTTCTATTATTTCCTTTTTCCCTACTTTAAGCCACAAATATTTCTGTTGCCTGTTTCTGAAAATATCAAACTTTGTTTTTGTACATTTTATTGAACATGTTTCAACCATTTAAAATGCATTTTTTTTATATGAAAACAAGATTGTCAGTTTTTTTAGTAAATTACATCTGGATTATGCTTTAAGTCTTGCTGCTGTGGCTTTGACTGGTTCTAGACTGTTCTTTGCCCAAGTGTGTGATGCAGCGCTGCAAAAGATGCATGTAGGCTATGCGGATTCTCCGAATCCGGAAGGCATACACGATGGGATTGACAGCTGAGTGGGCATGACTCAAAAGGATGCCAATGTACACGACCTCTTTTGGGACCACATTTGGTGAAACAAAGAAGGACAGGCAGTTCATGATGTGAAGGGGCACCCAGCAGATGACAAAAAGCGCTAGAACCAGTGCCAGAGACTTCAGTAGGCTGCGCTCCTTCTTGTAGTAGGATTGATGCCTGTCGCCCTCTGCTGATCCCTGTTGCAGATGCCGCTTGATGACCAGGAAGATGATGCCATACAGGACCATCATGGCCATCAGAGGCGCTACTGTGCCGCCAAAGAAACTTAAGTAGACCAGGAATTCTGGGGTGACCACCTTCACAAACTCGCACACTTCAGTTGTGGAGTTGGATGATACAGGCAGGCTGGATGACCACAGCACTGGGGCTACGCTGAGAGCCCCCGCTATAAGCCAGCACACTGCCACTGCCCACCATGAGCGGTGACGGGTGACCAAACTTCTGTACCTATAACAAGTAAAAAGTTGAAAATGTTGTCAGCAGGGACAGATTTACTTTTGGGAAACTAATAATTTTTGCAGTATGAAAATATATTTTCATGGTACATAAGTATTTCAATGTCAGTATTTTAACACATAGCAGACAGGTAAATGCAAGAATTTTCTGAACTTTAGGATGAAAAGAATTAATCAGACTTGCCTTTGAGGTACTTTTGCTTTGCAACAGTGTATTGAAAACTGTTCCAAAAGACTTTAGTTAATCCTGTTGAATAGGATGGCTAGAACAAAACCAGCATACGCACTACTGCAAATGCACAGTCGCATACACACTGCTTTATGCGCAATGTTACGTACCCAGTGTTGCATGTACAATGCAGCGTATGTAGTGCGGCAAACACAGGGCAGCAGACTTTCTCCAGCACA
>UFQX01000798.1:0-12577 GCA_900497675.1 Arapaima gigas
TTACATGTACAGTCCTGTGCAAAAGTGTTAGGCTCCTGTGGGAAAAATGCTATAAAGCGAGGACGGGTCCAAAAATAATGTCATGAACACTTATTAACCAATAAACCTTCTAAAAAGTGCAGTAGACAAAAAAACCTCCATCAGATCGATATTTGGTGGGACCACCCTTTGTCTTTAAAACAGCATCAGTTCTCTTATGCAAACTTGCATGCGGTTTAAGGTAGAGGTTGGTAGGTTCTTCCAAACATTTTGAGGAACTGGCCACAGTTCTTCTGCAGACTTTGACTGTCTCTGCATGTCCTCCCAGACTGACTTGGTCATGTTGAGATCAGGGCTCTGTGGGGACCAGACCATCTGCTGCAGGATTCCTCCTTTTTGCTCAAGATAGTTGTGTATGACTGAGATTGGGGGTTTGAGGTCATTCTCAGGCTGCACAATGAATTTGGGACCAACCAGAAACCCCCCTGATGGTAGATCAGAATCTACCTGCACTTCTCAACAGACACTGAAGTTGCATGACTAACACTTTTGCACCGTACTGTAGGTCCTGAAAAAGTGTCAGATATGGTTATACTGAATAAAACTATGATAAATAAATTGACAAAGATATGTTTAAGAAGAGTGTAGACGTGTGCCGTACGTGGCCCACTCTGTGGGTGCGTGCGGAGATTTCGGCTTCTTGGGCCAAAAGTCACAGTGCTCTCCAGGGCTGCGCTGCAAGGTTTCCATTGTTTGCAAAGCCACTTGGGACAAACAGATGATCCAGATAAAGAAGTAACCTGCGCAGAAATATGGGTGACAGTGTCCTCTAATGGAACGCCGATTCAGACTTCAAACTTTCACTTTGCTTCATTGTGATTCTGTCCATATGTGGATGTATAAGAGAAAAAAAATGAAGTTTCTCCTGGGCCTTGGTGCAGCAGATATAAATGGACAGATAAATGGTTGAATAGGTAAATAAACAGATAAACAAGATGAGAATAAAAGGATCAGTGCAAAGCAAACTGATGGCACAGTGGGGGGGGGGGGGGGCGGGGGGGGGGGGTTCGGGGGACAGCTTTGAGGATGAAAACTGACTTCTGTTTTTGAAAAGCCACCATGTATACTAAAAATAAAAGCTTCACTAATGCACAGTGACAACACNTTGCTCGAGCGCAGAGTTTTCTCTTTCGCTTCAACTGGCGAGATCTTCTGGGTTTGCAGTCAAACCAACAGCGAGGCAGGACTGGCTGCTAGCCGACGTGAGCGGCTCAGAGCTGTGAAGTTCCTGACTCACCAGGTCTGTGGTTCTCTTTCCTGCCCTCCTGACATACAAGGACCCCGCAATGCCAAAGCACTGACCTGCACAACAAGCAACACAGTGCTGAAACTCCAAGCGGCCACAATGCGGGTAGCAAAGAGTCGGCACATCCTAGCAGGTGCTGGAAATGGAAGGTGGGATGTTTCTTGTAGGCTTCTCCTGATGTCTATGCAATGGCTGACTGGTCAGGCAGGTACTGAGGTGACTCACGGCTGACGGTTTTGAAATATGAATGACCTGATGCGGATGAGGAGGAAGCTACAGTCCATCTATGGACTTTGGATCACGTCCCCAGAATGCAACGGCCACCATGAGCTCTTTTCACCACCGGGCTATTCACCTTGGGTGCAATAAGAAGCACTTCTTCTTACCTTCTTACCAGCAGCCTTTTCACCCACATCTGCCTCCATGACAGCACAGGAGGACCCTGTCTTATCCTCCGATTGTCTGTATTTCAGACGAAAGGATGGAGAAGAATGGGTAGGAATCAGACCCAGTGGCACACATACCAGCTTGCAGATATCTGCACCTGTTCAAACCACAGCAAGCAGAAAGGCAAACAACAGCAACACGGACAGAGAAGAGGCAGACCTGCGACGGGGGAGGAGTAAACTGCGCAATTCCACCAGGGTAAAGGGCACCTAAAATCTGGCACATCCTCATCCACACCTGACCAAACATCAGGAGGATCAACAGGTACCAAAATAGTCCAAATGGCCAAGTTTAAATTAAGCACGGTCTTTTCTGTGCTTATAACTGACTGCCAGGATCATCTGGAAATGATTATTTTGTTATTAGAAAACAACCTAATAAATTTCATCATCTTTGCCTCATAGTAAAAAATAAAGTGAGAAAACTGAAAACGAGTCCGACTTGTTTCTCGCCGCCACTCTTTGTAAATGTTATCGCACATTTACCCAGGTAGGAGATTCAACACGAGTGACTCCCCCGCCTCCCACTTGCTAAAGGGACGAATTGTTTTAAAAAAAGGCGGCCGTTGTTCCGCACGCGGTGTCCGGGATGGGACGTCTGCACCCGGGCGCTAGATGGCAGCTGCTGTGTTTCCACACAGTTGTCAACATGACAAATGATGACGGAGGAAGCTTCTCCCAGTTTGTTTGCTGGTCGTGACAAAACTGATGCTGACGTTCAGCTGCGGACCGATGACATCCGCGGTTGTGCCTTTCTGAGGCGACCACACGTGACAACGGGGGGAGCGCAGGCCCGAACACGACCATTAATAATATACAGCCCTCCGTGGGGGGGCTGAAATACGACCAATAAATGTCGGTTTTTCGTTTCCATATCACCTTTCAAGAGCCGACTGCTACGCTACCAGACCACAGCAGTATTTCCCACACTCTTTCTCTCCAGTTGAGTTGGAAACTGATCCCCAGCTGCTTAGGAAATTTTAATTTGTATATAAATTCTTGCTTTATTTTTATCACTTCTTACGAGGGACCTACAGGGACACAACAGCCGCCCGTTCTTGTCCACAGTCAGTCTCCACACCTTGGTTCCAAGCTGTCCTCTCATCTCCATTTGCGAATCTATATCGACGTTACTATATTGCAAATGAAACGAAAATACTTGTTTTTAATTTTTTAAAAAAATGTTATTATTCATCTCCACTTTGCCGGGTCACTCCACGGCGACTTTGCGGGCCCAGGAACACTTCGAATTTTCCCCATCGAAATTCTCGGTCCTCGCGTCTCCGACTGCCGGCCGCTTCTCGGGAAGGCTTTATGTCCCGAAAAGGGGAGCGGGGGGCTTCTGTAATTATATTTGAATGCACGTGAGCATTGGGGTGGACTGTTGAAAGACGGGGGAGGGAGAGAGTGGCGTCCATCTCTCTAAATTCCATTCTACCAGCGAGGGTCTTTCAAGCACTTTTGAGAGTTCATTCACATGGGACCTACAGCAGTCAGTGTTTGATGTGGGGGGGCACATTATTCCAGCTTTTAATACAAACTGGCGGTGAAGATGTCTTGAACGAAGGTGCCCTTAACTCCCTGCTTGCCGGCGACGGTGAGGAAGGTGACGGGCTCCGGCGGGCGAATTTCAAACGGGCTTTTATACCGCGGCACGGCGTGTCGGTGTGTGTTTGCTGCGGCGGGGCTGAACGTCCCCGCTGACGAAAAGCAGCTCGCGGGGGTATTACGCGCCGAGCGTCATTGAATCGCTCCGGGCCGCGTGTGTTAACGGCAAGTTGGTGACACCAGGACCCACCCTGAGGGACGAGCCTGGACCCGTTGGAGTGACTCGGCGAACCCGACGTCCCCCTCGTGTGCGCGGATGTGCGAAGGCCGCAGGAAGCTGACGGATGTCCCGTGTGATCCGTAATCCGCGGTCACACGAGGATCCGCATCCCCGGTGTGACCCGAGAGGCCCGCGGTAGCCAAACACTCCCATTCAGAACGGGCGTCTCTCCGCTTTCAACCTCGCTGCAGGCGGCCCTACGAGAAAACGGGCGCGATGATCAGAAATACTTCCGGAAAAATACATAGTTATGGCCGGTATATAAAACAACGTTCACGTGTGGGGACCTTTCAGAGAAAGTCGCGTGCATTACTACCACTTAAGGCGTCGTCTTAAAATACAACTCAGGTATAACAAGCTGTGGTTATTTACTCCAAATGTGGGGAAAAAGAACCTAATGGAGAAGCACATTTATTACCGTTTTTTAAAAAAATATATTGTACTTTTTGTTAAAGACAATTGCAAACCACCTTTTCTGTTAACTGGTGAAGATAATGTCCTCTTTTTTAAAATCTACTGTATTGCTGTTTATCGGGGAAAAGAAACAAGACAGTAACACCCCTAAACTGTTCAAGGAGTCGCGGGTTCATTTAAAAAGTTTTTTTTTTAAAAAAAGATGCACAGAAAATGCCACGCGGACAAAGCGGTGAAGTACCACGTGTGACAATTACACTTTAGCCCCCCGTTCTACCTGGAAGAGGCAACTTAAATTTCAAAGCTGCCTTAAAATAACAGCACCTTGTTAAAGGCTTAATCCTTGTGTTGCGTTACAAGTCAAACCCTTTTGTGTTCGAGGCGACACGATTGCGGCGATGAGAAGGGCAAGAGCCTCTTTTTGTCTTCAGAGTAAACATTTAGCTAAGATCGAGATCCTAGCAGAGATTTCCAACGGTCAAGGAAGGAGAAGCTGATCTTTCGCTGCCAAAATGGATGAAGGCCAACCCCCCCCCCGGACCGCCCGCGGTTCCCCTCTCAGTTACCGCTTGTTTGATTTTGTGATGTCGCCTACAATCTGCGCTGTCATCACACTTGCCCCCTGGGTCAAAGGTTGACCGTTGTTCTCCTTCTGGGGGGATGCCTGTCCTCACACCTTCACCTTGTCAGAGCAGCGTCAAGTGATGACCAGCAGATGACAGAACCCACCGGAAAAACCAAAAACGTTACCTGAAAATGACGCTTCACTCGAGCCTTAGATAAAATTAATCATTTGAAAGACTGACAATATTTTCACGTCGCTTAGATCTATTGTCTTGGAATCAGACAGACTTGGGTTACATCCCTTGATCAAGGTGCTGACCCTGAGCTGAGGCAGTAAATACTACCCTGGATAAATCATAGTAAATAGCCAAGTATTGCAAACCTAGGATTAAAAGTCACTTTGGACAAAATCCATCTGTCCATCCGGTCCTGGTCAGGGGTGTGGGGGTCTGGACCCCTTCCTGGGATCACTGGGTGGCGGGCTATGAAACTACACTCTATATCGGACTCCAGTACTTTGCACGGTAACCCCACACCCAGCCGCACTGTGTGGGCTGTTTAGAGTGACCAATTCGTCCAAAACACTTGTCTGTGGACAGGGGGGAAAGCCGAGCACCCGGAGGAGACCCACACTGACACGTCGATTCCCACGCAGAATTCAAACCCGCACCTGAGCAGCCATGGTGCTGCACTTTGGAAGTTGCAGGTAAAGGAATAAAAATAACAAATTCGCAGGTGTGTCACCGAAGTGTCGACCGCGTTTCTGGGGCTTGGAGATCCACCTGCTTCACATCTGGCTAAATTCCTGTGCAGTGTGTCTGACCACCCCCCCCTCCCGCCCCTTCCGAGGCCTGCGGTAACTTTGTCATCCCCTGTGGTAAAGTTTGTATTTATAGAGCTGCCAGCTTCACAGTTTAATATACTGTGTGCCACGACAGCGCCGGTTGGGGTCCCTGCCGTATTTTTAGCCGAGCCGTCGAGATTCTTGCGCGCAAGATGGTTTTTGAGTTTACGGGGGAGACTCTAGAATGACCGCGCAGCAGTTGTTTTGTCAGCTGCTCCCCGAACGCAGCGACCGCCCCGGAAGATGGGATGCGGAAAATCTGAGCAGCGGAAACAGTTACGTTTTTGCCGATGTTTAAAACCCACACTTTGACCTTTCGGCTTCCTCGTCGGCCGGCGAAAAAGAGCCGACGTCACGAACGTGAGCAGCGGTGGACATTGCGGGAATGTTTACCGCGTTTATATTTAGAGCCCCCGGGCCGATCGGGCCGATAGTGTATCGCGGCATCCAGGCGGCGGCTGTCCTGAGATCTCCGTGACAAACTGCCCCACCGGGGCCGAGAAGCACGACGGAAAAGAGGACGACCTCTGCAGTTACACCTGCAAATGCAAAACCCCGTTAAGGCGTCCCGACAAGCAGTTCTGGGGGGGGAATTTCGGACCCCCCCCCCCAGACAGCTTACTTGTGTGTGAGTGACAACGCTATGTGGTTCAGCGCTACAGCATAAGCCACAGTGATGGATCGGATTGTGTATGTTTATCTTGGAGCTTTCTCAGCGTCGGCCTGACCCGGCGACACGGATGAAGGTGCTGCCGCTCGTATCGCTCGACACCCAAATGCCGGGGAAGGGGTTGCGACCTTGGCGAGATCCGAATCAGATCCCCTTCGCGAGAAAGAAAGACGGGGTTCCGTGAACCCGACCCCTCCCGTCTCCTTCTGTCACGGCACAACCGGCACCGGCCGGAGCACAAGAAAGGAGAAAACTTTAAAAAACACACTAAACATTCAGCGGCTTCCCAACTGCTCTGGGGAATACGTGGGCTGTGAATTTTGGGGGCTGCGCCTTTGAAAGGGTCTCAAACTTGCCCCCCCCACCCCCCCCCCAGCCGGCAAGGGGAGAAGCCGTGCTGCCAACAACGCGTGGGGCCTTCGGGCTTTTGGAACCCCTCACCCCCCCCGGCGCGCTCCACCGTGTTGGTGGAGACAATGAACCCAGCGGCGGACAGCCAGCGGCGCAGAACTAATCTGTGAAGAGGTCTTCCTGCGCGATAACACCCCCCCAACGCCGCCAACGCTGGCCACCCTTCTCGCTCCATTCCTCTCACTTGGCCCTCCGCAACCCAGAGGCCTCACCTCTGGTGAGAAACCAGAAAAAACAACCGGTTTTTAACAGCCGCTCGGCGTTTTTTGCGCCTATTGACAGCGGCAGCCGGAAAAGATAAAACCCCCCCTTTCGGTGATGAAAAAGGGGGCGAAAACGCAGCAGCAAACTGGACACTCGCCACTGCTGTGGCTCACTTGTCCTGCATGGACACTAAGTGTTACCTTTCCCACGAGAAAGACGTCCCGCTTGAGTGACATCACAGGGCGCCCGCTGCTTTCTTCATGCAGGCTCTTGTATCCGTTTTTTTCGGCCGACCTTCAAGGTCCCGCCGAGCAGCAACTGAGTAAATGAAGTCGCAAGAAAGCCGAGATTATAGCGCGTTTGTCTGAAACGCGACAAGACGCCAGCGCCTCTTACGTACGGAACAGCTTCGCGTTTCCCAACCATCTGACGCAGCATCTCGCGGAGTATTTTTTGGGATCTTTAGGAAACAGCAAAAGGCACGTTTGCATTTCGACGGCACCTTTAAATGCATTTGAGCAAAATGCAGCTAAAATACCGACGCCTTCAGCTCCGCTTCGGTTTGTTTCCGGCAGTTCGATGCTGCCCGTTGCCAAGGCTACAGAAAAGCAGGCTGAGGTTTTTAAAAATCTTTTTTTCCCGCTGACACTCTTCTCAAACCGATTTGAAAGTCTGTACAGATGGGACATGTTTACTGTGCTCTATCAGACAACGGCTGGAACCACCACGCCACCTGCTGGCCCTGTTTCACCTCATCTTTGCACGTCGACATGGTGGATTTAGAGCATCACAAGGGCAAACATCTCCCTCATTCACAGTAACAAAACCTTGACGTCAAGCCTGTGAGAGAAACACGGTAGAGCTGGTGACACAGTGGGGTAAAACGGGGAACGAAGAAGCAGTTGCTGTTTGCCACCTCATTGCGAGCGGCATTAGTTTGGCCGCGTCGCATGGCGATCGGTGGCTCTCGCTGCCAAGGGAGGCCTGAACAGATGTGAAGGAGCTCTGACGGCCACATTCTCGATTTATAAGCACAACACAAGTGAAGCATTGCAAATCCAAGTGAGCTCTGCTGGTGACCAGAAGATCCCCAGGGAGGGCAGTCAGTGGCTCACATGCTGTAAAGGCACCCAGATGTCATGCTCCTCAACTAGCATCCTAAAAGTAGATCAAACTGAGCATGGGATCTTCTAAATGTTTATTTAGGACACTGGGATTCATGCCCAGTGGGTGTGGCTACTTTATCTACACCATGTGGTCCATAATTTTCATATCTGTGCGTTGGCGCTTCACTCGTACCACTGTCGTGTTTTCCGTTCTTCACTGAGCTCCTTAAAACCCAGTTTGCTCACTTTTCCCGGCCCCTCAGCACCTTGTCTTCTCATGTTCTTATCAGAGTTTTCAGTTATATCCCAGAGCAGCTTCTTACCCAGCAGTTCTCCACCAGTCTGGATCAAAGAGAAGCTGCTGACACTGTAATGGCCCCTCAACTCCTTTACTTCAGCATGGAGTGTTTTAGATAAATCTTAACTTGTCAAGACTTCCCCCCCCCAGAGAACCAGTTCAGTATCGGGAGAAAAACCAGCTAGTATTTTTCTGCACGCTGACGGATTAAAACGGCGCAAAAAGACAAATTTCTGGATTTTTCTTTCCATTATGCATTACGTAACACCAGGACTTCAATACCCACCATCCAGACCGCCTACAACAAGCGGTGTGTCAGGAGAGCTCACTACATCACCACAGACCCCCACCTTCTCCACCATCTGTTTTCACTGCTGCCCTCGGGGAGATGCTAAAACCAGCGGGGTCACAAACAGCTTCCTACCACCAGCTGCCATCATCTCCACCACCACTGACCACCACACTGACCGCAACCACTGACCGCAACCACTGAAGTCCACCGTGTGTGTGTGTGTGTGTGTGTGTGTGTGTGTGTGTGGTAGCACATATACATGTTTCAAACCTTTAGTATTCTATATTTTTATTGTCCTTTATTATTCTTTCTCCACATTTTCTGTCCCTCGATCTTCATTTCCTGCTTCTTTTTACACCTCGAGTCTGGATTCTTGAGGCAAAACTTCCGACTGAAAGTTAAGCAAAAGCGACTAACAGTGAAAGTAAACACTTTATTGCCATTGCAGATCTGACCTGATCCATCAGCGACTCCGAATCTTGCATTTCAGACGTCTGAAATATTATACAAAAAAACATGTGGACGTGACTTCATTTCCCTCAAACGTCCCCTCAGGCCGGCTTACTGACGCAGCGGAACGAGTAAACAAGGCAGCAAAGTGAGCCGAGAAGCTCCCCGACGCTGTCCGGGCTCGACAGTCACGTCTTGGCCGACGTGCTTCAAAGTCCTTCTGACCGACGGGATCATTTTACCTCGCAGCTGCCAGCAGACAGCAAATTCTGTCCGTCATTAATACAAATTAAACGGAGCAGCTTCATCGAGGGACAAATTCACAGCACGGAACCACTGAGGAGAGACAGTGGGGCTCATATTCCTGCGCAGCTGAACACAAAAACAAATTAAGTTCACGAAGCATCTCGTGAGGGTCCGAACCCGTCGCTGCAAACGTGTCACATACAGCCGCTGTATATATAGCTCCTGTCAAGTCCCGGGGTGTCGTCTGTGGTTCAGCTGTCAGGATTATACCAACAGCTCTATGATCTTTTCCTGCCCACCAGGTTTCAGCTTCAAATTTTGCACTTATAACTATTCTTAGGTTATGAATGAGAAGCAAAGATATGCTAATATTGTAAAATATGCTTTGGTTTCGGTTTTACTGCACGGTACTATTTCCAGAAAAAACAACACCCTCCGAAGGAGTTTTAACCATTTGTACAGGAGGTCAGAAATGGTAGATGTTCTCATCCAGGTTCCAACGGCTGCGCGTTCGCTCACAACTTTGGTTCCGCAGACGCGTTTGTACCTCCCGACAGGCCGCGGAGGTACGAACGTCACGGGAACGCGCGTAAACCATACGACCGACGTGGGCCGAGCCGCCGCAGGGCCCGGCGCTCCCACGGGCCCCGCGGGTCACACGTGCACGAGGGGACACGGGACCGCTCGCCGGAACCGAGAAGCGACCCGTAAATATCGGCATTTGAGCAATAAAAGACACTCCGGCGCCAGCAGACTCCCCGCTTGGAACCCACAGAAGATGCCGTCTGTCATCTTCTCTTCACCGTCATTAGCAAACGCATCTCTGTGTCGTTTCACACCGAAACGCCGCACTTTACCCCAGTCTGAACGCCCTAGTGAGCGGGTTTCTGACATGTGAGCGATGCCTGTGGCGGTCAGTGGTGGACAACAGCGGTTGTGGTCAGTGTGCTGGTCAGTGGTGGACATCAGCGGTTGTGGTCAGTGGTGGACAACAGCGGTTGTGGTCAGTGGTGGACATAGCGGTTGTGGTCAGTGGTGGACATAGCGGTTGTAGTCAGTGGTGGACATCAGCGGTTGTGGTTGGTATGGACATCAGCGGTTGTGGTCAGTGGTGGACATAGCGGTTGTGGTCAGTGGTGGACAACAGCGGTTGTGGTCAGTGTGCTGGTCAGTGGTGGACATAGCGGTTGTAGTCAGTGGTGGACATCAGCGGTTGTGGTTGCTATGGACATCAGCGGTTGTGGTCAGTGGTGGACATAGCGGTTGTGGTCAGTGGTGGACATAGCGGTTGTGGTCAGTGGGCTGGTCAGTGGTGGACATAGCGGTTGTGGTCAGTGGTGGACATCAGCGGTTGTGGTCAGTGAGCTGGTCAGTGGTGGACATAGCGGTTGTGGTCAGTGGTGGACATCAGGTCACAAACACATTTGCAATAATCAGTTTTCCGCATTTCAAAATGAGGGTGAAAACAGCTTCAGTGTTTGTTTTGTTTGTCAGTCTTATGCAGGTGGCAACAAACCGAGCCAAAAACAGAGCAAAAGCCCAGCTTCCGGAATGCCGCGTGCGGCGTGAGGAAGTAAAGGGACGTTTGCGAGGCGGGGAACTGAAAGCTCCACAGTGGGCCACACTGGGACAATGAAGCTTCCCCGAGCGGGATCGAGTTACAGGTGGTGGCGTTTAAAGCCGGGTGGAGGGCAGGTACGCGGCTGCCTTTGAGCGCAGATAAAAGGGGCTGCGATCCTCATTTCTCCGCTGGCAGCAGTGCGTGAAAGTGGGCCGCTGTACGAGGAGCCCCTCGCTTTGAGTCGACTTGTTGTGCTGTCCGACGCGGGGCCCTTTCCGTGGGGGGCGGGGGGGTGCGTTTGGGCGCGCTGCTCCCCCTGCGCTGTCTCCGGGCGCGAGGCATTTCGCCCGACAAGACTGATGACAGGGTGAGGGCCATCGGGGGCCACGTCCGCCCAGTTGAGGCCTCTTCAATGTGGGCCGCAGGAATCTGCTGATCAATTAGTGAAACAGGAGCTGTGGCAGCTCAGCTCCCAGAGTGCTTGGCGGTGGAGGGGGTGGGGGTGGGGCTGGGGGTGGGGGTGTCTTCATACAGCCCACCGCAAACAAATTTAACTCTTCGCGTTCCCTCTGGACGCGGATTCAGAGGTGGCTCGACGTCTGGGGGGGGGGTTGAACCACGAGGAGGCCGAACGTTTAAGCTGCGAAAAGACTCCACGGGGGACTGAGGAGAAACAAAAAGACGTCTTTTTGTGAGGAAGTCCTTCCCCAGGTGGAGGGACGGTTTTAAAGACTCGTGGTGATACTTTCAACGAGTTTAAGATATATCTTAACTATAGAATTCATTCATTCACTCTCCACAGTCCAATGCAGAGTTGACATATTCTAGGAAGTCTAGAGCTTCAGGTAGGTACACACACACACACACACACACACACACACACACACACACACACACACTGGAAGGGTACTTTAGGACAAAGGTTCTCAACAAGCAGACCCCCCTGGCCGGACCCAACAAGACCCCTTAATGAACAAATATATAAACAAATAGCCTAAATATTTCCACTTCTTGGGCCCTGAAAAATGTATGAAAATACACTCTGGTCCACAGAGAAGAGCTGCTTTAGAGTTTGAGGTTGAGCTGAAACACATCTTGGACGGTTGGAGGAAACCAGAGGAACCTCGCGGGGAGACCTGCGCACGGCCCGAGTTGGATTTGAATCCAAAGCCGCCCGTCGGCTGCACAATGGCAACTTTCAAAGCCGGGACTTTAGGAGACCCTGTTTGTGCCCGGAGGTGCAAATGGTTACGGAACACGAGTAGGTTCCTTGGTCCCAAGAGATGGGGAACAGGCAGGACACACATTCGGAACATGTAAAAAGCTGGGCTGAAGGGAGATGGAACATCTGCTGTTCTGGTTCTGGGCTAATGAACTATCTTTTAAGATTAATGGCAGCTTCAAACATTTTAATAAAGTCAAGGGGGAGGGGGGTGGTTTTCCAGCCCTCACCCCCGCTTCCCATCACAGGTGCTTTTAATAGTCGCAGCCCTGGCCCGTGAGGCAGTACAGAACCGTTCGGCGCCGCCTCGCTGCTACAACAGCATCGCCACACCGTCTGCTTTACTTAAACCAGCCACCTTCCGTGCCGATTAGAAGCACATGGTTCCAGTCTCAGCTGAACCGGAGAACGAGAAGGAGACCTCGGGCCGCTGGCTGGAGGACTTTGCGTGAAAATCGGGAATTGGCACCGGCTCCCCCCTCCCCCCCACTGGCGCTGAGCTCGGTCCTGCGTAGCGTTACGGAAACAATTCGTAAAGCAGCTACGGATGGAGATGCGCAGAAACGCTCGGGTCCCACCGGCCGGGACCTGCTGGAGGGACGCGGTGGGCGACGAGGACTTTCGGTGCCCCCGGGCGCCAGCTGAGTGAGGATTTGGCCGTTTTCAAAATCGTCAAGCGATTCTTTTTCACCCCCCCGCCTCAGTTTTGGTAGACCCCCCCCCCCCCCCCCCCCCC